>WBMV01004765.1:504219-518331 GCA_013396655.1 Campylorhamphus procurvoides
CTACACACCAGACTGAAATGTCACCCTAGGTCCCCATGTATGTGAACCAAACTTCTCAAGGGCTCCCAGTGGACTGGTGACAAGTGGGGGCTTGTAGTGGTGTCTTGTAGCAGGACATCAGGAAGGAGGTGTTAGGGATGAAGAATCAGTGAGTCACAAAGGAGAAGATGAAGCAGATGGAGTAAACTTGCAGAGGGTGCAAAGTGCTTAAGAGTGTCATAGCTTAGATGATGTGAACAGCAAAATTTCTCTAGCATATCAGGGAAAATGACACCAAGCACTAATACCTGTGAAAGGAAGCAAGAAAAAATGATGGGTAAGGTATGCTTTTTTTTGTAATCAGTGAGTGTAATTGAACTTTGTCATAGCTTCAAATGGGTGAATTTTTCATTGCTTGAAGTTTTCAAATCAACATTTGGATGTCTTCCTAGAAAAGATGCTTTAGCCAAGAGCAAGGTGTTCAGTAAGTGAGTGGAAATTGTGGTGTGTGATGTCAGCGAGGTGAGAGAGGAATCTATCCTTAAATTCTTTGAACACAGTCTTAAATACATCCGGAAAATGGCAACAGCACTGAACAAAAAACAGCAGTGTAAAATGAAGAACATTGGGGAAATCATCAAAGTGGTAAAAGATGGCAAAGAATAAAGACAGGAAACACATTTCAAGAACTGAGGGCTAATGATAAGCTGTCTGGAAGTAAGGATAGAAGGGTAATTTTCCGGACAACAGAGGGATAAGTGGCAAAACATAGGAGATATCATAAGTGCAGAAAACCTGAGGAATTCACATGCACACAATGTTTAGAACTAGTTTGAATTGCAGTGGACAGCTTTGAGTGGGAATGTAGGTCAGGAAGTCTGAAGACTGAAGTCTTGTATGTGTACCTTTACATTCTTGGTACACTGACAAGCACATCTCTCTGAGTCAAACAGGTGATTAGGGCTGACTCAAAGACCAGAGACACCACCAGAGGATTGGTCAGTATTCTTGGAATACTGTGCTGAGAAAGTGAAGGCAGCACAGAAGAAATTAGTGAGTTCTTTTGAGAATGATCTTTACTCTCTCTGGTTTGATGGGCATATTGTGCTCATCTACAGCAATACCCTCCAAAGTTCTAAAGCTTGTTACAGGTTTGTCTTTCTGTGTTTTCACCAGATATTAGTAATTTTGACTCTCACCTTCTGGAAAGATTTATCTTGCACCAGGAGACACTTGCTATAGTGCAGCAACACAGCAACTTGTCTCCGTCTGGAGATGCCGCAGCCAGAGCAGGTTTATCCATACAGCATGTGATTCCCCAAGCTGGATGCCAGCCAAGATGACGTTGTCAGATCACTTGTTTTCAAAAAAATACTGCCATGGGGGCCACAGTGATCACACAATACAAGGACCTCCCACCTATGTCTCCCTGTCCCCAGCTCCCTGGGTGCTACCAGGGAACACTAAAGCTCAGCAGAACAAGCATCACTCCTCCTGTAATCACACAGGATAAGACATGCTGTCTCTGCCTGCCCCCCAGGTTACCTAACCAGCATGAGCTGTTCATGCCTCCCTGGGAATGATGTCAGAGCAAAGCATAGGGGGATGGGGTTGTGCCACATGGCAAGTCACATGCAGTGTAGCTGTCTTCACATCCTCCTCCAAAAGGCTCCGTGTTTACTCGCGCTCTGCAGCACACTACTCCTCTGTACAAATGTAGCACAGCTCACTGGGATGCTCAGGGCTTGGGGGAGCAGGGTTCACACGTGTGTGTGCACGTGCCAGTGGATGGGAATGCATGTATGTAATGTGGACAGGCTGCTTCAGACAGTGCTCTTCTCCTCCCTCATTGTTTTAGTATCAGATTAGGGGCATAGTTTGCTCCTGAGGCTATGAGATCTCTTTAAGTGAAGCCTGAGCTCTTCTCCATGCAGCAAGAGGGACAAATAAAGTGAGAATGGAGCTGGAGGGAAGCGGAGAGGACCAGAGTCCTTGGCTGGCTCTTCACCCTGCTCGCTTGTCCTCCCTCCACTTCTACATTCCTTCTTTCTCCTGACACCCATCCCTCCCCCTCCCTCCATACACATGCACTTCTTTTATTCTCAGTAAGTTATTAAAAATGTAGACATCACTGGCTCCCAGGGTCAATATGTTGTTTTTAAATTTAAACATGAATTTCCATTTCATTGAGCCTTCAGGCCTAATGAGATGTGCTTTGACAGGAGCAGCTAGCTGGAAAAGGCATGATTGAGGGGCGAGCCAATAATATTAACTCACAGCAGAGTGTGCACACACAGCACTGGAGCCACGAGCCTTGATTCGCTACTATCCAGGGCTCTGGATACAGCAGGCAAGGATTTCTGCTGCAGGCCCTGCAGTGAAATGTCAAATGCATTTAACCATCTGTGAGCTCTGCTTGCTCGGGCTGGCCCAAGTTGGACAGCCTGAATGGAGTTTCTTTCAGCTGGTATGACAGACGGGGCCAGGAGGGCTCTGGAAGTTGGGCTTGTCAGTTTAGAGGGCATCAGCTAAAACAAAGGGAAGAGCATAAAGCTGCAGAGAAGGCACTGGGACGGGACTTGGAAGATCTGGGTTTCCACTGACTGACTGCATGACCTGGTCAGTCCACTCCAGCTTTCAAGGAGGATCAGGAAAGCATGTTTGCATATCCTGGTGTTGGAGATCTCTCCTTTCCTCATATCATTAGTGGAAAGTGCCCCATTCTCCCTGGGAAAAGCTTTTATCACACAAACTTTTTGACGTTTCTTGTGGAGAACGTGATTTTTCCAGCCAAGTTTGTGTAAAGCATGTGTGAGAGTCTCTGTCAGGATTGCACTCTGGGAAGAGACCGCAGCCCTAACTCCACTTCCACAGGGGAGACCAGCTCCCTGTCAATTATAAGGTGACTCATCCCTCCAGCATGTTCTGAGTGCTAAGAGACTGTAGGGTCCTCAGCATGGCTGTGTCACCAAATAAATTTGTCACCGCAAATTACATTTTCCTGTATTTCTGAAAGACAGCTCATTTGAGAATATCCATTACAGCCTGTACCTCTTACCCGCCTCCAAATCCCATGTTTTATTATTCCAAAGCTGTGTAAGACCATAGATGTGGCAGAGCAGCAAGGTATGCTTGAGGATACAGTGAGCATTCATGCAACTTAAGTGAAGTAGGTCTGCTTTTTCCAGCTTTCTAGCAGAAAAGACATCAGTTAGAAAGAGTGAGGAAAGTATCTCAAAAATGGAGAAGGGAATTATTTTTGAGTTGTCTTCAAACAACATGTGAACATGTTTTATTGGAGTTGTGTTTGGGAAAAATTAGGCATTTGACCTTTCTAGGTTTTTATGAAAAGACTTTTCTTCCCCTGTGAAAATACTGATTGAGCATTGATAAATTAAAAGGGGAAGGTGGGGAATAAAATCAAGTTTTGGGATAAAAAAAAGTATTTTGATTTTCAATGAAAAATTGATGTTTCCCATAGACTCAAACCTATTAAAATGCTACTATTTCAATCTTTCTTTTTCTTTATCTGAGTATATAGGAAAATCCATTTCCCAGCAAGACCTAATCCAGACTCCTGGTGACTAAAATTACTTAGAAGGTCTCTGTCAGGTGTGATTTGTAGGGCTTCCTAGGTTTTGTTGATCCAGAATTAAAATTAAGAAGCATCTTTCTCATGATAGCTTATTGGGTTTGCTCCTGATGAAATCCACAATGGCAGATGCTGATCTTTGTGTGTATGTTTATAAAATATGAAGAAGAATTGCAGCATGATATTAAATGAAAAGTAAATCAGGGTAATAATAATAAAGGCTGCTGAATATTCTGAATCTTTGAAAAGGGTTGTTTTTTCCCCCCCTAGATCCAGTGAGCACTCATTCGTATGAATAACATTACACGCATGAGTAATCCCTTTGAACTCAATGAAACTCAAGTTAAGTATGTGTGCAGGAGACCCACGCAGGATGGGGACCAGGAGCTTTAGCACTGAGCTAAGGGAAGCTGTAATATTATGTTTGTACTGTTGCTTAATTGCAAAGCAGATGTAAATAGTAGGTCTCCCCAATTCTAGTCTGTTTGGGCTTGGATGGAAGAGATTCCCTCTTGGTGCCTAAACCCTTCTGGGCTCGTGCATTTCTGGCCTTTAAAATGTGATATTTAGCTTTCAGAAAGCAAATAACAACCACTGTACACTTTTTTACACCTTTCTCCTGAGATTCTTCCAAAGCACTTTTGGCAACATTAACTGTTGAGACCTGACAAGTCCTCTGGAGGACAGCATTTCAGATTTGCCATTTCTTCTTCTCCCCCTCTGTTTCTGCATATATTTTTCATTTTCGTGATGATATTTGAACCTTCCATAAAGCTTTGCTTGGCAATTCTAGAAGAAGCTGAGTTTCCATTTCACATCTTTTCTAGAAGTAAGTGTCCAGCCTGTACATATTTAAAATTAAGGGGAAAAGCATGATTTATTAAAATCTTGCATTTGAAGTGCAGCAGTTCAGTATGTCTTAATGTTTGTTTTTGAGAGTCTGTGGTGCTCAATTCTGATTTTACAGACAGCTAGGTATATAAAGGTGAAGTCTAATTTAGTGCATCGTGCCCAGCATCACATAAATCATCAGTGTTAGAAGCAAGAATAAGAAACCCAGATACCAAATCCCTTGCTTTATTCCTGGCTGACACTTGTAGTAGCAGAGACACAAGCTGCAGCAGCTGAGATGGTGTGAGGATTTGCTGCCTTAACATATAGAACATTTTCCATAAGCTGAGTTTCATGAGTCAGCATTTCAGAGAGCAATAACTTACAGTAATAAACAGGGGAAGAACACCAAGTTTGTGTGGGTAAATTTGGTTCTAAAGTGAATGATGTACTTCATGGTAATCAGGTACAGTTGTGATTTGAACCTTTTAAAGACTGTGAAATATGTTCCCTGTTGGATGATTCTAGCTTTTTTTTTTCCTATCTTTTTATTTTCAGGTATTTTTTTTCTTTCTCCCTGCTCTTACCTCTAGCTTTAGCTGTCTTTAAGGACAGGTACCTCAGTGGGGTATTGTGCATTGCCACTACAGAAAAAGAGAATAGAGAGTGCAGCATGGAGAGGAAGAATTCAAATTTCCCCATTCACTATTGATTTTTGTGAGTTGCAGAGGGAAGCTGCTGTGGCCTCTATATGGAGGCTGTAGGTGGCAAAGACAGGGAAAATGATAAAGCAGATTCAGGAACAGCAGTTCCATGTAAATTTCTACCCATCCTTGTGTCTTTCTGCTCAGTGGAGTCTTGGAGCGGATTCAGGCTTTTCATGTTCACAGAGAATTGGAAGCTTAGATCTCTGACCTTTTTAAAATCCATTTTGAGACTCATCTTTCAGAGATTTAAACAAAAGATTTTGACCTAAAGGGCCATTGTTTTACACTTTCTGATAGAGGGGATAAGAAAGACTGAGAAGAAGGCGGGGAGAAGGAGAGATTATCTGAAGCAGGACCTGCTGATTCTGGTGGTAATTTTGCAAGCAGGAGAGGGAGGGAGAGACTTGTAAAGGATGCAAGTTGCTGCTTTAAGCTATAGCAGGAAATGTGGCAAGAAGTTTTGGGGTACAGACAGGACCATTGTTAGGATAATACAGTCTTCCCTACTATAGTCAAACTCAGTGTTAGAGGAAAAGGATCCTCCTGATTCATTATTGCCATCATAATCTATTGCTTTTATATTTAGAACCTGAAAAAATGTCTCAAATAGCAGAACTTCAGAGAGGAGCAAGGTGTGTGATCTGTCCATTTGGCATCATGGGAGCTGAGACCACTCAATATCTAAGCTTGAAATCTTCACTCTTGGTGGAGTTTTTTTTATTTCTTGCGGTCCTTTCAACTTGAAAATTAGAAGTAGCTATGAAAAGGTATCCCTCCAAGGTTTCTTTACTTTCCTTCTTCCTCATTTTTCTTTCAAATATATATGTTTCTGGTTGGAGCAGATTTTGTGTTGTGTTTTGGCAGACAGGATTAAATTCTTCGCACCACTTCTTTTTGCTACTGACCCACCCAAATATTAACCTACTCAAAGAATTAAAAATGGACGTATACTGATGGGGAATCCTTCATAGCTGGTAGCTTTGGGAGGGGATGTGTCATTTCCTCGCCTATGGTGGACTCTCAGTGGACCTTTATGATACAGAAATGTGCTTTCACTGGGGTTTCATTTTTGCTCTTCCTCTTCTGCAGGAAACATTGGTGGGTGTAGAGAAAAGAGGCATCTGACACACCAGTCACATTACAGGGAGGAAGGATTTTCTCCTTGGTGATACTGTATGTAAGGGCCTTACCTCAGACTTCAGAAAAGACTAGAGCTCTGCCTCCTCTTGCTCTTGCTTACCCAGCTGCAGTAGCTTGTACACATACAAGGACATTCAGTAAACATTCAGACTGTCTCCAGTTGTGGAGTGGTCTTTTGGGAAGAACTGTTTGAGTAAAACCTTCATTTTGCTTGGATTTGAGCTATGTTTTTGTTCTTGTTTCCAAAGAAAACACAGATTATTCGTTCACACAGTCCACCCTCATCTGTTTGTTCACCTGTTACCACACTACCCCCGTTTCAGTCTACAGTCCCCCATGACATTTTTTAACCCATTAGTTGGGTTAACACCCAATTTAAAAAACTGAGAAGACTGAGAGTCAAAACACACTTTAACCACATTTAAAACACCCTGAGAATTTTTATAAGGGTTGCAGTTCCAGCAGCTGTGCAGAAATTGGCAGAGAAGAGAGATACCAGTGCATTTCCCTTCTGAGGATGTGGTGGGCAGAGCTCAGCCAGGGCAGCAGCTCCAATTTGCACCTCTGTACCAGCCAGTGCAGCTGGCATGTGTTGTGCTCTACACCAGCTACAGAGATAACACACTTTTAGACACAGTGGAACTTAGGGAGGAGACTGGGTTATTGAGATGGGAGAGCATGGGAGGCCTAAGATACAAATCTGTAGCAAGCCAAGCTTCATTAGCTTGACTTCATACTTTGAGAAAGCAATTATTATTTCCAAAGCTTTCACAGTATATGGAGGATGTGCCACTTAGCTTAGAAAAATGCCGTATTCTTGAAAAATACCAGTATCATTGAAGGATCCACATACATACAGTCAGTCCTGAGAGTACTGAGACAAAAGCAGGAAAAGCTGGCTAGGCACCAGCAAAGCACTGACTTTGGGATAGCTTGGAGTAGAGACATTGGGACCTAAGTATAAGGTAGAAATTCCTCCACTGAAAAGAACTCTTCCCCAAGTGACAAGCAAAATGTTGAACTAACTATTTCAGGATATTGTGAAGATCAAGAAGTGTTTCTGGACTGGAAGGTTTAAATAATTAAATAAATAAAAGCATTAGAAAAATTCATTCTAGGCAACTTCCAGGGAAGGCACCTTCAGTGACTCTCAGATGTGGTTACCCACATAACCCAGTTCTGAGAAATTTCCATAACTGCTGATTTACCAAGGATAAGAGGCTCTGGCTATGAGGGAATGACTTGTGCTCTTTCTTCTTCTTCATCCACAAGCAACTCTTAGTTACTGTCTGAAATAGGTGCTGGACTTGAGGAGTCATTAGTTAGGCCTAGCACTACTGTATTCATTATTTCATCTTCATTTTTTAGGTATTTTGAGCGCTACTAAGGGAAGGGTGGAGTTCGAAACAGGATTCATTGGGAAAGAGCTGTGGACAGATTGACAAAACTGCTGTGGGATGAGAAGATGATAATTGTAGCAGATTTATGATGAGCTTTATAAATGGGCATTGAAACCTTGAATTCAAGGAGGAAGCCATTAACCCTTTCACAGATACTAAAAATAATGTCATAGGATACTTTAAATACGCAAAAGTTTTTCCTCCTGATGACATACTTTCCTTTGGGTCTGATCTGAAAAGCTCTGCATTCTCCCAGGGGCTAAGCTTCAAATAATAGAGAAGTGTGCAGGGGAAGGAGCTACTTTCACACTTCACAAAAGCAGGACATCTTTCCACCAGGGAGCCAGCAAGCAGGGTCCCTGAAGGACCTGAAAAGGTGTGTTTAAAACAAAAGTGAGGCAGGTTAAGAGAAAACTGCAATAATTACCAAGGGGCCAAGTGTTCCCTGTGTATAATAATCTGATTATTGCAACAGTGACATCGACAGAGTTTCACTGATTCAGTCTATCTGTGGTTTCACCCAGTTATTTCTTTGTGAAAACAAGAAAAATCTGATTATGTAATTTTCTCACATTATAAAATATTTCAGTATTTCAAAGTTATCTGAAATGTTAATGTTTCGGGAAAATGTGGAGCATTTTGCTTAAGAAAGCAATTTGATAAGAATAGCAGCAAATTTCCTCATTAGGACTTGATGGCAATTGTAGTCTTCAATATGTTGAAGCTGCTAGGATTTTGGCGAGAGAGTGAAAATTGTTATTTCCCTAGTGTGTGAATGGGGACAGTGAGGAAATAAAAGTTGAAAGTGCTACCTAGATGACGTCTGTGGTGAACTTCTGGGGGGAAAATTTTGCTGAGTTTAGAGTCTCCTATAGCGATGTTGTAGCTAAATATCATTCCCTTTTCAAACTCAAAATGAAATTATTTTGATAAAACTCAGTGGGAGTGGCTTACAACTTGCTGCACAGTGATGAGGAACTACCAAGTAACTGATCAGCAATACCATGAGAGGTTTTGCACCACTGAATGGAAAGGTACCAACCACTGTGTCACCTTTGTGCAGGATGGTAGCCACACTCCCTATAAGCTTTGAACTGATGCTTCCCTTGAATCCCAGTGGTCCCTGCTCACAGCTTTTCCAGGTATCCTTTGAAGTCATGATGACTTTTGCTCCTGTGACACAGCATAGTTCATCCTACCCTTGGGAACACAGTGCTAGTGTGAAAAGTGCAGATATTGCTTGGCTCAGATGAAGGAAGGGTAATAAAACCGGTTTCAGACAGCATGGTTTGTATCACCTTATATGAACAGATTTTTTCCTTGTTTTCAGGGTAAATATACCTGTTATGAGGGTCTGTGTTGGTCAGATGTCTGATAGGAAGAACAAATTCTGATTCTTCTCCACTTCTCTCCTGAATAACAACTCCACTTCAATGAAACTCTGGTTTCAGCATACAGGACACAAACAATGCACTTTGTCCTTGTAGAAGCAGGAGGGATAATTTTCCCTGCTAACATTCTGGAGCCAGGACAACTGCTTTATCTAGGGATGGCCAAGCAGTAAGTTGGATATCTTTGCTTCCACAGCTGCTCACACACGTGGTAGAGGAAAAAGAGAGAACAGTAGAGAATAATTTTCCAGTTTCTCCTTTCATCGCTTTACCCAGACACCACCAAAACCACCTCCATGTAGCTCCTGGAACATGTGCACAGGGACACATGTGAAGGGTCCAGGCACAGAGGGTCCTGCCTGGAGCTGCCCCAAGGCATGTCAGAGGAGCCATGTCTTTTCTTATCCCAATCTTAGACATAAACATGGATTGTCTGTGATGAGCAGGATGTTCCAAGAACACTGTGGTGCTGGGGCAAGAAGGTCTTTCCAGCAGCACCTTTTCTCGTGTGTAAATGACAATAGAGCTGGTGGTGTGGGACACTGAATTTTACCACAGGAACTTATGAATACAAAAAGAAAGTGAATGGCAGTTACTTTCACCTATTTGTCTTCATTTCAGTGGATTCTCCATTCACCCATTCCCGTCCTCCTCCAATCCCTTTCTTTTGGGTCAATAGCAGTTTTTGAACAATCTGATAGTAGCTGCCAGCTCAGCTCCTTTGCTTTTGAGCTGTATTTATTACTCATTTCCTGATTTCTTACAAAAGAGTCCTGCTACCTTTTTGATTTGCAGAGGGGTCTCTTTACTGCAACAAAAGGAAGAATAAACACAATGGAGACTTTTTTCAAATCTGCAAGAGGAAAGAGATTTCACTCACCTTGTTGCTCTCTCTGGCCTTTTTTCCAACTCTCACACAATTTAAAATCTGTTTTTTTCTATCTATCCATCCCTTCTTACTCTATAGATCAGCTTTATATTGCAGATAATCATTATCAAGAAAATGCTAGTATAGTGCACTTATTGGTAGGGATCTTGAAAGTTTGTGTGTTGAGCTGCAAGGCAGGGCCAGACACATCTAATTGATGCATAATTATAAACTCCATGGGTTTCCGAACTGCTGCTGCTGAAGCTTAGCTAGATTTGAGAAGGACTGGCTTCAGTATCTGCAGCTGCCACCTCAGGAATGCCTTGCCCAGCCCCAGAGCATCTGGCTCAGGCTGATAAACATTAACACTACTGCTCTGGCTTTTGTTTCTAAGTTGTGACCTGTTTGTTTTTGACAGCTGGCCTGCCTTGAGAGGACCTGGATGTGCCCAGTAGTGGAGCAAGCCCTGGGACCCAAGGGAGCACAGTGCACAGTGGGTTCTCCACGGGCTGTTGTAGTGAGGAGGATTTTACCCACCACAGCACAAATGCTGGAGAAGCAGTTCCCGAATGAGAGGTTTTGGGACTGCAGCTGAGGAGGTCAGCAGTGGAAATGTGTGGGAACTTCAGACCTAAAGAGTAGCATAAACTGTGGGTGCAAGTCTATGATAACACCCTGTGAGAGGACAGAAACATATGGGCCACAGGAGGGACCTGGCCACCCTGATCAGTAGGAAATTTAACCTGTCTGCAGAAATAAACCCTCTCCTTGTCCTGTGGCATGTGTTCCTGGGGGTATCTGAACCCCTACAAAGTCCACATGTGAGCCAAATAAGAATAGAAAGCAAGGCAGGGAAGCACAGGTCATTAATTTAGCTTTCACCCTGCCCTCTCTACTACGTCTGATTTACTTTCAATGAATTCTACAGAGGTGAGATTCTGCAAAATGCTTGAATCCCAAAGACAGTAAATGGCTTAATATTATTACACAGTGACTGAGACATGAACAAACCCAGGTGTCCTGACTTCCCCAGCTCTTCATAATTTTCACCCTGTTCTCTCCTTTCCTGCAAAATGGTTGTGCACTAAAGTGCATGGGAACTGCTACATTTTATACTCACTGAATCCAACTATTAAATTTGGGATGGTAGACCTTTCTCTTGAGTACCTGGAATTTACGGTCTCTCCTCTCCACATTTAATTGTGTTTGTAAATAATCAGTATATCTTTTGGTGGAAAAATAAAAGTGCAAAGGATCTGTTACAGGATAGATTTGTAAACTAAATCTTTCTTCTGCAAAAAAGAGATAAAGGGGAGGAGCCCTTTGGTAGTTTATTTCCCGCACAATTAAAAAGCTCTCATACTGCTGTAAATAAAACTCCAGTAACCACAGTCAGCTGGCACCATGTGGAAATCACTGATTTTCAGGCTGAACAAAACTGTCCTTTTGTACACCTCTGCCATTCATTGGCACTGAGCCGAAACAGTTTGAGTGTGTGTGGAGTGGCAGCTGGCTCTTTGCTTTCTGCCTTGCGTGTGTAGCACCCAACACAGAGATTTTCTGACTCAAAAAGAATATTTTGAGGTCGTTGCAATGGTGAAAATATATAATTATGTGTTGGGTGGTAGGTCATTACTGTGCTGACTGCATTTGTTCCTTAAGCAGCCTCAGAGAAGCCAGTATATCCCAATAGCTAAGAAAGGATTTGCACGCCTGGCTGAGGATCTCAGTGCTTTATCTGCTCTAGTGAACCAAGCCTGCAGCTCCCTAAAATGCAGAGAAATGCAGTCACTCAGGACCTTTTTCTTTGTCACTGAGTTACACAATTCTGGGGCAGAAGGGTATTTAAGTGGAGAACTGGGGGACAGAGCCTGCGTCTGGTTGTTCCCTAAGATAGTGTGTTCATTAGCTCCTATTCCTAACAGTAGATCACACGCTTTTTTTAATGTATGTGGCTGGGACTGAAAAAATTATCCATGTCTGGTATAAAATTAGGGTATCTTTATTTTCACAAGGAGTTTCAGAGTGCAATTCCCTGTCAGCTAAATATCTTGATGGAGGAACCAGCCTCCAGCACACCTGCCCTATGGGCTGTTGAGAGATCCTTGCACAGTATCAGTAGCAAGTCTGTGATACATATAGTGGAAAGTGGCTCGTCCTATTTTTTTCCATTTTGGCATCTTCTTACCAGTAAGATGTGGGCGAATTGAAGGAAGTTCAGACAAGGGCCACAAAAATGATGAAGGGCCTGTGAGGAGTTGACTTATGAGGAGAGATTAAAAGAACCAAATATGTGTAGCTTGGCTAAAGGGATGACTAGGAGCGGGGGGAGGAAGCGAACATGATATTTATCTCCATGTATTTACAAGGATGTAAATTCCAAGGCAGGAGATGAACTGCTTATGATAGTACAAAGGGAGATTTACTAGGAGTTGTAGTGGGAAATTAAGCAAAGGAAGTTTTCTGAATATCAGGAGAATTTTGTTAAGGGTAAGATAACAAGGATTAAATATTTATATAACATTTTAACCGTGAGGAGGGGCAAATAG
The DNA here is from genome assembly GCA_013396655.1 of Campylorhamphus procurvoides. NCBI lineage: Eukaryota > Metazoa > Chordata > Aves > Passeriformes > Dendrocolaptidae > Campylorhamphus > Campylorhamphus procurvoides. The sequence goes on from WBMV01004765.1 coordinate 516,677, forward strand.
TGGCACAATGATTCCTTCATCCAGTGTTTTGAGGCAATGGAGAAGCATCACTTTACACCTTTTATTGCTATTTGATAAAAGGCTTGGTGCCTAGAAGGGAAAGTTTTCCCTCCAATATGTGAATTAGAGATGGTTAAAATACTTGTCTAACAGTAACTGGCTTTAGCATTCTGGCAGCAGTAGCTTGGTGAGACCTTGATCACTTTGCCTGGTCATATGTTGCATAAGCCAGTTGTTGATCACGTATTGTTAACATTTCTAAGGACAAAAGGATTGGTAGAACTTCTTCCTGGGCAACTCCAGCACTAAATGTGGCTGCCTTTTTGTGGCAGGGGTTTACATTCAGAATAGCATTGGAAAACATGAGATTTACTTGGTAAACAAACTGAACCCATATCTCTGATTTCCAATCTGGGATCAATTCACTTCACAGTTCTATATTAATGCTTTCTGAACTTAACAGGAATTTTCCAACACCAGCCCAAGGAAAGACATCTGCTTAATAGGGTGGTGGAAAGCCAGGACTTGAGGTCTGGGAGGTAGGAATACCAGAATGTGCCTTGCAAGGGGCAATTCCATAAAAATCTGGTAGGAGTACATAGGTGGAAAGCACTGGTGTCCTGTGTCTCATATCAATTACAGTGACCCCCATCTGAGGCCCACAAAACCCACATAGGAGTATTTCACTTGTCTTTGTCAAATAATGGGGAATCCCAAAGATCTTCCAAACTTTATGCACTCTTCTAGAGAAAAGTTTCACATGATTCAAGGCACAAGTAGAGTGGGTTTCTTTTCTTTTTTTTTTTTTAATGCAGTGTTCAGTGTCTGGGACACAAAAAAAAGGTATTGTCAGATGTGTAAATGCAAATTTAATGAGCGTGTAAAAAAATCCCGTCAAATCAATGCAAAAATATTCCACAGTGGAGTCATTTTGATTAAAAAAAAGGAGGGGGGAGGAGGTGGTTGCCTGAAATAAGCAAAATTTCAAGCTAATGGGAATCTCATTCATTATTTAATCCACTCCTTATCTGAAATGTACAAAAAACGGAATCTAATATGGCGTATGTATGTTGTTGTCTTAGCGAAAAGACAGGGGCAAAGGCCTGCAATTTCACTTAATATATTAAATCCTACTGCAGGCTTTGAGCCAGATTAATAACTCTAGCGAGCTAGAAAATCCCAATATATATTTTTTCTAGCTCCATGCATGATGCGGCTTGATTCATAAGCAGCTCTACCGCTGGGCTTTATTAAATACAAATAAAATATCTCTTCTGTTGCAAAAGCCCACAAGGTGACAGAAAGAGGAGAAGCAACTGTCCTTGCTAGTTAAAATGTATTTTCTTTGGCTTCCTCCTCCTTAACTCAGCCCCCAAGTCCCAGGTCCCTAGAATATTTATACAGTCGTAACCCTGTGCATAGAATCCAGAGGAATAGACTGAAAGGAAAGAATTTGTTCCTGATCACTGGGGCATGCTTGTGCAAAAGACCCTGCAGTATTCCTACCCTCAGGTGGACACGGCTCAATTTTATGCCCGCTCAGGAGAAGAGTTTAAGCAGCCCAGCACACTTCCTCACAATCTGGGACAGCTGGTTTGTGGCTGATTTAAGTGTGTTACCCAATGACTCACTTGCAGTTCTGCCACGAAACCTGG
>WBMV01004765.1:518339-602194 GCA_013396655.1 Campylorhamphus procurvoides
CCTGGACTGGTGCTTTGTTTGCCAGGTGGCATGTTTGAATCCCAGCCTTGAGAAGCAAGAGCAGTGTCAGGGAACTCAAAATCACCAGGCTGGTTTAAACATCATGACATTGAAACTGAAAAGTATATAAGAGAGACCCTATATAATTTTAAGTTTGCTTGCAAGCCTATGCTTGTACGTGCAGTGACAGCAAAACAAAGGATTTAGGAGAAAAAAGAAAATCAAAGTTACATGAGCAACATAGTCCTGCCTATAAATTGCAGCACTAGTTTGGGAAATCAATCCTTTTTCTGACAGCATGGAAACACATGCTGTATGCATAGCTAAGGATGCACTTAAATGTCCTGAAAAGAAAAGGATTTACTCATGTACTTATAACCTTGTCCTAAGTCTGGACTTCTGTACACACAATATTCAAGGCCAAGTTTTTGGGATCTGTATTGGAGTAAATGGACAGGCCTTCCCAGAGAGTCAAATTGGATCCTGTTGCAACTCTTTGCTTTGGTATCTTATAAAGCCATTAAAAAACATGTAAATATGCTGTGAGTTTAACAATGATGACCCCTGAGTGGGACACCAGCAAAAAGCTGGGAGCACAAAACTTTTTCATGGAGGTAGACCTGCTGAAGTAGATACAGTACCAATATGTAGGAGTTAGATCCTTCTCTGGAGAGGTTAAGATTGATGTAGGCAAGGGAAGTAGTGGAGAAAGTGGACAAAACTATTACCTGTTTTGCAGTGGGCAGAGCTGGCCTGATATAGAGCACGGGGGAGAATACCTGCAAAAGCACTTTTGGGGAAAATGATGCCCTCTTCTTAAAGGCTTATTTAAGCCATCACTTTATCTTTCTAAAACAAACAGAAGAATAGCATTTAATTTATTTCTCTGGAGAAAATAGAGCTTTACATGTACTGGAACAGGATAAAATAACTTCAATGTAATTTCCCAACGTTTTCTTTTTCTTTTTTTTTTTCAATCATAGATGACCAAAGGGGTTTGTTATGTTTTAATTAAAGGAAGAAGAAAAACGGGGGCTTAAGTTAGTGCTTCAGGTTTTCAGATATCTGGTGATGAAATAAGAAAGTAGTGGATTTTATTGCTGTGGTTGTTTTTAGGGTGGGAAATCAGTGCACATTTATTTTTGAATCTACATTAGTAACTTGATGGATTTTTCCACTCACTCCTGGCACAGACCCAAGGATTCCAATCATGACTGCACTGAACTGATGGAAGTGGTGTCCAAAGGGACCAAGGACAAGGGCATGGTGCAGGAGGAGGGAGGATTTTCTGTCTCTGTCTGCAAGGTGTGTGTCATACTTCTGGTTGGGGGTTACCATGAAACTGCTCTGGTGTCACTGCACTATCTCTGCAGTGAATAACCTGGAGAAATTTGAGGCTGACATGGGCTACTCCAGCCATACTTCACAGCTGGGCCAGTCCTCAGGACTGTTGTTGTTGGCTTGTTACAGTGTGCATTGCCATGGACACAGGAGGTACAGTTTGAAGGTAAAAGACCTGGAACTACTAAGTGCTTACCACATGCAAAATGAAAAGATGGTCCTTGACCTGAACTGCTCAGAGATGTGAACGCCTGAGAGAGGCCACAGCAAACAGATGGAGGGAGAGCAAGGTAATATAGAGTGGATTATGATTTGGTTGGGAAGTTGCAGTGATAGCACACTAGCTGCCTCGTGGGTGTTGAGTGGTTTGGAAGTGTCACTGCAAAGGTGAGTTTCAAGGAGGGATGACGAGGCGGACTCTGTAGTAGATGTCTCTGATGTTGGCAGGACTTTCACATCCCTAGTACACAAAGGTCTCTGGACAGTAGAAACAGCTGACATAGCTTTGGGGTTAAGCCAACACTATCATGCTGTTAGGATGTTTATCTGAACCAACCGTCGCAAAAGGCTCTCCCATGCCTACCTCAATATTAGGGACTCAGAGGATTTTGAGGACAGAGCACATCATTTATCCTGACCTTCTGGATGTAATAGAGGCCACGGGATTACAGTGATTCCTGCACCAGGCCCCAGTCACTTGGGCTGAATCACAGCATCTCCCTCAGAAAGGCGTGCAAACTTAATAAAGGGCCTTGAAGGGAGATGGTCTCTCACTTTAATAGGGTACGTGTACATGTTTGCACAGCATGTGAAAAATAGTAAGCACATATTTGTGTATTTTTTTAGATTGTTAGATGGGTTTAGGGGCCTTTCTGTAAAGCTCAGGGGGTTTGAGCACTATTGTGTACTGCAGAGGCAGCAACTGTAGGCTAATTTGAAAAATTCACACTGGACACTGGGCTGAGATGTGCCCTTTAAATGATGGTCAGTGACCCAGGAAGAATTTCCTGAGTGCAGAAGGACCTCAGCGGAATTGTTTCATGTCTGCAAGTGTGTGGCTAAGCAGTTTAAATGGAAATAGTACTAGGGGTATATTGTTTTCCTCTGGCTTGCATTTAATGTGCTTATCCTGTACTTCAAATGCTTATGATTTTATACCAACTTAAGTTCAGGAAAAACATCTACAAACTTTAAAATATTTAAGTAATATTAAAAATCCTTATTTTAATTTTTAGTTGGTTGTTTTGGGTTTTTTGTTTGTTTGATTGTTTCGGGTTTTTTGGGTTTTGGTTTGGTTTGTTTTTTTTTTCCCGAAATGCCATGTTATTTCTTCCTTTTTCATTTCCCTTTTATAGTCCTTCACTTTCAAGGGTTCCACAGATTAGATAGAGTTGGCTGTGAATGTAAGCAATGAGATTCTAGCTAAATGAATAGGATTCAGGGGACGGGTTTTTTTCTGTGACACAATATTGCTTTAGAAGCTCTGATGGGACATGAGAACTTCATGAAAAGGAGCAGTTACGGAGAGGGGGGGTAGTTGGTTTCACAAAGTCATTAGGTGTCTTGTTTAGCTATATGCTAGTGAATGAAGGGGAATGAGTTTTCTTCTGGGAACAATGTTGAACACAACAGAGTCCTGATCATTTCTTGACACTCTAAATGGATGTGAAAAATAAAAATTTAGCATAAATTATGGGGAAACTTAAATTATCCCAGAAATTATGTCATTAACTGAAGACTGTTGTCAACATTCTTCTAAACTTCCCCCATCCATTACAACCCCTTTTCTTGTTGAGATCATGTCTGACTATTTTGTAAGCTCTGAGTATACAGTCCAAAACCACAGTTTCAGGCCCTGCTAAGAAATCGTGTTAGCACTAGGACAGAAAATTGATTAGTCCGTTTTCTCTGTTCCAACTTAAGAGAAGAGTGAAGCAGTAAATAGCGTTAATGCTGAAAAGTGAATTAGATTTCTAACACTGTTTCTGCTTTAATAGTTTTTTCCATTTGCTAATAGCCCAGATAATAGCAACTGCCCTTCAATAACATGTGTTGTTTTGTTTGTATCTTTCTTCTGACAGCATCTTTTTAAAACAACATGTTACAGCTCATTCATGAAATAGTTATCAATTCTGTCCTTGTTTGTTTCTTCAGGCAAGCTAAGTATGTCCTTGTTAACACTGGCTGTCGGGCATTGTGTACCTGCAGGCTGTGCTTAGCTCCTGCCTTTTAAGGGTCTCTCCATCAATTAAAATTGCAGATACAAATTTCAGGTGCTTTGGAACAGGGCTTTCAAATCCAAATGCCGATTTCACACTTTGTTGGAAAGCAGAGATGTATGGACGAGTAGTGACGGCTGCTGTAGGCAGGAACGGGAGTGTCCCTTGAACACCAAAGACGCTAAGCCAGATTGGAGTCTGAGGTGCACAAGCAGGATTGTTTTGGTATCACCTTTCCCAAAGCTGCTATCTTATTTATCTCAAATTTATACTTTTAAGAGCTATGTGTTCTTTTCTATTTTAGTTTTCTTGCCTATTCACTGCTGCATCTAAATGCTTTCCAATAGTTTCCGAAACAGCAGGTCTGTTATGTCACCTGTAGCTGATATTCTTTATCATCATCTCGACAAAATAAGTGGGGTAGTGTTCTGGCAGTTTCTTTTGTTTCTGCCTTTGCAATCCATGTGCTGCTCCATGTGACCATTTGAGGGAGCAAGTTAAATTGGCTATAAGAAATTTATGTGTCCAGAGTGCTCCTTCATTCTTGCATTTGTTCTGAAATACTATATTTGTCTTGAAAATTATGGTTCCCAGTTAAGTATCACATATGGAGAAAAAGTCTGTCGAGCTTTCAGAATCTGTCAAATACACTCCATAATGTACAGCATTAGGGCTCTTCCACATGCAAAGTCTTTGCCTTTGAGGTGATTCCCATGTGTCCTTTGATGATTAAGTGACAATTTGTGATTTGGTATTGCCTAGCAAGTTCCTTTTCTTTCATTGTACCAGACTCTGCAACCCACTCTATTCTGCTTTATCCAAGCATTTCAATGACTAAATTATTAGGAAACTAGGGCAGAGACCATTTACTTTGGGGTGTCTATTCAGTAGTTTTCCTGAGTATTTAATCTCAGATTGGTGACTGTAAAGCTACAGTAATTTGTAATTGCAATTACTGAGTGGTGACAGTTAAATGGTATGTAATAAGAGCCTTTTAGCTACATACTGAGTTTTATCCTAGTTTATCACTGACATTTCATTCAAAGAAAAAAATCTCATAAAGTTTAAGTTTTGTAGATATAGTCAGCTAGACCAGAAATGTTTGCAGAGGAGTGCTGCTCTGTTGGTTCTCTCATGCAATCCTCGGTAAAATACATGCTTAATTATAAAATGTTCTTTTAATGTATTTGGCAGTTCAAAGACCTCTGATTTTTTTTTAAACTTAGAATTTCTATTTATTTGGATCTCAGAATATATACTAGCTTTTTTTTAAAAAAAAAAATCCTGGTTTGAGTTTGTATCTTTAAAAAAATAAACTGATTAAATTAGTATGGAAGAATTATTTGATTAGTGTGTCCTCAAATCCATTTGAATAGTCAAATTCTTTGTTCTGCAACAATGTGCAAAGCCTTCACCTAATCCCTGGGTGAGAGAACTCACAATTTTCTAGGTGGAAAAGATCCCTTGCCACATATTCCTGGGAAGCATTCCTCTCCCTGTAGCTGTAATGACGGTTGTGATTGTTAGGCATTTTGTAAGACTGGCTCACGCTCCCAGAGCACACGATTCTCACTTAGCAGATGCTTTTACTTTCTGATGCTTTTACCCTTTTCAGGTCTGTACTTTTTCCTTTGATTGAAACTTTTCTGAATCGGGAAGCAAAGACTGCTGCTTCAAGGATTCCTGATTCCCCTGTCCCCAAGTGAGCCATCCATCCCTTCCATGTACTGCAGGGAAGCAAGTAGAGCTTGGCAAGAAGATGAGCATGGGGAAAAGTTTCTGGAGTGCAAGTGGGATGTTTGATAAATTACTGGCCAGCGTATTATTTGTTGCACTGTGATTGTGATTAGTCCAGACATCACCCTGGTTTTTTTTCCTGAGGTTATTTCTTTGAGATTAAGCAAAGCATAATAGTGTGATGGAGCTGAGGTTTATAAGGAAAGAGGTTAGAACATTCATTAAACTTTTCTGTATTTATCTCACTCTTCTTGCAAGACAATTTCTTTTAAAGCCAAAGCCAGATACTTGAATGAAAAATGACCCTTCTCCTTAGCTCTCCTATCCACCACTTTTCATGAAAATTGACCTCTCCATTAGATCAACTAATCAGTGGAGCATAACCGAGGTTTAATGGCCGTCAAAGAGAAAACCAATTTAGTTTCAGCTGCTTTGACAGGAGTGCATCTGCAGGACGTTGAGCAGACTGATCAGATGGAGTTTTTTCTGGTTGTTGTGCCAAGTCTTTGCTGAATTTCAAGTAAAGATCTCTCACAACTGTCCCCTTACTACTGGTACTTTGTGCTAAAAATGTTACTCGGTGTTTCACACGAGGTACTGTCAAAGCCTGGACTTAATGTGTATGCATGAGGACTATCATGTCATCCTGCTGGAGTATGTATAAGGGATGTAGGCTTTCTCCCAGCTGCATAAAGTCCTGCATTTCTTTTCAGGTGCCAAGAGGCATCAGCAACACTAATTTCCTCCAACTACTGAAAGTATTGTCTTCTGCATATATAATCCATTTGCATCCCAGGTGGATTCTAGAGTTAAAGAAGGTGTTTTGGATGCAGCAAATATATTATATCATTTATGTATTCGTTATGTAGCTAGCTAGGTAACTCTGTGGTATAATTCCTCTCCATTAAACTGATCTTTGCTAATGGGACTGTATGTGAGAGCTGCAGTAATATGTTAGGGGGAGTTGGCTGGTTGATTGGCTTCCTTTTTGGTAAGCAGAATTAAATCTTAGATGTGGACCCAAGAATAAGATTTAGGAACCTCCAGATTAGCATGATAGGGGCAGATCCATCTGATTGGGATTGCATTTTCCTGTAGGGTTTTGTTCAGCATTCCTGATAAGTTATCTGAATATACCCTAACCTACATCTGCATGTCACTGTAAGGTTTCAATGCAAAGTCCTTCTTAATTCACATTAACCTCAATTCATAAAAGTTCCAGGTTGGTTTTCTTTCTTTTTTGTTCTTTTTGTTGTAGCATGTCTTTCAACTTACAGGCATATTCTGCAGCTCCATTGGCCTTGGGACAGGGTACAGGTTAAAAAATAAAGTAACTTTTTTATAATTCATTTGATACACAGGTTAAGTACGTTTCCCATTCTTGTTCTTGTTATTTGTGTCTCGCCAGACTCTGATCCAGTGGAACCTATTGCTACATAAGTCAATGAGAGTAATTTTTATAGTTTTTAAACACAGAGAAAAAAAGAAAAAGAAACATTTTAAGACAGAGTAATGCAAAGCTTTCAAAAGCGTGAATTAAACCAACGTTTCAATGATTAGTCATTAGGATGAAAGTTTCCATGGGAACATATTATCTCATCAGTCTCTACTTCAGTGTTCCTTGTGTCCTCAACTGAAACAGCTGGAACTAGCTAAATTATGCCATTTTGTTTGCTCTCCTTTGTATGAAACTTTTTTCTGTCTATGTTTCAACTGCAACACTAAAAAGTCAGTGTCTCTTTTTCTTCTCCTCCTTCTTTCTTGGCCAATGAATCTTTAATTATTTATACAAGTGGAATATCTCCAAAAGAAGTGAGGGAGACAAAAAGGGAGTAAAATGGAGAGAAAGTGTTTTAGCTTTGCTGGTGTGGAGTTGATCCCAGTCTTGAAATAAATATCAGCCTTTTTAGACTTGATTATTTACCAGTTAGGGGGGAAAAAAAAAGAATAAAAAAAAAGGAAGAGAAAAATCATGAACCTCTGATAAATAATTCAGGATCCTCCATCTGTGAAAATGTTGGATTTGGCCTAATTTTTCTTATAAACAAAGACCATCATCTGCTTCAGAAAATAAAATCTGCAGAATTCAGGTTTTGAAGGGGCATTTTTTCCTTGCCAAGATCTGATATATTTTTCCCCACACACATGCAATTAAAAAGCCAAACCAGGAAATTATACAGGCGAGCTATCTTTCATGTCTGTTCTGGTAAAATGTCAGTTGCTTGGGGCTATGCTGTTGAAACACAGGTCAACAGGAAAGGAGTTGTTCGTCTTTGCCAGGTTCTGCCATTTAGTGCCTAAATCGCTTTGGCAGCATATTGTAAATACCTGATGCTACTCTGGAAAGAAGACTCCATCGTCAAGACTCGAGATGGAGCTTGAAGAAGGAAAAGTAGCTCCACTTTAGCCTGTATCTTGTGTTGCACAGAACGGATATCTCTTTCAAATTTAGAATCCTTAAGATGAACAGTTTTAGTTATTCTATCCCTCCCAGGACTTTTTTCTTTAGAATTGTAGAGAGGTGCCTGGATGCAAGTATTTAATTGTTTGCAGGTCACCTGCAATTAATAAATTCATAGAGACCAGTTGCAGCATTGAGTAGTTTCTGGGACAAAGGTTCCACATGGGAAAGATCTGAGGATGTGAACAACATGAGGTTCAGGAGCCTCATCATGGGTCAGTCTATAACCAAGAAATGGCTAAATTTATCTTCTGTCTTCTGCATCTAGAGTAGAAGTTGGAGTGCAGTGGCATGCAGCTGACTTCTTCAGGTTCCATGAGATCTACATGTTCTAGGATGGTTAAATTCCGTTGGAACAACCTATAGGAAGCTGAGTTGGGAAGGCCAGACTGCAGACCTTGATATATAGTCCAGTAAGTAGTGTTCAGACCTAGATCTGTAAACTTCAAAAGGACAGGAATGTTGCAAGGAAGGAATCCTTGATCCACATCTTAGCAAAACACAAGAAAAAGTGGTTGAAGGAACTCTTATTGGCCTTGGGTAGAAAATGAAGTGTGATGCTGGTAAACACATCAGCCCCATGGCAAAACATTCCTTGCATTTGGTTTCTTCCATTTCACAGAGGTTCGGTGGAGGAGGAAAAAAAAAAAAGAAAAAGAAACAAAAAGCCCTACACCAAGCCAAATTTGATCACAGCTTGTTTGGTAATTATTGTATTCATGTACGCGTGAAATTTCTGATGGGAACTTCTCAGGGAGAGTTTGTGGCTAAATTATCATCATTTCTCTCCTAAAACTCTAAAAATGTTAATGAGGGTTGGTGCAAAACCTTGTAACTTTAAAATTAGATTAGTCCAAAAGATATGACCTGAAAGTGAGGTCTCTCTGACAAACAAACCAGAAAGCTCATGAGAGCAGAATGGCAGTTTTCCCTCAAGAGTGACAGTGGTGAATTCAGTTTTGCAACATCAGAATCAAATCCAGCTATCTAGCTCTGTCAGGCAAGTCAGATGTCTATATACCTGCCACACATATGGATGTTTCTACTCAATAGTAAAGATAAGTGGCAAAGAAGAAGGATCTATCATAGTGTTCAGGGAAAAGAAAAAAAGAAACAAAACCAAAACAACAGACCCTAGTGTTTCTCTTCTGGATTCAAATTTAAAAAGAATTAGCTAAATAAATATAAGTAATATCATGAAACTAAATGTATATATATTATATATATATATATAAAATATATATGAAAAATAAATACATATGGATTCTTGGAATACATCCAGTTTGGTGGACAGTACTCACAAGGCTGTGTTGAGCGGTGACATTACTTTAGAGGGGAAAGAACCCAAAAAACATCATATTTCTGATATGTTTTTGATGCCTTTATGAAGTGGCATTTCCAGTACAGAGCAGACAGAAACAGTGATATTCAAAGGCCAGTCAGTGTTTCCAAGGCTGCTGAGGTTAGATAAAGTGGTTGTGGCTTAGCATCAGGATACTGGAAAGGATGCACATGCCCTGAGGCTCACCTGAAGGAGCAACATCAGGGCTGAGGGGGACAAAGAGAACCCAAGAAGCAGAGGTAGGGAAGGATAAGCAGGAATATTTGGTGTCGTTCAGCCAGGGTTATGGTTTCTACAGCTCTCCCTAGACAGCAGGTTAGCCTCTGCACTCCCCTCCTGCCCCATGGAGGTGCAGTGCGTGCTGTCTGGAGCTGCTATACCATGAGAGGAAAGTGTTTATATCACGTGGGTTACAACAACAAACCTGATCAAATTCCCCAAAGCAAACTGCACTTTCTGAGGCTTTCAGTGATCTGTTGGGAAGATATCTTTTTCCTCTTCTCTTTCCTTCCAATGTTCCTCTCAATCTTAACAGCATTTTAAAGAGCATTTTGCAGACTGCAGAGGCTTTCCTCAGGGTGTCCCTTCCACCAGAGCAGAGCAGTCAGTACTCTTGTTTCTTCACTGGGGTGAGAGGATTGGATGAAGACCTGCCTTTCCCCTTCCCTTGCTGATCCAGACCCAGTCGTGCAGGGAAGAAAGAAAATGAAACTCGCTTTTGGGATCAGGGGAGCAGGATGGGAATAACTCCTCTTCGCAGTTATTTCCAGCCTGAGATTAGCTAATTTCTGAACGATGACGCTCCATTAGGCATTGGGGAATCGAACTGTCCAGCCCTACACTACCAGAACATCAGTCCTTTCACAATGATCAACCTATTTTTAATTCATCTGCTGCCAAATCCCGGGGAGCAGCTCTGTGTACACTTTTATATGTGTGTGCAAGATAGTTATGAAAGACCCGTCTTTGACCTCCTCACTTCCAGCAGAAGGTTATTGTCTTAAATAGCACATCCAGCTCACAATTCCCTTTGATCCTCTGAAACTTCAGCTCAGCCACCTGATATAATTTTCATCCCCCTCTCCAACTCCTTGCAATCCCTCCTCCCCATCCGCCTCCCCCTAAACATTCGAAGACATTATAGCAGGAACTAATTTTGTCTGGACTATTATTAGATCATGAGATCAGGGCAACATAGAGGTCGTAAAATGTTTCATTCTCTCAGAATGGCCATCGTGCCCCTATCAGGTACCATAACGTTAGGTTTGCTTATTGTGCAGATTGCTTGAGTTGCAAATTGCACATTATCCAGCTTAAACACCTGGCATTTACATTCATTATAACCCTGACACCCCCCCTTTATGGCCTCCCGTGAGGGTCTTCCAATTGGTCAGAAGCGCAAATGAATGTTTTATGATTATGATGAATAATGTGAGGGGCTGTGGAGGGAAAAAAGAAAAGGAAAAAAAAGAGGCAGAAGAAGAGAAAGGAAAATAAAGAATGGCAGAGGAAAGACTTTATAGAGATCTTTGACAATGCGGAGCTTTTTGTCTGAGGTGTGTAGTGATCTCTATTGCTGGAAAAAAAACATAGCTGAATGGAGCTAAACCAGAAAAAAAGTAGTTTTCAGAAAGAAATAAAGATGTGTCTTTGCTGAAAAAAAGGTAAAGGTGTAAGAGTCCTGGCATTAAACAAAGATTTGGAGGGAGTGGGTTATGTTCCTCTTAGGTTTTCCTATTTCTCAGTGATTTCAGGCCAATACCTGCATATATTTCCATGCCTCAGTTTCCTCTTAAGCACACATCAGGACCGGATTTGGTACACTCTATTCCTCCTCTTCTGCCCCCACCTAGTCTCAGGGCCTTTACAGTGAAGCAGACCCTTCCCCAGACTTTCCAGACCTCATGCATCCCCTAAGAAAAGGCACTTGGAAACTGGCTGGTAACTTGAGTCAAATCTAGATGCAGTTTTGAGACGGGTGACTGTAACATCCAAATCAAGAGCTATTCTTTCAGTGTTTTCCTGCCTCATTTGCTGGAATGGAGAAGGGTCATAGCTTTGAATTAGGAAGCTGCAAACTAAATGTATGAAGCCATTTACTGCACTACTTCTTGGGCATTTGGCTTTTTATTGGCTCCTTCGTTTCTGCTGTCAGTGGGTGCTGGGCCAACTCTATCTCAAAAAGTCATGCTGCATTTTGAACTTGGGTGTTATATTTTCAATTTTATACCTCAGACAAGACATAGTACCACTACCCTAATGCTGTTATGCCTCAAGATTGTTTTTCAAGGGGCAGCAGAAGGTGGACAGAGTTTATCTCTTGCCTCTGAGGCCATCTTCAAAGCTGAGCAGCCTTGACTATAATTTGGTTTCCAGGGAAGCTGTGGCTATTTTGCCATTGACTTCAGTGGAGCGAGAACTTCAGGGCTTGTTTCATAGTCTGTGGTCAGACAGAAAAGTTGTCAAAAACAGGCTCTCTCTTGTGAGTCTTTCATAGACTAACAAGAGTCTGAAAATTGCCTCTGGGTTTGCTAGTGCCATATCTTCCCTCAGGAGGTGCACAAAGATCATTCCAGGATGCTACAAGCAGGGAGGGAAAAAAAAAAACACAAAAACCAACCAAACAAAAACAGAGAAGAAAAAAAAAAAAAGACTCAACAAAAAGTCTAAATGACAATCCATGTCTCCAGAGATTGTTTCTGTGCCTTAAATTATTCTAATAAATAAATAAACTACTAAGTAAATAAATAAATAAATAAATGAGATTTAAAGTTGCCTGGGAGAGAGACTGAAGTTCTGAGGTATTTTTAACCGCTCACTCTTCCCACCCCTCCCCACCAGTGTTGTTTTGCTTCATCTCTGATCAGGATCTGCTGGTTGCTGAGTGCTGTTGTGTGTGTCTTAGTCTGGACCAATGAGACTTTAGCATGATGGAAAGCTCATAGCAAGGCCAAAGAGAGATTTGACTGCTGCATTCAGGGCTTGTGTGCATTGCAGGGTACCAGCTGGGCAAAAGAGGGTGAATTTAAAGGTTGGTCTTGTTACAGTCTCACAATTTAGAAACAATCACACAGAATACTGATAATCAGATTTTTTAAAATGCAGTCTTGGGATCCGCACAAAATTGAACTGGTCAAATAGCAAATTGTTCTGTGTTACTCTCTCACTTTGTCTGTCATAGTTCACTTATTTATCATGTACTTTGAGGTCAGAGAAGACACATACCTGACCTAAATTCATAGACTTCAGAAGACTGAAGAAGAAAAGATAAGAATATATGCCAAACCAGGATGACACTGAGGATAGATAGGAAAGACACTCCTGGTGAGTCTTCTGCTTGAGCTCCTGAGCTCTTTGCCCAATATAGCAGAGAGCAGCACATAGGACAATGGGACAGGTGTGGGTTGCTGTTCCTTACAAAGGAGGCGTATTTGTCACACCAGTCTACTGGTGTGTAACCTAGGATCTCCCTGAATAAAACATAAATCTTGCTTGATTACAATGGAGGTTTCATCTCATTAACAGAAGAGGAAGTGGGCTCATAAGCACAGAAAGTGACAGAATCAGCAAGGAAGACCAGTGACAAGTCTTAGATGGTTGTCAGCATATTAGAGCCTTCAAATCTATGCATTCTTTAATTTTTCAGAATAGTCCTTTAATTGAATTATCAGCCATTGATGAAAACATACCCCTTGTCTACTACAGGCATAATGACACCAATTCCACAGTACTCTTGACATATCAGGCAAAGTCCTACAAGACTCAATAGGAATGAAATCCTCAGGTTTTTACAGAAACAACTCTGAGAGGGCATATAATCCATTTGATAATGTTTTGATCTCATGGACAGAGAGCTGTGGATGTTTCCATACATCCTAAAGATTTTTCTAAGATTGTATTCAATTCAATCCTATAGATATGTGTACATCTCTCCTATATCTGTAGACAGTATGGATATCTGTTATACTCAGGATAGCTGTGTAAGCAAAAAAGATTAATCCAAGGGAGGAGGGTACCTTTTGGGTTCACCAGTTACTTGAAAATTATTCTTGTGCAAATGTAACTGCATGCTGCTAGAGCTGCTTGATTGAACCAAGGGTCTGTTTCTACCTCTGCTTTGGTGTTACAGAATAAGTTCTAAAATCCACATAAGGGGTAAGTACAAAATAAAGTGGGTTTCTTCTCAACTTTATTCCCATGAGATTGACTTACGCCTGGAAGCATGAGAGTTATTTCCCTAACATTTCTTATCCTAGACAGTGTAACTGTGGATGTTCTCATTATGCATATAAATGTCTAATCCTATTTGGAATTACGGTGAGGTCTTGGCTTTTGTGGAACCTTGTGGCAACTTGTTGCACAGGGTAATTATGCAGTGTAGTTAAAAAATAAATAAAAATCTTTTGTATGCTTCATATTCATTCTCCTTTCAGTATACTGAGACTATCCTTCAACTGGTAATATATGCATATATATTTTATGCAGGATTTTCACAGAAAGACTGCTGATCAGGATAATTGTTTCTTGGAAGAATGAGGACTGTGCTTTCTGATCTCAGGAATTTCTGTCTTTGCATCTGTTTCTTCAGATTTTGGGAATACTTTTTTATTTGCCTGAATATCACTACCACATTAAAAAACATATAGATTTAGGTACGTATTCAGTTTATGTAACACGATCCTGGAGTTCCAGGTTGTGATTAAATGAAAAAAAAATATTTGAAGGAATATGCAAAAGAGGGATGCCACTGATCCATCTGGGAACATGACGGATCTCCCATCAGTAGGGGATGTTCACAAAAAAATTAGATTGTGTTTTAAAATGTGCCGTACGCTAAACAAAATAGAGGGACATGATGCAGAAATGACTGTGTAAGATTCTAAGAGAAAGTTTTGTATATGAGGTCAGACTTAAAAACCATAGTGTCTCCTTGTATTCCTAGAGTCTCTGAATGTAGAAGAAAAGATGAAATATTATTTGTTATGATTTTTAATCAATTTTGTTAGATCAATTTTGTGTTCAGCTCTTGTTCCAAGGTGTTGAAATATTTTTGTCCCAGACATTATTGGCTTGCAAATTTATTGGTTAGTTGGATTTTTTGGGTCATATAACATTATTATAAATAAAAGTGTTGCAGAAATTGTTGTTCAGAATATATTCCCCTTGAACTGAGTAGGATGTTATCAAATTTTAAGTTTTCTATAGAAAATGAGTCAATAAACCCGATGCTATAAAATAGAAAGTAAAGTCTTTTCAGGGGGAGTTTTCACTATCCTTATAAGACATGAGAAACTGGGTGTGAATCTCTCTTGAATTTTATGATGTGGCTCAAAATATTTAGAGATGGCTGATAGTTTCCTGTTAAATTCTAGCGAGTTGAGAAATGAGACAAAAAAGGAGCCAGTGAAAGGAAGTGGAGGTCTTTTGCCCTTGGTGATTTATGCTAACTGACGTCTTCAATTATAATTCAAATTTGCAATTTCCTCTTAATTGTTTTATGGAATCATTACCTTCAGAGTACCTTTTCCATGTCTGTGTGTAGGACAGTTCAGTGATTCCAATCCTCTCTTTAAAGTTTGCCCTTTCTTAGCTAGACTGTTCCTTCACTTTATCTGATTCCCGCCTTGGTATCTGCAAGGGGCTGATGCTGTGTGAAGCTACAGGAACAGTACAAAGTTGCCACTCATAAAACGATTTTCAAACATGAGAAACAGAGCATTCAATTTTCCTGTCCAGAGCTGCATCCTTAAGTTGGCATTGATAAATCTGCTCTTTATTTGGTGTCACAGAAGTCAAGTCCAGAAAGATTTCTTGATGCTTCTGGATCTCTCCCTCTCCATCTGTGTGGTGGATAGATCTCCTCCTGCTGTGAACTATGACAGTGCTGCACCACAGCACTGGTGCAGGGGACAGGTGCACAGCTGGTGGTGGAAATCAGCTCCAGTTGGTGTGGGGTTGGGACAC
Organism: Campylorhamphus procurvoides; assembly: GCA_013396655.1. Classification (NCBI taxonomy): domain Eukaryota; kingdom Metazoa; phylum Chordata; class Aves; order Passeriformes; family Dendrocolaptidae; genus Campylorhamphus; species Campylorhamphus procurvoides. The sequence continues at coordinate 533,404 of WBMV01004765.1, forward strand.
CTCATGCCGATTGAGGATCAGTAGGGAATGGTGGACCTTGTTGGGACTTGCATTTTGGACACACTCAGTTCTTTTCCCCCAGGATTTCTTAGCATCCCCTTGATTCCTTCTGTCTTCCAGAAAAAAAAAATAAAATTCCCAAACTACCAGAATGATGGCCTGTCTCACCCTGTCCTCCTCCTCCTCCCTTCCCAACTAGATCACGCTGTGAGTCTGCAAAAGTTTAGCAATAATTAGTGCCGACCTCTAACTGCTCACTGCTTGCTGGGAATCCGGGTTGTCAGCTCCGCCTGTCAGAGGGCTGTGAGGAAATGAAGCATTGGGAGGCACAGAGATGTGGGAAGGAGGAGGAGAGATGTCCCCGTGCTACAAAGCACATTGCTATTAAAGTGTCAGTTTTTTGGTTTACTGTTGCAGTTTGTGTGAAGAGTTTATGGATCAGCAGATAACAGTAATTATCACAGAGACTTTTCTGCTAAAGTCTAATCTAACCTTTTATAGTTTTGTACCACAGGGCCTCCTTCTCCTCACCCCCTCTTATTTTTTAAGAGCTTATTGGGTGATTTTATTATTTTATTTTTATTTTTTATGGCTTTTAAATCATCAAAGTTGACATCAGACACCTTCACACACACACACAAAAAAAAGGATGCATAGATTAATTGAATGAGGGGGAGGATGGTAGGGTTTTATTAATAATACCAATCTAGAGAGTTTATTGTAGCAAAACCCAGGAACAGATTAACTGTATTAAAGGGAAAGGGAGGGGGGAGTAGGGAAGAGTGAAAAAAAAGCTCAGAAATGTTAGTCAAGGTGAGATGTTGTCCTCAGGTTTAAAGCACTTGAAAATTTATTGAATAACATTTAAACCTTGCAAATACTGGTCCCAGCCCAGAATCATTCTGTCAAAGGCAGTGCCTTTATTCTCACTTCAAGACCAGAATGGGAGAAAGTAAAAGTGAGGAAAAATTAACTAAAAAAAATAATCATCACCAATATTTCTTGAAGGAATGAAAAAGTACCACAAGGCAACCTTTTAACAATTCTGTTTTCCTAAAAAAGAAAAAAAAAATGGACACTTTGGGATAGAAGTGTTAAAAACTTTGCAGAGTTGTCTTGTGCTTTTCTTTTACTGAAATACAATTTTTCAATGAAAATATCTGATACCCTTATAAAGCATGGTATGTCATTTTAACAGAAAGACAAAAGTTTTCATTATTTTTATTGCTGCCACTGCAAAGTTTGCTGTGCAAGCATTATGAAGAGGTCCGGATGGGGTTAAATCTTACTTTGTAATACTTTTCTCTCCTCTCTCTCTTGTCACTCCCACTTCTCCAGAAGGAGAGGAGAACCAGCTTTTGAAGCTTATAATGCAAGAGAGAAGGGGCACATTTTCCTTTCCCCGCCCTTTGTGCTTTCCTTCAAAACACTTCAGAACTGTCAGCACTGGATTTTATTTTCTTTGTATTTCATAATATGGTAAAAATCATCCCCAAAAGGAGTATTTATTTCAGTTTGTTCTGAGTATATGTGTATGTTTCTGACAAGCTCTTGATTCACAGTTGTAATGTGCTTTGGGGACAGCATACCAATAATTAGAGCCCCAGTACAGTAGGCACTATTTGGACATCTAGGAGGAGGTGAAAACTGCCGTAAAGAGCTTCAAATTCAACAGGAAAGACTGGAAAAACTTTATTTTGAAGTGGACAGTTGATATACAGTAGGCAAGACACCTGGTCAAGTGTTGATACTTGCAGCATGAATGGCACTGACCATCCTAAAGGTAGTCAGTGCACAGCATGATCCATAGCTATCTGAAACTCTTCAGATATCAGAGTAAACCACTGCCCAGCTGTGTCAGTTCTTTGGGACCCCTGAGTCTCTGGCTTTTGGCAAACCATAACACAGTTTAATTTCTGATCAAATTTTTAAACAGGCAGCTGATGAACATAAGGATGAGTGATATAGGGATGGAAGCAATATCTTTTGCATGCAAGATTTTAAGGTCTTTCATGAAAGCTTTTCCTGTGATGCTGCCAACATACACTACTTAGTGCTGGGGCAACTACTTGCCTTTTCAGTGAGAAAAAGGAGAGATAACCCAGTATGAGCCATACCATCACTGACCTCCTGTAAGAAGAAATGAATTATAAAGAGGGAGCTACAAGTGCAAGAGAGCTTGTTGTGATAGTAACAAAGTCTTTGTTAGCTAAAGATTTATACATGCAACAGAAATACATAATTCGCTTAGCCATGCCCATCCACCTGCCCAAAGACTGTGAGTGTGGTTGGTTAGAAGAAAGTAAAGCCAAACTAAAGCGTTATTAACACATCTGTTTGTCTAATGAAAAGTTCCTAGGCAGGAGAGATGCACAAATCATTATGGATCAATTCAACCTCAGCCAAAAATATGCAGTGTAATTCACATCAGAAGTTGAGCTAACATGAGCATCTAAAATACAGTGGAGTGTCAGGGGTGTCTCCTCAACAGGGTAGCAGCTAAGGATTTACATTATTTCCCCTGCCAGTTCAAGAAGCAGTCATAACAGAGGATCCATCCAGTCTACAGCTCTATGTATCCAGATTTACCATGTATGACTGAGACTGTGATGAGATATATAATTATTTGTGTGTGTTCGTGTGTTTGTTTCTTCTTATGAATGTATATTTCTGCTAGTGATGGAGGACTTACTTGGGTGAGCTTCTGTCTCTGTTGTGCCATGTGTTTCAATCACAGATGACTTAATTTAGGTGTTTGTTATTCTAAATCAAGGTCTAAAAGCTTTTCTCTATGGAAATGTCAAAGCACCCTTGAGGGTTAAATTTTTTCACATTTAAGGTATCAAACTGAGATTTGGGAGATCTAGTCCCTCTTTATAACACTCCCTCTTTTGTCTTTGTTCTTGCTTTCTGTTTGTAAAACAAAGGGATGTTTCAGACATATTTGAATTTTAGTACACTAAAGAGCAAGGTTACTTTGACAGAGTAATCCCATATAGCATCTCAGGCAGCTTCTCTGTTTTGTCTCCATGGCGGGCAGGTAGAATTTCAGGTCTCAAAAGCTGTCCTGTTGAGATACAAAGTACCAGCTGAAGTATAACCTCCTGCAGGAACACCAAGGAATAGTCATCAAAAAGGCAATACTGCGACAAGCTACAGTCTCTGGGAGATGACGTAGGGGAAAATATAATTTAAATTTATTTATTGTTAAAGAAATATAATGGCATTGGACAGCAGATATTTTTAAAGGTATAAAAGATGCTAGGAGGATGTGGATGGTGTTATTGTTCCTGCCTGAACAGCAGTGTGGGTACATAGAGCCTTGGTGCAGAACCCTATTGCTGGCAATACCTGCCAAGTCCAGCTCATCACGTCATTAAAGGGGAATGTCCTCGATGTACAGGCCTTCTCCTGGTCCTCAGCACAAGGATGAACTCACCTTGGAGGAATGAATATTAGGTGCCTAAGTGTAATATCTTTCTGGATGCCAGGCATATCTTCTTTACTTCTTTTTTTCCTACTGTTCAGAAAGGTCTGGTTTATCAAAACTGGAAAAAAAACCCCAAACCAACCAAACAACAACAACAACAAAACCCAAATATAAACAAAAAAAACCCCAAAACCTAAAAACCACAGTACCACATACAACAAACCATCCCTCAGACTTTCACCTTTTTCCTTAAAGTATATGACCCCAGCCTTCTTCAGCCTAAAATGACAGAGGAACGGCAGGAACACTGAATATGAAAGGTAACAGTGCGCTTAGCAGGAGAGCAGGCTCCTGGCATTTGAGGTCTCTCAGAAGCCTCTGTCAAATGGTCGATGTGGCACTGGTGATCGGGCTTTGCTCTTGCTGGATTTATCACAGCCAGAGGATTTGGACTGGTCTAGTCACCTGTGAAAAGAAATTGTTTGTTTGTTTGTTTGTTTTGTTCTAAATCTGAGAAAGAGGGGAAAATAAAATGCCCATCTTCGAGATACAGAGAAGTGCAGTCTTATTTATGTCATAATGGGAAATATTTTCATCTTTCAGATCCTTCTCTAGATGCCTCAGATTTTGACATTCTGTCACTCTGTCCCCTTCCTTTGCCCTTCAGCAATATTCACTATTGTTTATCTAAGCCCTTCCTCAGTCACCTGAATATATGTTTTAAAGATTGAATTTCTTCCACAGAAGTAGCCCTATTATATTTTCTCTAAAAACTGGAAGGAAATTGCTTCCAAGAGGGTATATGGCAGCTTGGATTGCAAAGGCTACCGGCATCTTCTTTCTCGAGCTCCACAATATGTAGCCAGAGATGCCTTTATTGCTACTGGTCTTTTCATTTCTGAAATTAACCATGTAACCAAAGGCAGTAGCTCATTTCATGGCTTTGCTGGGAAGTGAAGGAGCCAGGGACAGATATCCAGGCATTTTTACTTTGGCTGCAAATTGATTTTAGCTCTTGCTCTGGAGTTTGCAGCTGGCCTTTGGCATCTGGAATCGCATTTGCTGAGGAGTATCCAGCACAAATTAAGGGCTGTAAAAACTTTGTCTTGGACATTCTTTTTACAGGAGTGAATTTTACTCCCAGAGAATGCAAATGAAGTGTAGGACATTGACTTCTCAGACCACTTGGCATTTCCTTCAAAGCACCTTGCAAGCCTCTGAGCTCCCTGGAGTAGCCTTTTGGGGGTTTACACTTTTATCCTCTTTTTAGAATTGGGGAAGACAGAGCTGCCTCGAGATCATATCAGAGACATGGAAAAAATGCCTTTATTTGTGGTTTGACACCCATAGGGCACCCAAAGGCCTTAGGTTTGATGATTGCAGACCTCAGAAGACCTATGGAGGTGTCTGAGTTTAAGCACTCCAGTTTTGAAAGTTTTGGCCTAAGAGACTTAACAAAAGTGATGCTGTTGTGTTGGGAATGGAAGCAGATACAAAATCTAGGAGCCTAGCTCTCCACACGCCTCCCTTAACCATCAGCTACGTTCTTTCTCTTCTGCTATAGTACAGCACATTATGGCAGCCTATAGGGTTATGGAAAAGTTCAGGGATTTCTTCTGAATTAGGCTAAGAGAAATTACATTTTGAGAAATCCAGTAGATTAAGCACAGGGTGGGTTTTTTTTCCCCATTTTCCCCCACAATATCTGTTAACAGCAAAAAAAATCAAAATCACTATTTTGTTTCCCCAGGGAAACTGGTTTCTTTGAATGTTGAGATGGGACAGTAGAAAAATGAGTGAAAAAATAAACAATTGGAAATATTTTTAAATTAAAAAAATCCATAAAAAATTACACAATCGGCTCTATTTCCCACTGTTCTGAGGAATCTCTGAAGTGATCTCAGCTGCTAAATATTAAAAGCAGGGAGAAGTCAGCCTTATTATAAGCTTCTCTCCTCTTGTTGTCAATGTTCTGGCCAAAGCAGAAGGCATGCGGCACCTTTCTGGACAAGAAGGAACATAACTTTCTATATATAAATATAGTAGTTCAGAAACCTCCGTCTGCAGTGGCATTTAGAAGCTTGAAGCCTCTTTAGATACCAGTGCCTCTGAGGACCATTCAGTCTGCAAGAACAGATAAACTAGTTAACTCTTGGTTTTGTATCTCAGGCATTCCACTTAAAACACTCCTTTGCACCTGCAGCAGTAAGAGCACTGAGAAAAGGTTACCTTCACCTTGTTTTTTTCTGCCACTACTCATGCACACATCATCTCTCCTAAACCTGGTATGAACTATAGCTTAGTCACAGTGTCCAAAAACTCATAGATTTCTCCAAGACTGGTCATTTTACTGACCCCAGAGCAAGTTCATTCTGGCATCCCTCTTAGAGGGAGAGATTCAATATATCAACTAATACACCTTGTGAGTTTTATCTAACTGAGCTCAGCCTTCTGTCACTATCTCCCCTAGTACCTCCTGCAAGTTTCCACTGAGAAACAGAATTCTTGCTGTTAATGTTATCATTGCCAATAGCCTGGTTTATTCCTTGTGGCTGCAGGTCTGTGTTTCAGTTTGAACACCCTTTGAAAATACATAAAATCTGTGAATGTCCTGGAAAAGAACAGGCCTGTTCCAGTTTGGTTAGATAATCAAAGTTATTTGAATCAGCCTAAAATTTCCTGGAGACAGATTTCATCGAAAAAAAAAAAGAAAAAAAAAGAAAAGAAGAAAAGAAAAAGAAAAGAAGAAAGAAATTATTCTTTGAGTCTTTCAAGTGTCTTTTTGTAACCACAGTACACTGAGGGAAAAGGCTTTTCCATCACTCCACACCTCTTGATTAGTTTGGATTATCAATACATCCTGATTATCTACATGGAATTGCTTCAAGAATTATCAGAGGTGACATTAAATTGATTAATCTAGTAAAGCTTTTCTTGCAATTAGATTCATCCCATTTCCAATTACCTAAGCACTTGCCTGGGTTTTTTTTTTTTCTGAGGTGGAAGAGGAATTGCTGAGATGTTCTCGTATGCTGGGTGCACTTTTTCCCCCTTTGCTGAAGAGTTTATCTCAGAAATCAAAAATCACAATTCAGTGCTGTAGCTCCAACAGTGAGAGGTCACTGCTTCCAGACCTTTCAATGAGAGGGGCAGAGTTGAAAAAAATACCAGCTCCAAGTCAAAGTTGTAGAACACAGGCAAAGTTATCTTTTGACAAATTTGATTTCCCTATGGTCTTTTTGGTAATTTCCACTTGGAAAATGTACCAGTCTCTAGGCTTTCCAGTATAGTATTTTGAAGATGGCCACTGCTGCTTCATACCAGAGAGGTTCTGTGTTTAACTTGCTGGTTTGTGATGCAGGAGATTTCTGGCTGCTCCCAGGACAGTGATTCCATGTGAATCACCCTTTTCTTACTCTGCTGTGCCATCTATAAAACATGGATAACAACTTTTCCAATGTCTTCATGTTTTATCTGGTCTCTCTTGACAGTGAGTTCTTTGACTTCAGAGGAGTTGTCCTGATTTACACCAGCAGAGAGTATGCCTTGGAAAAGCTTTTGCCCTGTTTCACAGCTCTGGGAGTGAGGAACATGCCAAGTTTCCCTGAAATTAGAGATGAGGGTGACCAGTTGGCTGTGTAAGAGTGGACTTCTTGTGAGCTGCCTGTCTCAAAGGGGGAAAAGCAAGCTGTTTTGCCACAACCCCATGCTGTGTGTCTTGTGTATAAAACAGGACCCGATAGAGTGAGATGCTTATCAGCTGCAGTGAAAGGAGAAGAAGAGCAGTGGAAGCAGTAGGAGGGAATCTTCACAACAGCTTTAAAGGAAACACATTTGAAATACAATGAAAGGTCTTATTGGGCTGTAAAAAAATAGAGAAAGGGAGAGAAAACAGCAACTAACCCTGCTGTTGTATTGTCTTGTTAACAGTGTGTCACCGAATTTAGCAGAAGGAAGCTTCTCCCACACATCTCCCCTCACACAACTGCAACTGTCACAACCTCTCGAGCTCTGAAGCACAGCTTTGATCCTGTGCAGCTCTGCCCTAGTTCTGCCGCACACAGAAAGGAGAAGAAAGGGGAATCACCTAGCAGATTTTCTGGGGGAACGAAGGACACCGTTGCCAAGACGGGGTTAATTACCATGACAACAGCACTTCCCCAGCATCTTTCCTGCCTCTGTCAGAAGGGCTCCCCCTCCTCATGTCCTCCTCCCCTCGCTGCATGTGTTGTGTTAATCTAATTTGTTCAGCTCAGTGGCTAAACAAATAACTGCAAACCTGGTGCTCATTCAGATGCATGGCAAGAGGGGGCAGCTCTCTGAAATGATATTTACTTGGCTATCTGATGATACACAAGTTGTGTAAGAAAGGACAAGGCCTGGGAAGGGAGCAGACGGAGAGCAAGGTGAGATAAAAGTGAAGGGGCTCCCTAAGTGCCGACTGATTTGTGACTGTGTCCTGCTGCGGTTGGGCAGACTGTACTGAGCAGAGTTGGTCACTGGAGCGTGATGTGGAAAGGCTGTAGAGGAAATCTACTTCCAAGGATTTCCACTGAAGTCCCAGCAGCGACTGACAAAACTGCCAGAGAAAAGGAAAAAAGGTTTGCGGGGATCCCTGGGTCCCAGAACAGAACTTGTAACAAAATCTGCTCCAGGCAAGACCTGGGCCACTCAGTGACTTCGTGAGATGTCTGACCCAAAGAAGTGTTTGGCCTTTTCAGTTTGTTTCCTCATTTAGTAATTCCACTTGTGAGCATGAAGCCTGTTGCCCCCTTTTTATGTATTTTTTGAGTTCTCAGAATTCCTCAGGAACACACAGTCTTACACAACTATGTCATTTAGTTGGCTTGTAACTTGAGACTTGTCAATTAAAGGAAAAGGGAATTTCTTCCCGTAAAGTCTTCTTTGCCTTGATTTCCAGAGAACACACAATCTTTGATTTAGCTCAGAAAATCAGCAGTAAGCTACTAGAGCCCAGCCTACACATGGTCCAAACCGTCTGTGACCATATGCCTTACACTATGTGCGTCTTTATTCTAAAGTGTTAATGTTCACTTTTGGGTAGAGCAGATCCCGCCCAGGAAGCAAAGCAGAGACAGTACACAGGGGTGCCAGACATGGAATTGGGCACCTACATGCAAAAGTTGTCTTGAAAATTACTGAGTGCCTTGAGCATCTCTTCGCAGTGTGGAGGTGGTAAGTACCTCCTCTTCTTTCAAAGCCACTTTCTTGAATTTGTTTGATACAAAGGTTTTGCCAGTGAATGTGAATTTGCTCATCGATTCAATAGAACAGGTGATATTTCCAGTCAGACTGGTGAACCATATTTGTAACCATCCCATCCTCAAATCTCAAGTGATTTTTCTGAGTAGGTTTGTCCTCCCTGGATTCAGGGCAATCTAAGGGACAAGGGAACAAAACTCTGGGAAGTGACCTATTCTGCAACTTCTGCCTCACCTACCTGCGTTTTCTGTGCATCTGTTTTTCATGCTAGCACTGCCTGCTTGCTTGTTATCCGCAGGATGTGGATTGACTGGGGTCCCAACAGGTGTCGCACCACAGTGTTACTTACTATAAGCAATAAATAGCATACCACTGATTCAAAATGCTAAATTTGTTTTCCTTAGCTTCACCAAGCAGAAGGAACACCTATCAGCTCAAGTGTGTTCAGACCTGCAAGCAAGGAGTTTCTTAATTTAATATTAATGTGAAGTGTTGTCCAGTTAAAAATGGTGTCTTGTTAGAAACACTGTACATGCAAGCTAGATTCAATGCTTCTCTAAGGACTGACATGTCCACACAGTTACACGAGTCTTACATTTTAACAACAAGATCATCCAATCTGTTTCATTTTTTGAGGGAAATTAACAAGCTGCAATTATGACCTTGGAATGGCTGGGTTTTTAGTGCTTGTGGCTTGTTTTTTATTCCTGCCAGAATTACAGCTATGTTCTCTGAGACCATACATTGTTTGGAGATAGATTTCTTTTCTGGGGAAAGAACCCTGAGATGATACTTAACAGTCCTCCTTTCTTCCTTGCAGTTGTTTCATGTTGCATTTTCATTCTTTTCTCTTTCAGTATTTCTCCAATTATGACAGATTTGGGGAAGATATAAAAACTTCCTCAGCAAACCTCCTGCTCCCCTTCCTTCTTTGCAGCATGGGATTTTGCGATATCTGGCTTCATATAGAGAGTGGTGACCAAAACATCAACATGCTAATCTCAGAGCCCCGGGCCATTTTTCTTACTGTTGCTAAAGAACACAGCCCCACTGGCTGTGCCCTGAAGCTCTTATAGCAAGGAACTGAATTTTGATACTCTCTTTCCCTATCTTGCCCTTTTTTCCCTGCCTTATTTTGTAATTATATTTATTTGAAATTGAATTTTAAAGGTTCAGTCCCTAAAGGCAGTGAGATGTAATTTCTGGTGGATATTAAAACTGTATAAAACTGCTCATATATCCCCTCATGAAGAACAGCTGGTACTCAGAGAGGAGGAGAGAGAAAGACTGACTCTAACCTTCTTGCTAGCTATGCAAAAAAACAATAATAATAAATAAAAAGTTATTATTTTCCCTTGAAAAAATAAAGCTGGGGTTCCATGAAGCATAAATGTTTGCTGTTTAGATTATAAACAGATATTCAACTATATAATTTAAAGTATTGCCATTAAATTCAGTGCCTTGATGCTGCCTTGTGTTGGTGAGAAGTCTTGCATGAAACAGCTCAAGCTGTTACTGTATAAGAGTGCAGAATAAGGGACAACCACAGTAACTGGGACCTCACTGTACTGTGTACAGTGGAATCCAAGACCACAGAATTACCCAGCATTCACATTCTGATGCCTATGATTTTAGTTCATCTCTTTCTCAAAGAAGCACTGAAAAAAAGAAAAAAAAAGGATGCAGATAAAACTTTATGATAAATTTGCATGGATATGACAATAAGGTGTAGGGTTTACACACAGACACAGAAACAAAATAGACAAGAACACGAAATACCAGGATACAGATAAATCAGAGGTGGTGTTCATTTGATCTACCTTTAGGTCCACGCAGTGTAGGCTCCTGTTTCTCATTTCCCTTCATAGGTAACAGAGAGGTAGGAAAGACAGATGGTGAGTTTTAGGACATAACTCACATTGGCCTTGAGCAGATACCAATGCTTAGTTGGATAAATTACACTCCAGACTGGTGTGGCTCTTGGTTCCATCCCCAGTGGCTGTGAAGAAAGCCATGGATGAGACCTGCACAGGCTGTGCACTCTCATTGCTGACAGGTAATTACATTGGCTAATACAGCCAGTGACCTGCTCAGTGTTTCAGTAGCAGAGACAAGAAAGGAGTTAAGGTCTCTTGAATTTGAGTCTTGTGTTTATCCTTCACTTGCTTCAACAATGGGGAAATTATTTTTCTGATTTGGAGTAGTGGTTATAGCATTTACCCTATACAGATACACACAGCTTTGACTTTTTCTCCCTTTTTCTGTTGCTTTCCAGCTAAATTAATGAGATTTATTTTGTACTGAGAAAGCAATAGTAAAACAACAGTGGCCTCAGCAGCCACATACCCCATTAGTGCAAGGGCTGAAACATTTCCACTGGCCCTACTGGGCCAGGGGGCCATGAACGTGACTTGGAAAGGACAGATTCCTAGAGGGCTCTGCAGAGGTCTACTCACCTGATCAATAATTCATTAGCTACAATTTGTAAATAACTGAGTGGAAAATATCCTTTCTTTTCTTCTAATCATTCCAACTAATCTGCTGATCCAGAGAACAGACAGCTTGACAGGGAATGTTATCTCACACTCCTCATGGAGGAGGAAGAGGTCAGACTTCTTTTTCAAGTCGCACCTCACAGACTTTGATGGATTTGGTCCAGGAGGTGTTGCTTGAGCCATTTGTTTGACTCCAACCATAGCCTGATTTCCTTGGCAAAGTGCTCCCAAATCACTGCCCTGAGTGTGTCTCTCTTTTTTTTTTTTTTTAATATCTCAGCTTTTTACTCTTGTATAGAGGCATGTAGAAATACTGTATTCAATCCAGTGAAACCATGGGGGAGGTGGAAAATTCAAATATGACGAAGGAACAGTCTGTTTAGTGTAGTGGATGAGGGTGTTGTCTGTCACCAATCCACTCCATAGCCATAGTCACATCTCCTAGCTCCTGTTTCAACTTTCCCTTGCTTCATCTATTTTGACTATATTTTCTTGTACAGAATAGCTCAGCTACCACTACCAGTAGGATATTGAAAACACAGTCTGCCCCATATTACCCAGGAATAGTATGAGTCCCTTCCTCCTCCACATATGCATGCATTGTCTGCTGAAGGTGTCTATTCTGCAGAAACCCTCCTGTTTTCAGACCATTCTTGTAGAATTTCACTCCTGTAGGACAAAAGACAGGTGGGAAGAAAATGAACCTTTTTCCTTTCCAGCCAACAATCTCTAGAAGGAAGGTAAGATTGAGAGAATTTTGTAGCTTGGTGTTGAAGACAAATGCTCAGGTTTTGAACATTAAGGTTCTAGTCCCAACAAGCGCCAGGGGAGAGCAGTAGGATCTGAGTAATGTGTTCTTCCTAGCATTTCCGTGGTTCCTTTTTTCCACAAAAGCTCTATAACGGAGCACGACCCTATTTTTTTTGGCACGGCAATACTTCTGGCTCAGCAGTGTTACTCCTTGCCCTGCCTTACAATGATAGTGATGAATTCATTTTTGTGTGGTAGTGTATCTCTAACCTGACACAGAATCATAGAGTCATTTAGGTTGGAAAAGACCATTAACCCAGCACTTCCAAGTCCACCAAAAACCCATGTCCCTAAGCCCCATATTTACCCATCACAACTATAAACAGCAGCCTGTGACGTGCTTTGCTCTTTTCAGTCTGCTGGGACAACTAGTTTACTCCTCCATTGTTGAAGTCAGCCTGAGATTGGAAGTTGAAAGGAAGTGTGAAATCTCATGTCTCATCCTCTGCTACCAAGCAGTAAGACTGAACAGTATACAAGGTTCTTTTATTTAAATATCTGTGTGTATTTCCATACATGTGAGCCACTGTGCAGTGACACGGATAAGGCACCACTTACCCTTTGGATTCCAGTCACCTGACCTTCTTTTTCATTCAATTGATCTGGAAACACATAATATTATTTAATTAGAAATACACAGGGAAAAGGCCATTTTTATTATCAACAATAATACTTAAAATAACAACTTGCTTCTTTATTCCCTTTGTTTTCTTAGGGAAGTTAAACTGTAAATTAAGTTCGATTTAGCTTTTGTGAGCAATCTTGCTGTGATGAAGATCTCACAGTGACCTAAAGCAGCTCGCTCTGGTTTGAACTCTGCAGCCCCCGGTAGAAAATGTTTAATTACCTTTACTTTGCCAAAAGCTGATCTGTTTATCCTGCAGTTCTTGGGGATCTCTTGGACTCCCTCTGGTGGCTCATCTACCACGATGTGAAAGGAACGGAAAAGAAAAGTTGTTTACTCGGCGCATTACATCTGGGTGTTGTTTGTGCTGCTGCTGTGGCTTGCATTAATCTCTCTTACTGTTTCCCAGGGCTGTGTCATCCTCTCTCTGCCTAGTGCTTTTCAGCTGAAACTCAGTAAGGGCGTGATCGGCTCAAGGTATTTTAATGCCTGGTTAGTGAAAATAACAAACCCAATCCTCAATTCCCCATGGCATTAAAAATAAAGAAATAAATGTCAACATGCACATGAATGCCCAGATGTTTCCATCAGTGCCTGGGGAAATCATCTGGATAGTAAAGCTGTAAGGCAGGACTTGGGTTACTTGTGCACTACACAATCTCTTACTCACTGCCATTGTCCACAGTGGGACACTCCTGTAGTTTAAATCCCAAATGAAGAGTGTTGCCCATGTACTGAGAGAATCTGGGAATTCAACTTCAATAACAATACAGACGAATGTATTTTTTAAAAATTTTGTTTAGCTGAAAGGAACTTTGTTCATGAAAACAAAAAACACTACTGTTACTTGCAGCACAGCTGTTTTTCTTTGTTTGATACTTTTCCTTCCAAATTTTTAAGTCAGCGCTTTCTTTTTTGTTTTTTTTGGTTGTTGTTTTCTTGGTTTGTTGGTTTTGTGACTCTTTTTTTCTTCTGGCTGCTTTCACATGAAACTGGATGCAGTTTTCTCTCAAATCTCCCCTGTGTTGTGCAGCTGGGCTCAGATTTTGGTGAATCTGGCTTAAATCTGCATTCAAAGTTAGTGTATTCAGAGAGATATTAAAATATTCTGGTGACAAATTGTTGTCTTTGGTCCTGTGAATGCTGGCTCAGTCTTATCCATGATATACTGCACATCTCAGAAACTAGGATAAGTTTTCCTGGCACAGACACAGATGCAGCAGTAAATCTGTTCGTGGTACAGGTATAGCCAAAGACTCCCTCCATGAGTTCAGTGAACTCATAAAGTGGCTGTAGTAGCTTCATCTGCATCATGATGAGGACTGGAGATCTGCTACTTGTAGTGTTGCCCACAGAAGTCTGCAGCCCAAAGTCTTTTCCACTTCCCCACTCCAGCTGAGTTTCAGAAATGGGATATGTTTAAATGTCTAAAGATAGATATTTACATCTGAGCTGATTATCTCCACCTCTTCTGTGGTTAGTGGAGGGAATGAATGGCCTGTCTGTCTTTAAATTATTAAATATTTGGTTCCAATGACAATCCATTCAAAATGATTTGTCTGTAATGGGATGACTATCTCAAATTCAGATGTCAAAGGTTCAGATGTCAAGAGCAGAATGTCTGAGAGGGGCCAAATGACTGTATTTAGGACAAAAGGGGACTTTTTGGTTCAGGATGAAGTGGAAAATGCAAAATACGTTTTTCTTTAAATCTGCTCTATATTGACAGAATTTTGCAATATGTGATGCATTGCTGTGTAAGAGTATAACCTGGTAAAATTACAAGTGTCCAGGGAAAACACTGTGAAGGAGGAGAACCTGCTCAGAATTAGCTGCCTTGACTGACCACTTAGTATGTCTGTGACAACACCTTAGGTGCTGAGAAAGGAAAGGGAAACTCAACCAGTAACTGACACTTGCAGCACCTTGAACTAGTGCTATAAAAGAAGTCAGACTGGGCAGTTAATTACATATATATATATATATTTGCTTAAAATAAGTATTTAGGGGTGTGGATTTTGCATACTGCCACCAGTGTAAAACTCATTTGACCTAGGGAATCTAAAATATTTTGTTACAGTAGTATAATCTTTTTCCTTTTCCAAAAGCAGAGAAATAAGCACTCTGAAAGTAAAGTTCACATATATTTTAAGTGAACCCTTTTGAGATCAAAACTATGCAAAGAACTTGGTGGAAGATACTGGGAGGTACAGCAATAGCTCAACTGAACTTACTGTCCAGGTGCTGCAGCTCTGTTGTATTCTTGCAGGGAATACTCTTTTCCTTCATTAGAGGAAATAGTTCTCCATTAATGTACTTTGGCCTCATTTTGTAGAAGCCTTTGCACTGATTTTTACCATTTAATAATGAATCTACTGGCTATGAAGAAGGTAACTCCTTATGAGCCTGGAGCTCCTGAAGGCAGAGCGATGACTTCAGAGGACTTACAAACAAGCCCTTGTTGAGGGGCAGTTCATGATAAGCAGAGTTGAAAATACCTAGCTCTCACTTCACATGAGCTGGAGCATTACCAGGACAAGGGCTGAGGTTCTCCCCCTTGGTTAGTGATACTGATCATCTGATGCCCATTTCTGCTATCACAGCAAATTCTACAGCAGGGTGTCTCCTCTGAGGAGGGGATAACCTCACCCTGGGTCAAGGAAAGAGCTCTGGAGGGAGGGTGGAGAGTCAAGCCCCGTGTTTGTAATCTCTAGACAGAGAAATGTATTTCTGTGTAACACAGGGTGAGCAATTAAACTGCTGGAGTCAGCTAGAATTGCTGCTTGTAGCAGTTCCTGGTCACTGGCCAGTTGGTGGATTATGAATGGCCAGTGTGGCACGCTTTTGCCACACACAGGGTTCCTTCCCCCACAGAGGGAGGGCCAGGGAACAAACCTAGCTGCCTGTGCCAAATATCTGCATAACAATAGAACAGATATATGGAAATGCCGAAATTGCACATGCAGATCCCTGGGAGCAGGCCTAGGGAGTGAAGGAGCAGCGACCCTCTCCACCCCACTGTCTGCTACAAGGCAGACCTTGTCTGGTGAATTTTAAAGCATCTGCTGCCTTCAGAGAGGAAGAAGTGAGGGGATTATTTTCCCCCATTTTCATTTGCTTTTTGGTTTCTCTTGAAGGCCCTAGATAAGGTTCGCCTTGATACTCACTGTCAGAGTGTTCCCAGTGATTTTGCCCATGGTACATGCCAGTTATCTTTACATACGTGTCTATTAGCACAATGCAGGGAATCTCTTCAGTGGCTGGGACTAAAACAAGAATAAAGAGCCCAGTCTTTTCCTGCATAGTTATCAGAAAATAGATGGTGGAAAAATACCTCTATTTGCATAGGGTTCTGCTTATCCTGCTGAGTGAGGGATACAGAGGACAATTATTCAGTCTGGGAATTACTGACTTAAATTGTGTTACCAGGGAGTCAAAATAATATTCAAAATAGTTCATTCTTTCTTGAAACACAACAACCAGGACCTATAGCTTAAGGACATTAGAGATGTAAGATCACAGCATACTCTCTGTTGAAGACTCCTAAGATCATTCTTTATCAGATATCCTTTGTGCCATTTTGCATCCTTACTCCAGCTGAGCTTAAAATGATCCCTCTCTCCCTTTTCTTTTCAGTCACCAAAAAACCTCTTTCCAAGTCTGGTCAGATCTCACTGGAAATACTTGTCAGTCTTTTAACAGATCTGACTCAATTACAAATCTTTAAGAAACACCCCCAAAGTGAGATGGTCATGGCCTTAAGCTATCTTACATGCATTTCTTTACATCTCCTATCATGGAGAGAATTTCAGGGGTCTCTAGATACCTTTAGGATGAACATCAGTACTGATTCAGGCATGCAATTAATGTGGGATATTTGGAAGTATTTAATTGCATCTTTGGAGAACTGTTTATGCGTATCCCATATGTTCCCAATCAAAGCAGACTTCTCCTGCAAAACTTCTCGTCCCTCTGAGTTGTGTTTGTGTGCCAAGAACCACAAGCCATCCAGCACCTCAGGTAGCCCAGGTAAATGGAAACTATGGGTGTGAGTCAAGCCCTGGGGATGAAAGTCAGGGCTTTACCAAGGATCTCTGTACACTGTTAAATTTGAGACAAAGGATTGAGCATTGACAAGAAGATGACTCTGCTTGACCAGAGGAGTTGGATGAGATGATATCCAGAGTTTCCTTACAACCCTAACCATTCCGTGGTTTTCTGTCAAGGGTCTGTCCATATTATTCTGCTGTTGGCACGCTCCTTGCCATGTTTTGTGCTCATGTTTAATAACACTCTGCTATTGTCCCCAGGTATAGTGTAAGGGCTGACACAGACTGTTTTAGGCAAGTGGGACTCAGTTCACTCAGTTTTGCGGAATTTAACTACATATATGCAAGGATTACATGGTTGCTAGGTCAACCTAGCATAGTTTATTAACATAGTATATGGGAGACCAGAAAAGTCAGCTTGAAAGATTTCCTCTGGCTTATTTCTTCCTAAAACGAGGAATTCAGATTGTAAAGAGGTAAAGAGGTGCAGGTAGGGGCATAGCCTCATGGTCAGGAGCATAAAGTCATAGAATGTGAGCTTCACATGTCGTCTGTGTCACCTCAAGGGGTGTAGAGAAAGAACAGTACAAGACAGACAGTCTTCAACATTTTCAAAGCCCATATCAGGGGAGAAAGAAACTGTCCTGTAACATACCTTGCAAGGGTAATGGGAGCTAGAGACCTGCTGTGTGCCTCTGCACAAAGGAGAGCAAAGGAAGGGTTTATAGGGTGTTTGGACTTCTGCTCCTGAAGGACATGGTCATAACTCAGCTCCTCTTCTTTGTGCAGTTCTGTCACTCTATACATGCAGATAGAAGCCTGTTCATCCACTATGTGCCCTTCTCTTCCTTTCTGGTGCAAACATATGTGCATTTACATGCTCTGCTTTCCTGCATCCTCCTCACAGCCCCTGCCCTGTCTCCCACCCACACGCTATAAAAATCTGCCACGGATCCAGTTAGTAAAAGGTGAATTTTTCCTGCCATCTGGGTGTTCGGTGGCACAGATTCTCTTGGCCTGCCTACACACACTCGCGGGCACGATACGCCCTCCTCTTTCCCCTTCCTCTTTCTCTCCCCCTCCCACGAGCTGGCAGCAAAAACAAAAGGGAAATCTTCAAAACCACTATGTCAGCTGCCTGTGTCAGTGTGGGTTGAGAGGACGGATCACAGCGCACTCATCTCCCAGTAGGCAAAGGGGACTGTATTTCAATAAATTTACATACTACAGAAGACTGTGTAAGGGATTGCTTTGGGGAGCTCTCTGCTGAGTTGCTTTGGGGACACCGAGCCCTTGACTTGCTCAGGAAGGATTTGATGCCACCTGCTCTTAAACTCTCATGTTCTCCATATCCTTTTCATTTCAATACCAGTGTCCATTGTTTGCTTCACAGCACAGTTTTGTTTTCTCCCAGTTTGAAGGAAAGGCTGTTTATGCACAGATCTGGAAATGCTGTCTCTGGGCTACCTCTCAGGGAAGAGCAATGTTAGTGTTCCTCTGCGTAGCGTCTCTACACACCTTCCTCCTGGCTTGCTAGAGTCTCCCTTAAAAATCATGACCTGTCTTGAGTGAATCACTCTACCTCCCTGCCTTTCTTTAATTTTTTGCTTCTCTTCTGATTAAATCCAGTGGAAATATTCTAACTTAGGAGAGCAATCTGTCACTGAAAACAACATTTATGTGTTCATTTCATTTTCTTGAACATTATGTATAATTTTTTCCTGTGAAAAGATAATGTTGAATCACTTTTTGCAACTGGCTGTTCAGTACAGATTACATCTCTTAGTTCAGAAAAGAGGAAGAAATTTCCCTTAGACATTCCTGCATTTAAGCATTTATGAATAGCATATTTTCACAAGACATGAGTAGTGGCTGCTTATTTTTTTTCTTTTTTTTTTTTTGGCTCCAAGAGAAGGGGCAGCTGCAGAAATAGAAAAAATTCCTGTGTTTTTTGAAACCTTGTATACCTCATGATACATTGCTTCTACTAGGACCTTAGCTGAACGGCTCATGCACCTAAATGCCACTCCAGAGCAGCACTAAACATAGGGACTGTCTTCCAGGCAGTTGCTGCTACTGTTTATTGGAATGGGTTGGTGTTGTTCCCAAACTTCCAGATAGCACAGAGAACACCATGACTACACAGCCTGATGAAGTCTAACTCACCTCTAGGCATTAGGTAATCCCTTTCCTGCTCCTGTGAGCTCAGACTCATGTCATAGAAAAGCCGTCCTACCATACTCTTCAAGCAGAAGAAGCAGTATATCTTCACTAGCAACTGTTTTGGAATTTAGAGCTGGGAGTAAAAGGTTGGTTTGAGGAACATAAGGAGAGAGGAGCTAGTCAACATTTCACACACCCGCTGCTGACATGAAAGAAGTGGCTTCAAACTCCCTCTTAGGCATGAGTTTTCTGTGCAACAAGCCAATAAGCCTCCCTGTGGCCTCATTCCCAGTCCATATGATGAGGATACAGCCCACTGTGGAGCAGAGGCGCAAAAGTGCACAGATGCTGGTGAGATGTGCCATGGTAAATGGGATGGATGCATTGCTAAGAATGGATAAAACGGGTGAGTAGCAAAGAACCACATGAAACAGACCTACAAAATGAAGCAGCAACCTGCTGCTTCAGTGTTTACATGGCTCTGGAAGTGCATGATGCACTCAATCCACGGAAGGGCAAGGCCTGGAGCAAGAGGCTCTGAACCAGGTCATTTTAACACCTCCTGGCAGAAAAGCATTCATTTAATACAGAGAGGGAACAGCTGAGCAGCTGCATTTAGAGAGAAACACTGTAATCTATTACGGGGTTTGGGCCACCACTGATCAATATGGCAAAGTCAATAATAGCTTTTGATTCCAGCATATTAGGCTGACTGTCAGATTCATGTTTATTAGAAGTTTTTACAAATAAGTCAGGCTTGAAGGAAAGAAAAAATGTGTCAAAACTCCAGGTGGAAGACTGATTTTTTTTTCTCCTCAGGGTTATCATAGAATCATGAAATCATAGAATAGTTTGGGTTAGAAGGGACCTTAAAGATCATCTAGTTCCAACACCCTGTCATGTTGCACAGCTTTTTAAGGAGAGAGAAAAATGAAGAAATAAACAAACAAACAAACACCCACAAACAACCCACAAAAACACAACCCACCTTTCCATGTACAGAATGAAATGCAAATAAAATCCTTTAAATTCAAGTTTTCAGTGAAGGAGGTTGAGGATTATCTGAGGGTTAAACTTGTAATGACCAAAGCCTCATATCTATTTTTTTCCTCCTGAAACCCATCTCTGTAAATAAGTCAATTCCATTAGTGACTCAAACTCTGCTTGAAAATAAAGGAATAAAAGCCCAAAATACTTTAGGCATTCCCCATAACATCAAAGAAAAGTTATAACTGTAACGAGAATTTTTTTTTTTAATTTCCAGAAAACATGAGGACAGTTATATAAATAATACAATTAAAAAACTACAGTATGTTTTACAAGAAGAAATTTCGAATCCTTTTTAGATGCATCACATCTGTTACTGCTTCTTAGCTTTAAAACAGAGAATTTAGAATACTTTGACTGAAAAGAATATTGTTAAAATACTAAATATATAAATACTTCAGTTATTACAGACATTATACTGGCAGAGGAAAGTGAAAGTATGAAAGTAAAATTACAGAACTGCTTAATCTCCTCTATCTTTTTTAATCAAGCATGTCCCAAAATACTTCCTGAGAGTTAAGCAACATCAGAACAGAGACAGTGAATTAAAGAGAAAGAGGAATTAAAAGGTATAAGGAAAGGAAAGAAAAAAGTTACAATAGAAACTAACTGGAATAGACAAGAAAAAATGGGAAGATTTGCCTGATGTCTGGAAATATAGAATATGGAAAAAAGGTCTGAACATAACAGTGACAAGACTGTTTTAGAGACACAGAAGGTCTGTCCTGGATGAAATTGGAGTGATAGGAGCTAACAGAGGCAAGTGAGATTTGTATGATCGATGAAGAAATATACATTTTGATGTTTAGTTTGTATTTTTTAATAATCAGTGGAGGTCAGCAAAATGAAATCTCTGCAGGCTCTTGAATGAACAAAGAGGTGAGCAAACCTGACGGAGAGCAAGTAAGGCTGTGCGTCAAAGTTCATCCTTGAAGGAATATGTAAGAGCTACTTGTGTCCTTATCTGAGTCTCCTCTGAGACGTTAGTGCATCCAATGCATTTTAAAATTTGATGGATTTCTGTGGTCCTTATCTTCTTTGTTCTGCTGGTGCTTTGCCCTTCTGCTTTCCTTTGATCACTGTTTAGGATCAGTTTTGTGTAACACTACTGGGGCAGAGTGTGTTGGCCGCCTTGCTAGTTGATGACCCAGCAAGAGTGGTACAAGGACATTACATGGAGAAGAGTTTTTCAAGAGATGCTGGATGAACAGGTTTATCATAATTAATGGACTCACAGAGAAGAGAGCTTTGAAATCTTCCCGCTACAGTTCTTTGAAAATTTCCTGTATCCAGCCCTTCAGCATGTAATTCACTAGGTTCACACATTTTTGTAGGCTCATGCATTTTAGTAAGATCTGATAGGTGTGAAGCTCAAACAGCATCCCAGAGAAAAACAACAGGCTCTTGCTATATGCCAGTGGTGGTTTTAGTCAAGGACTAAAACCTGTTTCGTGTAACATTATCAAGCTGTTCTTTCATTCTCAAGACGGAGAATGGCTTCCACCAGTACACATCAGCAATGCCTGACTTTAATGGTGAATTCTGTAACTTTTTAAAAGCAAAACTTCTGAAAGTTTGAGAAACAAACACCTGGGAAGTTTCTAAACTGCTGATTTCAGACACGAGAGTATAGCCAGGGGAAAGATCACTCTGTAATTGCCATGGGTTTATACACTTTCCCCAAACATCTGTTACAGGTCACTGTCAGAAACAGGTTATTTTGTTACAGACTTTTAGTCTGACCCAGGATGACAGTTTTTACGTTCTGATTAATAGCATTAATCCAGCATCATCCACAACTCCTATAAATCCCCTTACCTGTTCTTCGGCTCTTACCTGCCAGAACTCCAAGAACGGAAACACTACAAAGAAAATTCTCCTTTCCCTTGCAGTGGGTATCTTTAAATCCAACCCAGTCTACCAGGTTTATCACTCATTCTTCTTTAAGCCTTGCCCTTATCTCTTTTCATTCCCCTCTCTGATCCAGAGCATTTTGTGAAAGGATAGATGGTTGAAACGTAAAGTGAGGGCCAAGGTGGTTGTTATTTTATCAGCAGAGGAGTACAGAAAGTCTTGCATAGCATCACAATATGTGTTTTCATTCCCATGTTGTCATCATTGCACTATTTAGCAGAGGGCGATTTCCTCTTTTTTTTTCTTTTTTTTCCCCCCACAAAGAAAACAAAGAAATATATTATTTTTCAGCCTGTCAACCCTATGTACTAAAGACATGAAAGAGAACCTGTTCATAACCCCACAATGCTTACAAAGGTACAACACATATTTTCATACTGGAATAAAAGTTAAATTTACATCCAAGGCTTATTGCTGTACCTATACACAAAGCTGTCAATCAAATATCTTGTGGGCATAAAACCATGGTCTGTAACACTGCTGAGGCAAAGTGGATTAGTGAATTTTACTTTCTTGTAATTCACACAAAATTGGTCTCTACATTTTGTGTACATACATGAACCTGAAGGCAAATCCTTCCTGAGCTAGTTTTTCAAAATGATTAACAGGACTAGCCTAGGTTCCACACTGTGCTATAAGACAAGGTATGGTGCTTTTAGTTGTAATTTTTTTCTATCCAGTATTTTAGTGGAAAGAATCCATATGAAGATTTTGATGGTTTTCTTCATGATGCTGATGGGTTTCATTGGTATATGTTCATATGACCTTTCTTCTTTTCTCCAATCTATTTGCAGAATGGCTTTTCTAGAGCATTTTTTGTGTGTTTAGTGTGACTGAATCTCTGTTTAAGGTCCCCAACTACTAGCCTATAGGCAAGAACAACAGAGAGAGTCCTTCTTCATGGTAACTAACTCTTTATATAATGAGCCCTTTGCAAATTCTCCTTGCATACTTACTGACACCCCCGCAGTTACTTAAATGGGCATTATTGGTCACTAGGTCCTAAGGTCATTCAACAGAATGGGGTTGTTAAAAATAGGAATGAGGGTTCAAGGCACAAGGTCAAGAGAGATTAATTGAAAAATCTTCCGCAGGCCTGACATCATCTGTGGAATGGCAGTGCCCAGACACCTCCAGCTGCTGTTGCGTTTCTTGCGAATGTAAATGAATGGCATCCTTTGTGGCAGTGGGGTGGTTTCCAGCCTGGTTTGTTCATTTTCTTTATGTTCTTTGCCTTTCATTTTTTTTCCCTTCAGTTCATCTTCTTAAGTAATCTTCTTCTCAGTGCCTTTCAGTCTTCCTGTTTGTCCCCAGCTTTAACCATTGACCTCGTTGGACAGATCCAATTAAACATAAAGTTCTGACCCAATTTGTGAAATCAGGCTCCTGAGTAGGGGAAATGGTGTTTTGTTTACCACCCCACTTTGTGAAAGGGATGCCTTGGCAGACCATCCACCATTGCTGACACTTGAAAAAAGATTTCACAAGTCAAAGCCTATTACTAGCCTTGCAGACAGAATTGCTCACATTTGGAGGAGGGTGAGTGCTGCGTTTCTTTATCCTATGTAAGAAATCAAAAGCTGGTGCCTAAAAGGGTCTGTAAATCTACTCCTTCCTTCATCAGCACTCATCCCTATTTCAACCCTCTGAGCCCTACCAGATCATGGCAAAAACTGAGCTCTGAGGGAAGTTTACATAAGTCACTAGGATCCCACCTTTGAGAACTAACCTCAGACCCAGTCATGGAAAGTCTAAGTGTTTTGAGGAGGGTTTCTTCTGCAGGGTGTCACAACTTGAGAGTCATTGACATATGTGTATAACGAGTACACATCTGACCTAACTGCCTAAACTCTATAGACAGTCATTGGTGAAAAATAGGCAATTGCACAGAGTGATTCTCCAGACATCTACATTTGAATTAAATGAATCGTGATCTAGAATTGACTATTTCTCATGGGTTGTGAAGGTGACCTAGATGACTATCTCAGATGTAAATGCCAATACTGTAGATGACTAAATCTGTACCGATGAATCTACTCCCAGTGTTCTGATGAAGATATGCCAGTACTGAATTGCTTCTGGCTATTTATGCTTTAGAAGAGCCTGAGATTAGGACTTGCATGCCAGGAGAACACCCCTTCCCAATGCTGAGGTTTTTTTGTGAAGAAACAAGACAAGCAGTAGAACATGCCCATTCAACAAAATGTGGCTGAAGTTATGCACCTTGCCCACTGTAACCTTGAAATTTTGGTACAGAGTTGGTAATAAGATTGAAGTGTCCTCCATCTTATTCCACTACCTTGCCCTTAAAATTAACTATTTTCAGAACATGATATTTTTAGGGTTTGAAGTCAGAATAATTTAAATTTGAGGCTTCTCACAGAGCTGGACAGATTTTCACAGAGCTGGACAGATTTTATACCACAATGTCTTTAAGAAGTGTTGAATTTATTCCTTTCTATGGTCAGGGAAGAGCTTTACTAGGGCAGAAGTCACACAGAAAATGCCAAGTTCCTATCTAATTAGGGTATGGTGCTCAATCTGCCAGTCACAACTTTTATCAGTCACCTTCTCCTGCTCCGATCTGCTGTGGAGGATCACTTCTCTTTCCCTTTCTTCTTTAAAGGAAAAAAATATTATTAGGCTTTGAGAGTTTAAAACTGTTGCTGCCTGCACATCGCTAAAAATAATATAAATCAGTGCCGAGGGACCACTTGTATTTTGGCTGCATGAGGAACTTTAACAGCAAAAGAAAAAGGGGAAAACTCATCAGTGCATAGATCTCAAAAACTAGGATGCTGTGTCTGCAGCCTTCAGAAAGTTCAGAAACCCATTAAAAACTTTATTTTTTATTTTTTTTCTTTTGGCTTGTTCTCTCTGGTAAGATATTCAGCTTTAACACAGCTCTCATTTACACTTTTCACCAAGCCTGTAATATAGCGAACAGGATCATCTCAATCTGACTGCTCCTCTAGAAATAGGTATGAAGAAATTGCAAAAAGAGGGATGCAGGGTTTTAATTCCTCTTTGGACTCTGATTTCACATTTAAAGCTTACAATCACAGGTATAGACAGCGGTGGTACATCAGCCAACAATAGGTGCAGGAGGGATAAGTTGTGGTAATCAGCATGTAAAGAGGAACACCAGAAAGGCAAGTTGAGAAGTGGTAAAGAGGCAGAAGGAAGTCAGCCAGCTTTGCCAGGATGTGAAGAGTTAAAGAGAGGTCCATTTGTTTCAGACTTGACCTCTTCAACTTTCTGCATTTTATCCATAGCTGATGTGGCCTTTGAAATTCACCTGGAGGAGCTGAACGGCTCTTCCAGGCATA
Source organism: Campylorhamphus procurvoides (assembly GCA_013396655.1). Lineage (NCBI taxonomy): Eukaryota > Metazoa > Chordata > Aves > Passeriformes > Dendrocolaptidae > Campylorhamphus > Campylorhamphus procurvoides. The sequence goes on from WBMV01004765.1 coordinate 558,489, forward strand.
GCCTTTATAGACTCATTTGTAAACACACATTTAAAAATTTCACACTGTTAATGATTCCCTTGATAAGCTGCTTGCTGAGGCAGCAGAGGATATTTAATGAATTTGAAATATTCCTCTATCCACCTCCATCTTCTTCCTCAGATGAAATATTGGCATTCAGGGTCAGATCTGACCCACGATCTGGATCTACTAGAGCCAGCTGTTGAACCAAGTTCTCCCATCGCCATACCAAATGAAGCAGAGGAATAAATTTGTTTAACATTAACACATCCATCTAGCCATTAAAGTACATAAGACATTCTCCCACACATAAGCTTGAGATGCAGAAACAGTGATAAAAGCTAAACAATTCTTGACAGCCAGATAGCCAAAAAATGGAAGAATCAAGAAAAATACTCAGGTTGTCCCAATGCCCTGCCCTGTGTCTTACTTACAAGACAGGCTTACTGACTGGATTTAAAGATCAAAGCCACTCACAGAGCTTCTTAGGGCTGTCTCAACCACACTTCTTGAATATCTTTTCTCATGGCTCATCCCTCCTTCATCCTTTTTCTTATTCAAACACACCAACTATAAATCTGTTTAAGTAACATGATAATGACCAAAGGAATGGTTATGATGTCACTAAAATGAGCTATATATAACCAACCTAGTGTATTATTGGGAGCAGACAAGACAAGGAGATGAGAGAAAAGAGAGGGAGGAAAAGTGCTTGGAGTCAAATACAGATGTTTATTAGCTTCCTGCTCAGAGGTGCTGCTTGAAAGGTAACTGATCTGTTCCCCTGCAGTTCTTCTGCCCCTTCACCTTCTGTTGCTGATGTATTAGAAGTTTAATTTTGATAGCAGAAGTACTCCCCCCACACTCCCTTTGGTTTACACTATAGACCTGCACTGTCTGATCTGTTTCACTGACATAGCACAATGGAGATGCTGCTAAAAGATATTAAAGTCGGGTGTTATCAGCTTGGTAGTGTAATATTATTTCCATCTCATCCTCAATAGATTGTCCACATAATGACATGCTGCCAAGGTGAAATGAATGAATGGACCTGAAGAGGTTCATTGCACAGTGAGCACAGGAAATTAAATAAATAAAGGGGAGAGAAATCCAATGTTAAGTAGGAACAGGGACATGGGATTTGGGAGGGTTGCATTCACTGTTTTGCTCAAAATTGACCTAGTGATGGCACAGGGTTGGGTTTGTATCCGGGGGGCACATGACAGGAGTTGGAATTCTTCAGTTGTGGAAATGGTCTGGTTATGTAGATGAATTAATGAGAGAAAAGTAATAACCCTGTTCCTGCTGTAAACTGTCACTTAAAAGATTTACATTTTATTCAAGGCAAATAAAACCCTATGAAACCCTAGACACAATCCTCCATGTACTGCAGGATTGTACCAAACACCAAACCACCAATTTTTAATATGTGAGATATCACTGGACGTACTAAGCTGCAATGTGGGAGATAAAGGTGGGTTTATGCCACAGTCTTTCTTCATTCCTTGAAAAATTTATGTAACCCACTTTTCCTCATTTCACTATTTGTCAGTTAGAGTTAAACCCTGGTTCCTTCCCTGGTGAGACTAAAATTTCTTAAAACATGCCACACATGTCCAAACATTACATGGAACTATATCCTTACACACATAGGCAGGGATTGATTGGTGGAATCAGATGCCCAGAGAGGGGCAGTTGTTGGTAAGGCATGGGCTAATCAGCTTGGCTGAAGAGTGGTCATGATAATTGTGTTATCTCAACCTGTTCACTAGAGATATTACATAGTATTGCCATGGAGATCCCTAAGCAGCTCTGACAATCTAAAATTACAAATCTGGCTTCAAGGGGAAGGATCACAGCCTGTGTCTGTCCTTCAACTTTTGAACTCGGCCGATTTCAGATAAATTGAGCAGTGGGGGTAAAATGATTCAAATACATTCTGCTCTAATACAAATTTTGGAAACAGGTAGAATGTTGGGGAAAAGGCACTACCACTGCTTCCACTGAAGAAATAGCTAATTGATGTTGTCTTTTATTAACCATCAGATAATCCAGTCACAAGAAACTCATTGGCAAACCATTCTCATTATTTTCACAAAGTCTGAAATTATTTGTTCCTGTTTAGGAACCAGGTTAAAATATGGAGGAAGGAGCTTCCAGCTCTCTCTGTTATACCAGTAAACTGAAATACATTACAGAAAAGTAACAGTATTAACACTAAACCTTTTGCTAATGACCAGCACCATAGACAACTGATTTTATGGGCCTCTAGGCAGCACCTTGAGGCCAGCTTCGCATATGTACTTAACTGAGCATTGTGATGGATTTAGGCTGAAGATTCTCACTTCAAAGTATTTCCAACTTTTCCTATGCCTAGATTGCTACACTCAGCCAGTATCAATGCAAGCCAGTCTCATTTCCCTTGTTTTCACAGTCCAGTCTGTGCACCTGCTGCCCTCAGTTGGAAACACTTATCTGTCTGCATACTCTCGACTTGCTGCTTCAACTGAAACCTGGCAGGATTAAAACATTAAAGATGCAGCTAGTGGAACCTGCACCCAGAGAAATGCCAATTGGTGCTTCATGCAGATATTAAGCTCCATCAGCCAGGCAGGAAAACCAGCAGAGAAAGGACCCACTTGCCTAAATAGGTCTTGATGAGCTACTCTACAAGCTTCAGAAAAGAAAGCCTTAATCTTGTAACTCATCCAAATCAAAATAAGCAAACAACACAGTGTTCAACTCCACACACACTTTTGTATCCTGACTTTTGTTCAGAGAATTCAGATTTATATTTTCATTTTGTCATAGCTGTACAACCAGTGACTATCTCAGACTGCTCCCAGGTCCCATGAGAAACTGGTGTCCACTTCCTTCTGATGGCTGGAGAGGAAGCAGAGACAGAAGCAAAGCTGCCTGTGTTCTATAGCATGAGGATGGTGTCCTGAGTCACAAACATCTGAGTTTGCAAACTGAGCAGTTAGATGCAAAATTTTCTTTTGTCTTATAGTAGCCTCACTCAGTTCCTTTCAAATTAAGTGTGTTTAGAAAGTAAAATGAGCAGAGTCTGAAGACTGCTAAAGGATCTCTGAGCAGTCCCATATAGGTGTTTATTCCTTTCCATCTATTTCTACAGCAATTGAGTTTGGTTTCTAAGAGCCTCATTTTGACTACAATGACAGACTTCTACACAGTGACAGATTTTTGAGGATTCAACATGTTTTAAAAATTGTTTAGAGTAATGTTGAGATCTCTCATATTTATTGGCCACAAGGGGAAGGGTGGGGGAGGTAAATCCACCCTCGTGAGACTGACTGCTGCCCAGTGGCTCACTGGATTTCCCTAGGAGATAGAAAAGCCTTTACCTGCTCTTGTCTTCATTTACTGAAGAAAGATTTGAATTTGTGCCCTCAGTCCCCTAAATGAGTCCCCCAGTGACAGAGCTTTCATGACCGCACCCCCTTTCCCTACAACTGCTTCATTATTTATACAAGATAAAACTCTTCCAAGTGTAAGGACTGACAGGTTAAGGTATATAGGATGTTACAGCCTCAGGCAAAAGTTTCTGTTTTGTCTGCTATTGAGGCTTGAACCCAGGGATCTCATGTGAGTACCTTACCCTTCTGTCTATTCAAGGTGTTTCTGCCTGCCATCCATTCATTCTGTAATGAATAAAATCAAACTAGTCATCAGACACCAAATACAAAAATCCCAGGGGATATATAAAAACAAAACAATACCTGACTGATTTCAGACTTTTGTGCTTTTCTTCTCTGTGTTATTGAGGGGGATAGAATGAGGATCTACTTGCTTTTTAATTGATCCTATTGACAGAAAATTAAAACTATCACTGAATTTTGTAGCACAGACTTTAAAATGCATGCACATATTTTGCGTTTCAGAATATGCCCTGGCTTAAATCTCTAGAACTGTTTTTATTTGTGTTAAACTCTTCAAACTTTAAAGGACTTTTTCTTTAAGCAAATGGTTGAAAATCTGTTAAATTTTATACATATTTTCAATAAGGTTAAAGGACAGATTTCAGGGGGTTAAACCTCTCAAGTCTGTGTAGACTTTCCAAAGGGAGCTATTTTTGTGCTACTAGAGATAGCTCAAAATAAGAAGGACTAGAATAAAACCCTGTGACTGTTCATTTTTGTTGCCTCCTGCATTATTTATGCAGGGATGGAAAAGAGTAAGATATGGTGAGTTAAACAGGGATGTATCAGTTGGTCCTGATCTTTTACAGCCTGTCTTTCTGTCTAGGACTTTCAGCATCAGTCACATACTTTCAAAGAGTTTCAGAGCTCAAGAGTTTCAAGGACACCCTACCACTGGATAATTAAAAAAAAATACCACTACTATTCAGCACTTTTAGTAGACTTCTGGAGTCACAGTAGTTCTAGGAAGTCATTGGATAAATTGAATTATGTTTCATCTTGCAGACAAAGCAAATGCATATTTTCATGCTGACAAAACCAGTGACAACTGGTGATGTCCTGGTGCCCAAAGTACCACCTCTTTCTCCAGAGCAAGAAATCTTCTGGGGTTTGGGAATCTCAGAGGAGATAGTGACTGCAAACATCTTGTCCTTTATACCAGTAAAGTGAGATGTCCAGAAAACTGACTTGGGAAAACCAAGGATCATTACTTGGGTCTGTAGAGGAACTGAGGAGATTTTCACATTTCACAGGGCTTGAAAAATTGAAATTCACTGCATCTTTAAAAGAAAGCATCAAGAGAGACAAAAAAATAATTTAAAGCAAAACAGAAAGCCCTCAAAAGTCACTTTTCCAGAAAGCCTTTCTTGACAAGATGAGTTGGATGTTGGTAAAGCTGGATGAGGGTGGTTTGAAGAAGAGTCTGCTCCCAGTTGTTGATCATCTGATGGAGTTGATGGGAGCATCAGCTGTGCCTCTGCCCTCGTTGTGTTCATTAGCATTCGCACCATTCACTGGCCACCCCCTTGCACCAAAGACATTTTCTGAGCTTGCTAATTTTCATGAAAGCAAGTGGGGTCACTTTCCACCTTTTTTCCTCATCTCGACAAGGCTTGTCCCCTAGAGAGCTGAGAAGAAAGGAGCTTTCTTGTTGTCATCTGTGCAATTATCAGCTTTGAACATGATGGCAATTTGTTGTTGTTGTTGATTTCCTTTGTTATGCAAATGTACCAGCTCATTCTCTGAGTGCTTTTTCCCCCACACAGCATAAAAAGGAATATTACACATTTAATTTCATGTTATCATTTGTTTCCCTCTGAGATTTCCTCCAGCCATTTTTTGGTCTTCTTCAGAAGGCTAGTGGGAGCTAAGCAGTGGCATTTTGAATTCTGACTTTGTCACTCCTATTTACTTTTTATCATAAAGGGGTATTGTCAATAGGTCTTATGTGGCTCCTATAAAACCCATTTAGGAATTTAAATCTCCACTAAAACACAGAATTTATGCTTCCTTTTATGATTTATGAGTAGAAGACTAAATTCTGCTTTTAACAGTCTACCCATTTATATTCAAAGCAATCAGCTTACATGCTGCACGAGCCTTAAAGTTGTTAGTGCACAGCTAAAGAGAATAAAAGCAGGAGGATGTAGACAGAGGCCTAAGCCAGGAAGTTCAGAATAGAATTCAAATGAGGACTTCTCCAGGGCTTTAAGATGCTGTATCTCTCTGACTCTTATTATGGTCCAACTCCTCTATCCATCTTGTATTTCACCCTTTGGGAAGAAAAGCAATATTTGAAATCAAGAAGAAGGAATCTTTTTTCTTTTTTTTTTGGATCACATAACCAAACCTCAACTGATTCGCTCACAAGTCTAAATGACCCAAGAATTTGAACACTTCTCTGACTCAATTGTTCAAAACTTTCCAGTCTGTTCAGCTAAGGTGGAAAGTGGTCAAAACCAGATATTTTTATGATATCTGTTCCTACTCATTTTCAGAAAAATGCAAGGGATAGGATTTAATTTTCTTTTTTTTTTAAATCAAAGTGATAACAGTGGTAATACTTGTCTGCAATAATGCTTAGGATAAATGAAAGAGACTGATGAGTACCTAGGTGTTTTCAGGTTTTTTGATTAATTGAATTTCTTTCCTCTGAATTTCAAAAAAGAGTAAGTGGAACAGGACAAAACCCTTACCTTGTCTGGCCAATTACTGGTAATTTGTACCTATCAATAAGTGCAGATTCCTATCTTTTGATTTACATATTTGGAAGGCTATTTGTTGGATGTCAGTTTAATTTGTCTTCCTTTTGATCTCACTGGAATAAATCTAAAAGTCTTCAGATAAATGAATGACTCGAGTAACAGTATCATAACAAAAATTATAATGTGCCTAAGACATGCATAAAATATCCCATATCTCTCAAGGGTTAAAGTATTAACCTAAATTTTTCCTACATCCTGACAGCTTTTGCTCTGATGCTATCATCATTGCATGCAGAGAAATCTCATAGACTGTACAGCAAAAATGGGACCCAGAAGTTATCTATTTTTTACAGAGTACCTTTTGCTGATGAACTCTATTGCAAATGATTTTATGCCTGGTGGGTTTTAAAGGAGTTCTCACAGATCATTATTGAGGTTCTGAGAAATGAATATGAGAGAGGATGCATCAAAACGTGGCCAGTTTAAAAATATCTTCTACTATAAGTATTAGTCCTGTCTATTGATGAGCATTGTAGTGTGTATAGCAGGCTTTGTCTTTATTTTAGATTTAGTAACATGCTATGCTGGAGCTGAAATAGGTTTCTTGATGCAACTGTGGTGTATTTAGTCAGCATACATAACAGTCTGGTCTGTCTCCCAGTCTGAAGTATGCAGAACGGAAGCATGTACCAAGATAGTTCCCTAAGTTCCTTTTAAGTTCTCTGCATTTCAGGCCCTTCTAAGAAAATATTCAAAAGCTGCATATGGATTATCATGTGGGCAGTCAGGCTCCTTTTTTGCTACTTACCAGTAATTGTACCATCCTATTAAGAGTTTTGCTCTTAAGAGTGACCAACAAAGTCTATGGTGAAACTAGTGTATTGTTTCATTCACACCATTTTATGCCTCTGTGTAAGGTGGGTTTGTTTTTCAGTCGGTAGGTATTTTGGGTTTGGGACGGGTTTTTTTTGTTTGTTTTAGTTTGGTTTTGTCTGTTTTATTTTACTATCTTCTTGGGAATACATGATAGAATTCAGAGTGTTGCATATGTTTTTTCCATACAGAATTGTGAATATGGATCACAAGAGGCTTGCAGGTATTTTCCTTCCTTGGGCATAGTAATGGTGTGTGTATCAGGTGAACCAGGCTTGCGTTTCTGCAGAGACAAACGCAAGGCACAGAGGGGTCACAGCAGCCAGCCTAACTCCTTGAGGGCAGCCCATAATGAAGTTGCCTCCCAAAAAGGAAAAAAAAAAAAGAAAAGGAAAAAAAAAAGAAAAACCCAAACAACTCCCCTTGTGGTTTGGTTAGCGCAAACTCAGAGCATTTCTTGTTTTCAGTGATCCCAGCTGTGTACAGGCTTCCACCTCATGGGTAGGTGTCTTGGGCCACTCAGCTTTTCATTAGCAGTGACAGATGGCAGAGACTGCCCAAGTTCTAGATTTAAAAGGGAAGTAGAAATGCCACATACAGCCAAAAGGGCTAAACCTGTAATTCTGTTGTTTGCTGAAGGTCTTTCACTGGAATCATGCCAAGGATGACTTCCACCTAAGCGCAAAACTTCAGTAGATCTTGACTTATGTATCCATTGCTCTGCAGAACCAAGTCAGGTGCTTCTCCACACCTGCAACAGAACAGGGATATGGCTCACTATTTCCAGGACTCACAAAGAGGTAGATGAAGTCAGAATTTTACCCATTTCTCATTCCCAGTCGTGTGCTGGGTACTAAAAATAGGTCATTTTTTTCTACCCTCCCTTTAGAAAGAAGATTTTTCTAACAGCGTAGCCAGGACTTCCCTGGTGAATCTCTGATTTGGATCTATACGCTTACTCTTCCAATTATGAGCACTATGATAAAATGTCTTCACAAAGGACAACCTATTTCCATGGCATCAGTCAGTATCATTTAAACTCCAGTGCCCTTGCTGACTAGGTTTATAAAAGTGACAGCTACAGGTCATCCCAAACTCTTGGATCAGAAGAAGCAGCTGCCTCTGTGAACGGCCATTTTTTTTTTCCTTATATTATGCTCAGAGTGATAAACAAAGCCTCTTTTGAAATATTCATGCCACTGGCCCACCTGGGGTATAAAATATCCAGAAGGTAAATAATGAGCTAAGGTTTCACAAACTATATCCTCAGCTAGAATGGATAACACTGATTTCTTACAAAGTCCCAGAAAAATAACTCCCTTAAACTTACTCCTGCTTTGGATAACAATGTGTTTGTAGAAGCAGGGGATATGGTTCAGTGTCCCAGGAGACTGTAAATCTTTGACCCTGGAGACATCATATTTTAATGAAATACAACTATAAAATATTTTCCATATAGACCTCAGTTAGTACTCACACAGCTCTGAGCTGGCCAATTGCCAGTAGTCTCTAGGCTGGGCCATGCAGTTGTTTTAGTATGGTACTGAGCTTGGCCTTGTATCCCCCAATTTTCACGCTGGATATTTATCTTGGAATAAACTCCTGATCAGCCATTGCTTACATGACTTGTTTTCAGAATTGGCATGTGTAGGGCCTGCCATAGAACAGGCCATAGAAATCCTAACACCAAAGTAGCACATATATGAAAGAAAAATAAGAAATGCTCATAGAATCAGACCAATTGTTCATCAAGTCCCAGCGTTCAGTCTTACAGCAGAGGCAGTAAGAGATTGTATTTAAGGAAAGCAAGCAAAATCAGCCACTCCTTTTGTGCTCCCCCAGCTCATCCTATTGGTCTCCATTTTACAGGCATACTGTCTGCGAGCAACTAGTCCTTTTTTTGAACTGGCTAACATTGTCCTTCCACACAATTTCCTGTGGTAGAAAATTCCAGAGGTTCACCACTTACTGCATAAAGCAGCTCTTTCTTTTGACAGTTTTAAACAAACCTACTGCTACTTTCATTGTTTCCTCACTTCCTTTATTACATGATGTGTTGAAAAACATTTCCACATTCAGTTCATCCAGTGCTTTCACCTTTTGTAAATCTCTGCGATATCACACCTTGGATTCCTGAATTGTCCCAGTCTTTCAGTTTCACCTCAAGAGGCAACCACCCCATCATCCTGATCATTATACTTGCCCTTCATTGTACCTTTCTTAACTTCAGTATGTCTGTCTTGAGGTGTGGAAGCCAGAAAAGCACACAAGTCCTCAAGATAAGGGTGCACCATACCTTTTAGAGAGAGGCAAAATTTTGTATCCTGTCTTGTTATCAACATCTTCATGATGGTGCCCAGTATCTCACTGGCTTTTTCAGCCACTGCTCACTGATCCAAAGGTTTCAAACACCTGTCCACATGAAGCAGAGATTTCTTACCTGAACTATAACTGCCAGTTTTGTGTTCAGCACTGTGAGCCATTAGTGATTGTTTAGGTAATTTTTTTTTTCTTACTTGCATTACTTTAGTTTTATCCACATTGGAGTCTATTTGTCAACCATTTGTGCTCTTTCATGAGACCTGTCTGCAGCTCCTTGTCAACAGGAAAGTGATTATCATATCTACAAAGCTGGATATTCCTCTGCTTATTTTTTTACCAGATCATGGACAAAGATGTTGAATAAAACTGCTTCCAGGACCAATCCCTATTGATTTGTCTCTTGAAAAGTCTCTTCTCTTTAATATTCCTTGCCTTTCATCCATGTGTTTACAGTCATCCTGCTAGAAATTCAGCAGGTTATTGAGGTGGAGTTTCCCTTTGCAGAAGCCTTGCTGCCCAACAAAAAATATAATTCATGTACTGTATGATTTTATTGTTTATTATAGAGTCTGTCATCTTTCAAGGGATGGAAGTCAGACTCACCAGTCTGTAGTTCCTAAGATTCTCCCTAGAGTCCTATACACTCTGAGCGAGGTCAATCTTTGATTAGAAGTTATAGCCTGTCAGTATTGGTTTTGATAGCTGGGTTAGGAATCTCCACCCATGGACTTTCTTGCACAGTTAGCCCCAGAAAAAGAGTGAGAGAAATGTGCTTCCATTTGAAGAAAACTGACATTTCACTCTGCCCCATTTTTTTTTGAATGAGTGAAATAAAAAACTAACACTGGTTTTGTCATTAAAAACAGAGTGAAACAAATGTAGGTTTGTGTCCTGCAAAAGGGAGGGAGAGGGGCACCACAAAAATATACAAAAAGTCCCTTCTCTCACTACAGTAGAATGTCATGCAAGAATTTGCTCACGGAGTGTATTTTTGGCTTTGTAGACTAAGGATGTAATTCCTTATTCTGTTTCTGCTTTAGAAATAGCATATCTAGGACTTTCAGACTCTTAACACAAAAACTATCTCTGTAATAAGCAGATGTGCAGTATGAATTACTCTTTTCAACTGATTACTACTACAGGGATAAAGAGCTAGGACAGTCCAGGAAGACTGAGATATACCAGTCCTTTGCTAAGTACCTCATTTTGCTGATTCAAATGTCTCCGTAGTCAGGGTTGTTTGAACAGAATCAAATTTACTTGTAATGAGCCATGTAGTGATTCTCTTGTCCTTTTTTTTTTCTTTTTCTTTTCCTCTTGTCTTCATATTAATTTCTGCAAAAAAAGCACATCTGATTTTGTAATGAGCTAAGCAACTGTTTCTCAATTACACCAAATTTTACTGCTCCTCAGTTGATGTTTAGAGGCATGGAAACTCCAATACTATCAAAGGTTCTCTTCACAGTAAAATTTACAGTAATTCTTCACCAGTTTCATGAAACTTTCAATATCAAATTACTCAATGAATATTGAGTAAGGAATACTTTTTACCGGATTCTTAGAGTTAGTTCTAGGATATCACAGATCCACGGCAATGAAATCAGAATTGCCCACAACAATAAACTAATAATTACTGCACACATCTAAGTCTTGGTTTATAAGTTTTTTCTTCCTAATTCATCTTCTTTAATGTATGATTTCGAAAGTATGCTGCAAGTAACAAGTGATACATGGATCTTTGGACATGAATAGATCAGTAGTATGATATGGGAGGTCCAAAAAGAGGAATGCTGAAATAGGAACCACTTTTTTCTGAATTATTAAAAAAAAAAAGAGTCATATTTGTTCCTTTCTTTTGTTTTTTCTATAACCTATGTCCTTTCTAAAGCAACTGTTTTTGGGCCTTCTTTTCTTAGACCCTCTCTGTCTATCCATCACTCAGTATGTGTCTTTTCCAGCCAGCTCATTCCAGTTTCTAAATCTCTCTCTGTCCTGCCCTCAACCCCCTGCTGCGATATTTCCATATGTACGAAGGACACAACTTTATTCCTATAGTTTCTCTCTTTCTTGTGCTTTTTGAGAATCTGGACTGGAAACTTTATTCCTTGCTGAGGGACTTCAAAGCACCGTGAGATGTTTATATATGAGACAAGACTCTTGCACTCAAATAATTGAGAAAAGTGTACGTGAAGGAAGACAGAAGAAAATCCAATATGGTCAGGGACCAGAAGGAAAATATCATCGCATGTGAACAGATCCCAACATGTCTTTGATTCATGTCAAGCTCAGTAGAAACAATAGATATTGTATAGTTAGACTTCTGTCCATGAGGAGCCATAAAGATTGACATCCCAGTTCCTACAGCAAGGGGACAATCTATGCGTATCAGCCTTTACATATAAGAACTGTTTCCTCATTTAACAATGATCATCAATGGTAGCAGTCACAGATGACTTTCTTCTGTCTCCATCAGGTATCTCTATGCCAAGCAAAATGAGTTTTCCTCTTAAAGACCAAGTGTGAGACATGTTAGTTAAAGACAGGGTTGTCTTGCACCTTTGAATTTCCTGTTCAAGCTGGAAGGGAACATTGCCAGCAACCCCAGCAACTTATGCTAGTAGTGCTTTCATAGCCACCCACTTCAAACCCTACACTTTACTTTCTGCTTTTCCTAACATTGAAATTATTCTCTATGATAAAAAGTTGGGGTATAAGAACCAGGCGTTCCCCTTATTTCAAGCAGTATGACGACCTACTCTCTGACATTGAAGATCAAGGCAATACACTCTGGGCTGCAGAATCTTCCCAAACACCAACAGCCATTCATCATCTGTCCTGTGGCAGGAGCACTGGCATGAATCTCCACAGCTGGCTGAATGTGGTGCTGTATTCAGTTATGCTGGGTCTTAAATTGGTTTTCAACACATCTTTGTGAATCATGGGCAGCTGGAGAATCAAAAGTTTCTGTTGTAAACACCAAGGCAAAGAAACCTGAGTCTCACATAATTTTTGTTTATTTATTGGAGTTCTAAATTCAGCAGAGACCCAAGTACTCTAAATTAGTCTGAGATATGTTGAAAAATAGTTTACCTTACCTCCCTCATGGCCTCTTCCTTTTCTGGGACTAAAAGAGACTTGGTGACCAACAGGAGTGCCTCTGTTGGTCTAGGCAGAAATTAAAATCCTATGAAGCTGCCACAGTGAAAGACATTTGTCAGTGTAAATACCATATAAGAATACAGGTTTTGCTGTTCCTGGACACATTGCCCACTCTGCTGTCAAAGGAGTAACCAATGCAATTAAGTGAAATTTGTGTCCCTCAGAATAAGCTGAATAATGAGAGAGCAGATTCCTGTGAATTCTTTACATTAAGAGTTAGGTATGACCTGTCAGAGCTCAGGTGGTGCTTTCAGGGCAGCTGAGTTCACCTGGCTTTTCAGTACTAAGACACTTTTTAGAATAGGACAGAAACTTTCACCATCACAGCCTGGCTTCAGACATTCCCTGTGGATGTCTGTCACCTCCCTCTATGGCCATGCAGACTCTGTTTAAGACCTTTGCAGTGATGACAGTGCTGATAACCATTTTGACCTTTCTTAAGCTATTCATTCTCTGTTCAGAGTTCCTTTTCCCTCATTTTGCTGGAGTGGTTGCTCTTTTAGTTTAATTATATTAATGTTGTGCAGTGCATCGATTGCCTAGAGATGGGTCCTTTAGAGAACAATACAAGAACAAGAGTTTGCAGCAAATCCTTTGTTGTAGAAATAGATACAAAATTCCAAACTTTGCCCAGAGGAACTGTCAATGTGACAATTTTCACTTCTCCTACAAATCATGAAGAAGGTGTCTTCCTAGTGCAGTTAATGGCTAGAGGAACTGTGACCTTTGTCCACATTTTCTTTGCCAAATGCATGTTGGGGACAGTCCTTACAGTTGAAAAACAGTGTGGTTTTATAAGCACTGCAGTAAGGGAGGTGATCAGTAAATGACAGGAATGTGGACCATGCTTACATTCCTGTCTGACATGTCAAAATGTGAGAGAAGAAATAGGATGCAATTTTGTCTGAACCTTGACTAACAATGAAGAAGAAAATGGTATCATCTCCAAGCTATTTAAATTGTTTTGATTTTTACTGCTGGAATGAAGACCTATTTAGGGAGAAGTTTCTGATGAGATTTTCAGTATTTTGAACTCCTCATCAAACTGGAAACAATGTGAAAGCAGTGAGTTCCCTTGGTAGTCAGGGATTGGATTCAAAACATAGACAAGAGAGACGAAGATCCCAAAAATCTACATGTAATGGAAGGCAACAGGAGAGGTTGGGAAGTCAACATTAGTAAAGAGGCCTCAGATCTGAGTATGAAACTACTTGTTGTGAGTGCGAAGCAAAGGTTTCAAGTGACGTTCTTTAATCTAAGACATTTCCTTCTTGTTTTATCCAACCCTAGGTCTCCCTGCTCTACCACCCTCTATATTGCTTGAAATGTCTCATGTGAAACCACTTCCTTGGTTGCAGTGATATCACACCAGCATTGCTGGGGATGAAAAGATGGGAGCCCAGGAATACTGAAGGCAGATGCTTTCTATCCCCTTTCTTTCCTCACCTCTATATTTCTAGAAGTACAGTGATAGTAATGCTAGGGCTTATGTACAACAGACTCAGAGAGGTCAAAAGAATGTTGCCCATTTACTGCAGTAAAAACACAGTGAATTTCTGCTCCCATATATGCAGTTTTTCCAGGAGTTCAGGTTTTCTCTTAAGCTATTAATTGTACATGGGAAACGTAGAAGTATACAGACTGCATCTTCAAGTGGAATGAGCCACAGAAAACACTAAGTCTCAGACTTCTCTGTTTCATATCCTACTCCTGTATAAGGAGGAGGGTAAATGATAAAAGGAGAGTGATGCGCAAGTTGAATTGAGATATGAGGGATGGGGAGTGGAATGAAACCTTCTGTTAATTTGAGAAAGCATTGTAAGACTTCACCTAACAAAGTTCCCATTTACTTCACTGACTCTAGCAGGTACCTCTCAAAGTTTGAAACTTAGATATTTGGGGCAGAGCAGATACCTTGCAAGCCTTAAAACAATCTTCCTCAAGTAGCAAAAAACTGTATGACAACTTAAAGCATTCTCATGCACCCTGAGAGTGCCCCAATATTTTCTGACAGCTGACAAACTAAAAAGGACGAGGCTGTCAAATGCAAAGAATGGGTCCCCTCATTTTGGCTCCTGTACCTCTGGTCTATTCAATTAGGATTGATCAAGTTGTGTCAAAGGTCCCTCCTCTGTTTCAGTGGTCACCAAGAGCTTTCATGATGACTAATGATAGGCTACCCTTAAAAAGAAACGGAGAAGGAATAGAAACGATAACATAAGGGTTTCTTTTTTCCTTTCTTTCTCCTATACTTATGTTTCAATTAAGCACATTACCTTTATGGTGCACTAGATGAAATTAATATAATTGTCATTGTTCAATGATACACCAGGTCCCTCTGCCTCCCAACATCTGCCTCTCAGACAAAAAACACCACTTACTCAAAAAAAAACCCCAAAAATTTAAAAATTAATCATGTTTTGGTGAAAGACGAGGCAGAGGATAAATGTTCTTCTTGCTCTGGAAGATATCAAAAAGATTAGGATTTAAATATGGATAGCAAATGGTAACTGGGTAGCACTGCTGATAAAAAACTTATACATTTCTTGGGTATCTTGCATAAATTTTTAAAATTCTGGACTGGTCCATCTCCGGCACTAGAATTGAGCTTGTAGTAGGCCATGGCCCAATTATGCTCTAGCAGTTCTGTATGTGTTCATATCTCCCCTAAAGACAATTTTTTTGCCCTGTTTGCCTTTTTAATGCTAACATTTAGGTACCATTTACACTTAAGGTATATGCTATAGTTTTCTTTGGGAGCATATGTTAAGTATTTGGTCCATGGCAGCCATTTCCATATTTTTATCATCTGTCAGTCCTAAAACTGAGTGTGAATTGTAAGATATTTCCTAGATGTTAAATTAGACCAGTAACAGAAAGACAGAATGATCTGTGCTGAAGAGTTTAGATGAAGGTGATGAGATGACACCATGAACAGAATATGAATTTATGAAGATAATTCTTATTATTGCAATAGCAATATAAAAATTGCATCTGTCTCATTGTCCTAGAAACTAGACAAGGACTGCCAAAGGCTTCCAGTGAACATCAGTTATTACAGAATTTAGGCCTCTGTCTAGTTACAAATCCTTATTTATTTTTAAGGGTTAATTTTCTCTTAAAGCTAAAATATATAGAAGAAAGGAATGGAGCGATCTTAAGAGATTTGAAAAGCAAATAAAGCCTGAGAGCCAAATCTGTTACAGTAGCACAGGTCTAGGGATTTTCCTTTTAAGTTCACACAGAAATATCTGATTTTCACAACCCTATTTGTATCTAGTAAAAGTCTTTGGAAATTTCTACTTGATCTTAAAAATTAATTATTTGCCTGGGCACCTGAATGAGTCCCAGTAACTACATGCCAGAAGTTGATCAGGACTGAGTATCACTGTTCTAAAGATGCTTAAGTCCGTGTTTGTAACCTGCCTCATAAACTGTTAGTTAGGATCGGATAAACCAGTGAATTTCTTCTAGTGTTCATGTTGAAATGTTAGCAACAGAATTTTTTTGAAATTCCATTGTTTGTTTTTTTTAAAAAAAGGGTTATGACACTGTTGGTTGTTTTGGTTTTTTTCCTACTGTAACCTGAAAGAGGGATCACTCATTTGTTGCCAGAAAGTTTTACCAGATTTACCAATCCTTTTGTAATACTTAAGAGTGTTCCAAAAGGATAAAAGGTGATGGACTTCCTATCTTCCAGTGAAATTCAGTGACCATCTACATTTGTCTTTCCTGAAAGTCATTGAAAATATGCTCTTAGATGCAAAAAAATCCACTAATGTCTGAAACATAAATGAATTTTAAATGCTGAGGTTGTGCAGTATTTTGATTCTTTAGCAACACAACACTGCATTTATCCTGAGCCCTTGCACTGAAGGATCCTAAACCATGATGCAAACTACAACTTTAGTCTTCATAACCTTGAAGTGTCAACTGCTGTAATTGTTCAGCCCATGAGAAACTGAGGCAGACACAGACTGAATTAATCCAAATTCATGGACAGTCAAGGAGGGTCCTGGCAATTTTGATAATCAAGGGTTACAGGGATCACATGCAGAGAGGTCCTGGGAAGGTGAGGGGAAGTGAGAGCTACCTAATTACTCATGCAGATCATCACTTATTTTACATGATACTGGACGCCCAGAAGTCATAAGAACCATCATCAGTGAGAAGATGCCACAGCTGTACATACCAGAATAAAGACCTGCCTCACAGAGCTTGCACTCCAAATCACTGACTACTGATGCTGAAATGTAGCTCACTAGCACTAAAATGAAGTTGCATACTCCAAGCTGGTAAGATTTTCTGCCATTATTAACATTAACTCCTCATGGAAACAGAACTGCCAGCCCCACCAGCAGGAGCTGAGGAGGTGGTGTTGCAAGACAAGCAGGTTTTGGGAGCAACAAAAAGTCATGGAGTAAGAGAAAAGAGGAGGAGGAGAAGATGGTGGCGGGGAGGTCCAGCTTAAAGAGAAAAAATTGGGGAACAACATGTCCAAATGCACAAACAGATGAGGAGTAGGAGGGGAAGCAGAGACAGAGGGGAAGGAGTTGAGCACAATTACAAGATCATAAACAATATTTTTGCCACTGAAGAAGTCACATCACCCTGGTGAGACACAGCAGCCAGCCAGCAATACTATTATCTCACAGCAGACACTAAGGAAAAGGTTTGAGCTAAAGGCACGTGTGCAACCCTGTGATGGTGACCTGATACATAATGCAGTGGCTTCTCGGCTCGTGATCTTGTGGCCAGCCCTCAGAAGGAAGAAAATATGCAATAATAAAGGACTCTTCAATCTAAGTGGACAAACTTTGCAAGAAACAAAGACTAGAAGTTGAAATTAGATAAATGGATTTTCCTTTTTTAAGCAGAGTATAATCACCTACTGAAAAACAAGTGGTGTATTTTATATCAATTTCTTCAAAAAGAATAGAGTGCTCTTTCAGAAGACAAATTTCAACTTAAAAAGTCATTGTAGTTAATAAAGAGCTAATAGGGAAATTCAGTGCCCTGTACTATGTAGAGGGTCAGACAAAAGTAGTGATAGAGAATTGTTGGCATTGTTGTTATGCCTGGCACTGATGGAGGCCTGGACTGACACCAACTGGTCTGTGCTGCCATGTTTTAAGTAAATCTGGCAAGAAGCACTCGAAAAATTTGCAGTTGCAGTTGAAGGATGTAGAGGTCTTCAGACTTTCTGAATGAATGCACTTACTTTCAGGAAACATAACTATAATGTTTTGGTCAGGGTTCTTTTGGGAGGCTGTGGAAAGAGCAGCAGGCTTTAACAGCAGTCCAACATCTGTAAAACCTATATCCAAACCCAATTCATTTGCAATTATAGCAGAGACATCCTATCTGAAGGTTTAAATTACATTTATGTCTCTGTTACATGATTGTCTAGAAAGATTGATTTCTAGCTGCAGCCAGTCTTGTGGGGTACCTCTAGGGTTCACTTTGCCAAAATAAATAAAGAAATAAAGAAAAATTGCTTACTAGCTCTTGTGGCAGCTAACACTTCTTGGCTAGGCTTAACTTTCCATTTCTGTATGTCATGGATCTGCACTCTGAATAATGTCAAATGCCTCTAAAATATACATCAGAAAACTGCAGATCTGTTAAGATTTCTAATCTTTACTGGTGAGAATCAACTTTTCATTGCACACAGAGAAACCAATTCCCATCTCCTCTCCCTCCAGAAATTAGAATGTACAGTGGAAAAGCTCCAAGTTGCTGCTGTTTAATGGCAAATTGGCTTGGGGCACCAGTAGTGCTAGTTCTAAAATCATTAAGTGAGCTGCCACCAATACATCTTTCACAGTCAAGCTGTAGATAAATGGATGGTGAGACTGTCAAAGATGGAATTCAAAGTTACCAATGAGTCCTGTCCTCATTTTCTTTTTTTTTTTAAATTATATTATTTCATATTATTTCCTTCAAGTGTCATGTATTTTTTTCCAGGTGGAAAACAAAGGGCTGTGATAGGAGAAAGCAGAGAATAATTTTCCTCTCTAAAGCAATCAACTTCTCTCCCTACTTCCCTTTCTCCAAGACCAAACTCCATTAGTAGTTTGCTTTGATAGGAAGGGGTAAGATTTGTAAAAGCTTCTGGGACAAGGAGGAAGGAGATCTGAAAAGAAGAAAAATTATGCGTGTTATTGTTGAGGGGAGGGCAGCATGGCAGAGACATTTGTGGCTTCAACAATATTGATCCTGAAGCAAAGGTACCCCTCCAAATTCCCAGGTTACAAATGAACATGTCTTTCTCCATCCTCATACCCTATTAATCGAATAAGCTCTCTTCTTGAATCACAACTTTGCTTCTGCATCAGGTCAGTAAAAAACATTGACAGAGGGTTGGGAAAAAATCCATTCCATGGGAGGTGTGACTTCTCTTCAGCTGCTGTGGATCACAGTCCAAGAAAGATGAGCAGATTTTGTGAATGGGTGGTACACGAACTGATGGGTCTCCATGCCTGTGATGGCATGATTTGATGGCAATTACTGTTAGAAAGTTTTCATGCAAATTATGTATTTGATGTTGTAGAAAACACATTAAAAGGTGTCTCCTGCCCTGAAAAGCTTCTTTCCTACAAGATATGTACTGGAATGAAAGAGAAATTCAGGGGAAGGGTTGATTTAGGTACCTTTCTTATCTCCCTATGGAGTTAAGCTAGGTTTTCTCCTTACTAAAGAGACCGAGAAAGTTATATACCAAAAATTACCTGTATTTCTGAGATATTATCAATTTCAGGAAGGAATGAATGTTCTTCATGGAGGTAGAGACCACTCTTTGTTGATTAGAGTGTTGCCTTAAATGACTTAGAGGCTAAGCTTAAAATCTGAATAGCTTAGATGAGACTCTCTTCCCTATCTTCTCTGAATCTTGCAAGAGAGAAAACCAACCTCTTCAGCTTGTTTGCCCCCAGGGAGGTTCATAGCAAGAGAGACATTGGTGATTTCATGTGAAAAATAACTGTACCTACGGCATTTTGTTACTCCAGGAGGGAATTTCATGACCAAACATATGGGTGAAATTGCACTATGCATGAGTCACAGGCGTAGAAGATAAATATCTGAGACTGTCAACAGAGTGGTCATTTCATGTCCTTACAGATATTAACTCCCACCATAGTTAAAAGTCATTGCCTATATAGGAGCACTGCTTATTTGCAGTGGAAAATCTGTGTCATTTTACAGACTCCTGACATATGTACGGTCCATGACAGTTGGCAGAGTTATAAAAGATGATGCACGTCCAGCACAAGACATTTTTTATACCATGAACTGCATATTACAGGTTCTCAGCATCACCCAGAAATCTTTGATGGTGATTTGTTACTTGTTTGAAAAGGGTTCTTATTTAGTGCAGCAAAAAGTTTCTCAGTCTTCTCTAAACTCCAGTATATTTTTGATTGAAACTGTTCCAAAGAGGTATCCATCTTCTGAGGAATATGATGATAAAGTGCCTTTTTGGGTAATCTTTTGTTATAAGCCTTTGAGATATTTAATATTTACTCCACATGGTATTATTCCTTTTTATTTTATTGTTAATAGTTAGAATCAATGATATTAAGGTTTTTTTCCAACCTAAATTGTTCTATGATTTTATTTGAATACTGCCCTTATGATTAATTGCAAAAGGATGTTATTAGAGTGCAGATTCATCACTTTCTTCTTGAGTCAACTCTACTTATGTCAGGGAAACAAGTGATTTTTCTTTTACAAGAAGATAAAATTATGATGAATGCAATATAAGAAATAATTGAATTAGTGTCATAACAGCAGCATAGACTTCAATTAGAAAAAAATATTTCCATCGCGATAAAGTTCTGGCCATAAATTTCAGAAATCATACATTTTTGTAGCCTTATATTTCTTTGCTCATGAAATGTCTGTCACAGAGAACCTGAGTATGACTGTAGAAATGAAAGGTTTCTCTTCATAGACGAGCAAAGGGGGAGGAAAAAAACATGTCCTGTAAATGAGATACCATTTTCAGGAGTCAAGTTAAAAGGTAGAAGATGTCTTGCTTCCCAAACACATGACTGTTAAGGTGTTTAGTTTGACATGACAAAGAGCAAAATGAGATTCTTTAGGTCTGTCCTACCTGCAGTGCATCCATGTCATCCTAATTAGGTTAAAGCATTTTCTCCCATAATTCATACAGGAGGAAAGGGACAGAGAGTAACGAATTTTGAAGGGACCGAGCAGTGTACATATCTGAACTTCGTTAGACCATTGGTTAAAATGTAACAAAGCAATGGGTATAGATTTGTGCTGAAGGTTATCAGTATGAGGTAGTACACTTTTCAGCAAGGTCCTCATTATTATCTGGTTTTATCTGTCTGAGAAGCAAAAAGGGGAATGAACTTTTCTGGTGGCAATACAGTGTTCTGCACATAAACCAAAATCCAAAAGAGATTGGTATGAGTGGACTAAGCTACAGAGTACCATTATGATGTCCAATAAAGTCTCAAAAAACCTTTTTCAACTGTGTACGTGAACATACATGTGCATTTTGAGACCAGATGGTCCCATCAGTTAATTAGTGTTAGCTGATCATGGAAAAATAATTGTAGTCAAAGATGGCTGACTGGAGTGACAAGAAAAAAAAATAAAAAAGCACCCAAGACATTTCCATGCTGTTAATGTTTCATTTTCTTGCATACACTAAAAACTGTTTACAAACAAGAGAACAGGTTAAATTTCTTCAGCCAGCAGCCAAGTCCATAGCTGATGTGATAGACCAGTGTACTTCATAAAATTACTTAAAATAATTGTTCACCTTGCCTTCCATATTCCTTTCTTTATTCCTTTCACTATAAAACAAAAATTAAAAATATATATTTGTGATGTTTTGGTCCTGTTTCACCAAAATAGCTGTTATTAATATAGCACCATCACTTTCAGCTGGCAAACATGGAACTAATACTCTGGGTAGTTACTTAAAGAAGACTTGGAAAGGCTGTACCCCCTTTTTATCACACCATTGCTACTGTACAAACACACCATACAGCCCTGGCATTGCTAGGAATAAGTGTTGCTAGTACCTCTTATTAGTGTTTATTATCATAACTGCTCATTGTATTGCCCATTATGTTAATGAATTAGAACAACAGACCTAAATGTTTGTTGTTGTATAAAGCTCATTAGTCTCTGAGAGGAACTCAATGCAACATGAAGGTTGAGGAGCTGGGTTGCAGTAATATTACCAATTAAGTCCTATATGAACATGCAATTAGGTAGGATGACATGCTTGATTTACGTTGCTTTATGGCTAAGCTGGATAAAGAGCGTATCACTGAAGACGAGCAACCTGCTCCCCCTTTGCTCATCCCCACCCTGCTGGAACCTATTCTAATGTTTCCAGTGGGAGCACAGCACACAAGAACGGCTGGGCAAGGTTATTGGTGCCCTCCTGAAGCACATTTAACTCTCTGCTGGGCTAAAAGGATGAAGGAAGCATGTGTTCATGTTACAGCACTTGTTAATTTAGTTGCTCACCCCTTTCTCACTGATTTTTGGTCTTCATAGGACATCTTTCTTCAGCACCTCACATGAGCCTGAGGTGATAGTTTACAAGTGGCTTTATATCACATCATACTTCTTCAAATAAAGAACTGGACTTAATTTAGATTTCTCCATCAGTCCTTTTCTTCTCTGAGAACACACAGGAATATTTATTATGTGGTACATAATACAGCTTCCACCACTGTACATCATACATACATCTATTGTACATCAACATGCACCTTTGTTGTGATTCTTGTGAAACATTACTCTGTCTTAACTCTTTTTGCCCTAAATATGCATTTACATCATTATACATATTTATCACAACTGAGGGAAGATGCAATTGAAAGGCACTTTCAGAAGTTGTCACCTCCAGCTTCTCAGCCATAAATTGTTACCTCCCAACTGAGACTTGGTAACTGATCATATGAGCGCTTCTAATTGTTTCAGAGCAAGGTGAAACTTCAATAATGAATTAAACTATGGAATCAGCAACCATTAAATAGCGGCATGTTGATGCTTTTTCTGTTGTTTGTTTTTTTTCTTCAGTGTAAGGCATTTTATTTCCAAAATTAGAGGTTACATGTACAGGTAGAAACACAACAGGAGCCAGGAGACTGCTAGTGAAAGACACAGGCAGCTGATCAGCAATATCTCACTTCTGTGTGAGGCACCTGTCTCTCACAAATGTGTCTTTCAAAAACCCACGTCTCCCCAGTCTTCTTGCTTACTCTGTGCCATCTTTGGCACCTGCACAATCAGTTGTTGACCTCTGTTTTCAATGACGCTGGCTTGGCACTAAAATAAAGCTGTAGAGACAGTGAGGTAGAACTGAGAGACAGCTTATGATGCTTCTTTCTCGCTGCCTGAAATGCTGCACATGGAAAGTCTAAATCATGGACTTGCACAGAGGGCTTGAGTTTCCTTCCCTTTTTCTATCTGTTCTAAGCAAATAAGGTGTTGCTACATACTGGGACATTTATTGTGTGGGTATCTAGTGTCTCAGAAAGGAAGTTTACACACAGCATTGTACTGACCAGAACAATACAAATGTGGTATCAGTCAGCTTTGGTATGAGAGTAGGGAACTATACACCTTTTGCCCCTAACTATTCCCGTGTGTGCAATAGAAATGCTCTGTTTGTTGTTTCAGCTGTTTGGTAAGCTTTTGCATACTTTTTGTTAATACTAGGCTAGAGGAGTCAAAGTCCAGTTCTGTTCTCAATTGTTGATGAACACTATAACCCTCTCAGGCTTTCCCCCTATTCAGCATAGAGAAATGTACAACTTCCACTGTTGCATGGCTTTGAAGTTCAAAGTTCTGTTATTTCTGCTTAAAAGGTACTTGAAATAATAGCAACAAACTTAGATTGATCTGTGGAGAAATAAGTATGCTTTAGAAACAAAGGTAGCAATCAGGCTGTAACTGAAGTGAATACTTAAAAGA
The DNA here is from genome assembly GCA_013396655.1 of Campylorhamphus procurvoides. Classification (NCBI taxonomy): domain Eukaryota; kingdom Metazoa; phylum Chordata; class Aves; order Passeriformes; family Dendrocolaptidae; genus Campylorhamphus; species Campylorhamphus procurvoides. The sequence continues at coordinate 581,956 of WBMV01004765.1, forward strand.
AACCTGAGACACCCAATACATCAGTTTTGAATGGAAAGGAGAAGTAACTGGTAAGGGGAGGTCAGAAGGATCAGAAAAGTGATTCATTGGACACACACACACAAACAAAAAACAAAACCAGTCCCTTAAAGGTAAAAGAGGAGGAGGACCTACAGTGAGGGATAGAATTGAAAAGAAACAGGTAGTCCTGATGCAATGGTAAATTCAGAGTCTCTTCCAGTACCTTTCATGGTTTCTGGAGGCAGAGAAGGAGGACTTGACAGGAGGCTGCTGTACAGATTTTTGCCTTCATTTGACACCAAGAGTATTTCTGGGGGGATTTCTAAAGATGATTTTGTTACTGTCCCAACTTTTGCTTTCCTAAATATCCTACCTGAGCATGTACTTGTGGATGAATAGTTTGACATCATTGGTTTTGGAGGCTGGCATTCTCAACAGGTTGCATTTCTCCAGGATGTCTCAGCCCCATTCTGAAGGACCTATCTTTAACATTGTGATTATCTACTCATCTTCTCTCTCACAGTCCTCCTGGGGCTTTGACTCGACTGTAAAGTGACGTGAGCTGTCAGAAGCAGAGGCAACTCCAGAGCTCTCCATTAGAAACTTCTTTCCCATTTTGCACCAGACAGGTCACCTCAATATTCCTGTAGGGTCTGCTAGTCACTTTAACCTGAATTCAAAGAAATAATGCACAACTGCAAGCTTCCTAACAAGTGTGAAATATTCCAAGATCCCTTGCACTTTTCTCCATTTTACAAAGAAGATTTCTAATGCCAAAAGACAGAAATAGAGACACTGTTCTCCAATATCTCATACAAAAGAGTGAGAGAGGGTTATTAGTGGGAATGAAGATGGAAATATTTTTATTTATTTATTGATTATATTTTTCATATCCACTGAGGCTTTGCTGGAAGGATTGCTCCAATCTCACCCTTTAGATGCTAGATCAATTGGCCTATTCCATCTGCCTGCATTGGTTTCCCTTGATTGAATGGACTGAAGGTGAGAAACCTCTAATGTGGGCTGATGAAAGTGGAGCTGGCACTCCACAGCAATGGGATAAAGCTGGCAGGTCTGATTTTTCAAACTTGTCTGTAAACATCATTCCACTTTGTCTCATTTTTAACCTTCAGTTTCAAAGACTAGGTAGAGGCAAAAAGGAAGGGGTAACGATGCTTAAGTACTAATTCTGAATGGTGATCTTCGCAAGCATAAACTCTGTGGAGGTCGTTTACTGTTAGACATTTTAAAAATCAGAATTTGTCTTCTACACTACTACATGCAGATAGAAAAAGAGGGAAACTGAAAAAAAAAAAATTGCTGTCTCCACCCTGGTGCTTTTGAAAGACACCACCCAGCGTCCCTGTAAAGGGGCAGAAATTTACCATCATCTTCATTTCAGTTGTCATTCATGGGAGCTTGCTGTAAAATTTTGGAACCTGCCTTCGTCAGCTGTAATTTTTTGTCATCTTTCCTTAGAGTTTGTTAGTTACTTGACACTTCTGTGAGATTTGGGTCTTACTTTTTTGTCATGTTAACAGGCAGTCTAAACTAAGCCGATCCACAGAGATATCCTGTTGAGGGAGCTGTCCATTGTTTTCTAGGAAAGACATGAATACGACCAATTTAGAATGGAGTCAAGCTGTTTGCATTGTCTGGTTAATTATTATGGGATAGGAGGAGCAAGATAGCCATTGCCACATGTCTTCTAGAAAATTTGATTTGAAAGAGGAGTGAACGAAAAGGTGCTGAGAGAGTCCTGAATAGTAAAACTAATACAGCAGCCTTTGAACTCTAGGATTTCCTGCTTTCTGGAGATCAGGATCATTTGAGCTAAAGGTGGATACCAGATGGACTTGTGGCTTAATCTTAACCTATCTAGCTTTAGACAATTACCTTAGAAACTTAAACTGGTTTTCTAAGAACAGTAGTCTGTTAAAGGTGGGGAGGGGTTAATTCCCAGAGGGAATACAACCACTTAATATTTGAATTTGAATCACTTATTTTTTCTTCACTTACTACAGTGATATCTCTGAGTGACTGCATTTTAGGCTTCAGGATCTCAGTTAAATACCTGAAGTTACACGGAAAGATCTAGGCCACTGTATCCCATCAAATCACTCTTGAACCTAGATGGTTTTTATCCTGATTGTAAGTCAGAACCAAGACCATTTACAAATCACAAATCTGTACAAACTGCAGGGCAAGGCACAAGGCGTAATTTCTGAGCAGAGCTGAACAGCAGGATCTTCTGTGATATCCACCAGAGAGGTGAGAATACCTTTTAGTCACGGGACAAATACACTGGTGGTGAAGTAGAACAGCTTAGAAAGGAAAGGTCGTCTTCTTCAAAACCATACTAACGGTGAACAAACTCACTGCCTTAATGCATACCGATTAAAAGGAAATCAGGATGGGTAATTAACTCCTCTCTCAAGTGTTTGTACAATTCACTTTCCCTCTGCTACATTTCCTGAGCACTCCTGGTGCTAAGCTCTGAAGATGTTGAATAATGACTTAGACCACTGAGTTAAAAGTTTATTTTCTTAAAAGATCTGTTCTCCCATTCAATCCATTTCACACATTGCCCTCCACCAAGCAGAACAATAAAATGAACTATAACCATAAATCCACGGGTGTTTTGAGGTAACCCATTCATAGTTTCTTAGACTAACAATATGAGTCAGCCTGCAGCACTGGGGGAGATGTCAAATTTATGTTGTTAAATTTTCACTCTTACCTCTATGGTTTATCTGAATCCTCCACTCTCTATTTAATACAGCCTGCTAATCTGTTTTCTGTTTATTTTCAAATGAAGGCCTTCTGACTCCTACACCATTCAGCATCCCGCCCACCTCCCCTCCCCCTCTGACTTTCTCAGAGCAAACAGCGCATTCAGATCGAACCAGATTGACAGGTGTGTGACAGATGGATGGACAGAAAACTGGATCGGTCCAAACTCCTTGGCACTTGAAAAATTGACAACACAACCAAAGCAGCGTAACGGGGAGAGATAGATTGGCAAATGGAATAAATGGTCCCCGGAAAGTTTGCGATTAATCTTTGCCCTGTCAAGTAATGACCTGATAATGCAGGAATTTAATGGGAACGACTTCTGCTAGTTCAGAGGCATCCATTAGTGTGGAGTAAAGCAGGAGACAGTAATAGGCATTGTTCCTTTTCTTAGCCTTTGCAAATGAGAGGAGACTATTAAAGCTGTACCATCTGTACCCCAGCTCCACTCTCCCAAATGACAAGTTCACACCTTTCCACTCTTCTGTTCATAAAGGGTGACACTCGTGAGTTTGCAGCTCCCCTCCTGGAAATATTCAGTCTTCTTTGATCTGTTACACACTTCTCCTCTCCAACATGAACTCCGAACTACTTAATGAAGTTGGCACTGGAAGAGAGACATTGTGTTAACTAAAAGGCTTACACTTTTCAGAACGTGATGTATTCTCAGTCCTTCCTTAGAAAAAGTAGGTTTTCCTATCTCTGTGGATCATTTAGCTCTGCCTCAGTTTCCCTACGTATAGTAAGGCTGTTCTTCAACATCAGGGCACTGTGGAGAATTCTGTTAGGCAAGTCCAGAAGGAAAATTTTGGGTCTAAACTGAATGTTGGTGTTGTCTCAGGTCTAAAAGATGGCTTGAATGCTAGAGGTGTTGGTTTGTACCATGCCAGATTCAGGGTAGGTCTGATTAAGGTGAGATCACATGTCCATGTATCCTGGTATTCTGTTTATAAAAACAGTTTTCGTGACTGGGGACATAATACAAAAGCAGGCAATGATTTTTCACCTGGAATAATGTCATAAGGACTTTCTGTTCTGAAGTCATTCAACTCTGTAGATACTGAGTGACCTGTGTATTTTTGAACTTTTCTGAACTTTGTTGGTTATCTCATCATCTCCTGCAACAAGTGATTTAATTCTGTATCACTTGAGGGGGGAAAAAATTGGCTCATACTTTCAAGGTGCTTGTCTGCTCACTTCATTAGCTTCAAGTATTCAGAGCAGGTGGTGGCACTTTTGTCTCCAGCTCTTCATTTCCAACCAGGAGCTTATTGCACAAGATGTCAAGAGCAGAGGAGAAGGAGTTGTTGGGTAAAGGATCCCAAGAAAAGAGCAGGCAGATGTTTTGCATCGGTGGGGTGGTGTTTACTCTCCAAGAAGCCTGGTACAGACTGAGATACCCCAGGCCTAGCTGACATGAATAACTGAGTCACCTTCATGTTGGCAAGGAGGGGACTAGCTGGGGAGTGAGAGGGGAGCCCAAGTGCTCAGTCACATCAGTGCAGCTGTAGCACTGGGGGAGGGAGGATGCAGGGGGGCGGAAGAAGCTCATTATGACTGATAAATAGAGGGCTCCTGTTGTCAGCAATGTCATTGTGTTCACCTTTTTTTACAGTCCCCTCTTTCCAGCTGTGTAATTAATTAATGGATTGGAAGTGCTTAGTTTCCAGTGATCTACAGGTTGACCTTGCCACCTTCCCCTGCTTGTCTGCAGTTGTTGTCAGTAGGTCTAGCTTTCACCAAAGACAAGTCCCTCTCTAACTAACTCGGCATTGGCCCCTGTGATAGCAAAAGTCAATCCTCTACTTTCTTCCCCATGTTTGTTTTCATAGCGCTAAGAAAAAGAAAGCAACATCCTTCTTTTTTGCTGGCATTTTTACATTGACTTTTCACTAGGATGAATGTTGGCACAAGGTGCAGGTGCTCATGAGCCAAAGGGTAGAATTAAGATCACAAGCATTTTATTTCCTGGAAGGAGGGTTGATCATATCATCAGATTTCAGGCTGCTCAAAATAATGAACGCTACACAAACTAGATTTCTGGTTCTTCTGTAGACAACGATGAGAAAGGTGCCTCCATTCTCACACCCACTGCAGGTAACTGTCTCAGAATAGGATAAATCTCTTTCAAGATAGATGGGGTTTTTTTTCCTTATTTTAAGTAAGAGGACTATAGACAACTAGTTTAAATTAGATATCTTGTGTTCAAGTAGCTAAAATTAGGCAAGACGTGTTTCATCGTCATTATCTCTACATCGCACTTATAAATGAGATGAGTAGATCCATTTCTTCACCTCTCATTTGTATCTTTAAGCGTATGTGTAAAGTAAAGGCATGTAATGTTACAGCAGTTTACCAGAAAACTACAGTTTTTAATGAGAACTGAAGAACCTGTACCAACAGGGACTTCATGGCTTCAGTCCATAACAGAAGTCTTGCTTTTTGCATTGTGTGAATAAAATATCATGAGCTTTACAAACAACACCATGAATGAAAGTCTGGGTAAGTACACTTGGTGACCTTGCTGGCAAATCTGCTTGACAATTTCCCCAAACAGACTTAGGCTATTGATCAAGTTGGCTGAAAGGGATCTTTTCACCTCAGGGTCTCTGGACTACGTTTGACTTAGGGCAGTCAGGAGCACGAGTGGCTGTTATCAAATGATAAGAGCAAGCTGAAGGTCTCAACCTGGTCTCTAGAGAAATAAGTCCAGGGTATGGAGATCTCACTCAATTTAAGTTATACTAGGGATGGCTGACTAGGTTCACATCACAAAACCAGTCTTCTCTTGATTTTAGTACTGAATATATAAGACTAAAATTACTTAATCTCCCTGTCAGACATAAGATTGGACGGTCTGAAGGACTATTAGAGAAACTATCCAGTTTACTGCTTCAGTGTTTCAGTTTCACTGTAAAAACAATTCTTTTTTTAACTGAACATTCCCCAATATTGACACTCCAAAGCATTCAGCTGCCTTAATAAAGTAAATTAACTAACTCAAGTCTCTATTCCCCAGCCTCACTCCAAGAGGAAATACACCATACATTGGAGCATATCTAAGCAAGTTGCAGGAATGTGCCCATAAGTACTAGGTCAGCCACTTTATTACTCTAGTGTAGAGCTCTCATGATTACTTACAGGCTTTGCCATATATTTATTCACCTAAGCAACACCCCTGCTTTTCTAAGAAGAGCTTTACTGACTTAGACCAGAATTCCATCTCATCCAGAAGCTTCTTCTCCAACACTGACCATAAGTAAGTGCTCAAATTAGGGTGTAAAAGGAAGGTAAAATCATTCTGCTAAATAGTGTCAGGACTCTTGCAGCACATTCAGGCTCAGGCATTTTCTGAGGGGAGCCCTTCGCAGTTAGGAGCATTGGGTAGACCTTTCTTGAGTCTCCCATAGCTTTTGGACTTATGCAGGTATTTTATACCTATGAATAGAAGCAAAGTGATTCCAAAGTTATCTACTGTATGAAAAATCAACTCCTCTTCTATATTTTGAGCCTCCTATGTGCTGATTCTGCTACAACTAAAAGAGAAAACATTTTTTAAGGAAGGTCTTCCCTCTCCCTCTCTTTCTTCTTCTCACTGTCTCTCCTGCTCTCTCTTCTTTTCTCTCTTCCTTAGAGAGATNCCCCCTCCCCTCAATCTGTGAACTATGGGGAAATCCAACTCAGAAGAAAAACGGGCCATAGAAAACACAAATCAGTCCACAGGAGAAAACAATCAGAACTCCAAAGCCAGTTTCTGAGACCAATTTCATTATGGTGCTGCCTTCTTTGCAGCCTGCAATTATGCTGCAATTATGGGATTTGGGGGGAAAGCATCTGGCAGTGGTTTCTCTCATACTCGCTCATTTCTCTCTCTGCCCTGTTCTCTGCATCTGAGTTAGATGCTGTTTGTATTTCCCCTCTTCAAATGTGCATCAGCATTTCAAATAAAACTTTGGACCACCGCAGTAGCAGCTTTTTGAAAGGATACAGCACGAGATTCCTCTGTCTCCTCTCCTCGCTGGAGAGCAAAGGCAAACCAGAAGAGGGATATTAATGTGCAAATTAGCGCAACCTGACTGGCTCCAGATTGCTACTTAGAATTTGCATATTAATAAATGTTTTTGTGACAGCATTTAGCAGATCAAGAAGGGCAGAGATTAAAAAAAGTCAACAAGATTTTTAAGCTTTTCCTTTATATTCCCTTCTCCTCACACTTCCAGCCTCCTGTATATATCTATATCTCCTTATACCATATCCATATGTGCTTAGGCTGCATATCTATAGGTCAATGCATGTAAATCTGCCCAGATCTTGACAGATGTGAGATTTGCAGAACTGCCCTGCGTGAAGTTAGACAAACAGTCCTGTGCTGAAAGGAGTGCAGGCAGCTTTGCCTGTGTGTATATTTGAATGAGTGTGTTTTATACACATGCACACAGAGTTAGAAAGATAGATGTAGGAACTGGACAGTCTCCCTCCCCCACCCCCCTTTCAAGTCTTTTTCCAACAGGCGCTTTTATCCCATTCAGCTGAATAAATTGGGACTCTTGAAACTGTGATCTTGACAGATGTGAGCTTTTTTTCTGAGCTGCATTGGAAAAAGATAGATAGTGAAAACCTCCAGGGCATTTGGGCTTAGTGGAGCCAGTGAAAAGGGTTATTTCCAAGCGTGCTGAATAATGCATCCCTCTGAATTCCTTAGTTCTCTCTTTCTGTCCTCCTTTCTGTCTTTCACTCTCTCTTCCTTTAAATGCTTTGTGGATGAAATGTTGAATACCCTCCCAGAGTTCTTCCACCACCACAGGAAAGTTGCGATCAAAATCTTACCGTGCAATGGGCTTTTAAACTGTCTTATGCAAGTAGTCTGGTGAACAGAAAAGACAAATAAACAGAGCAACTTACACATACATAACTGGTGCATTAAAGATATATTCCCCATTTCAGTTAATTAGTTGTCACATCAGTCTTAAGCAGAGAAACTGGCTGATAGCCAGACTATTTTTTTCAGAAATCTTTGAGTCAAGAACATATGTTTGAACAGACTCTCACCCCTATTAGATTTGTCTTCCTGGCTTACTTTTGTTTATTATGGGGGGGAGGGGAAAGAAAAAACAAACAAAAAAATCAACTGCAAAACTAGAAGCAACTTGAAATTATCTCATTGTCAACTCTTTTCTTTGTTCTCCTGGATTTTCCTTATGCTTTCTCAGTTGGAGGTTAAATTTTGTGCTGGTTGGTCAAGGCAGGATTACAGTTTGGAGCGAGGAAAAACCCACTTTCAAATTAAGCTGAATCAATATGTACAATTTTTGTGTGAAACAAAGGAAAAGATGTAACCTCTTTCAGGATGAACCTGAAATGCTTTGTTCGTGCCTTGCTTCATACAGGGCAGAAGATGGAAAGTTATGCAATTATTGTTTTGGGGGTTTTCCCCTAATTATCCTTCTGTTTACACATTTATTTATTTATTTTTAAACAAAGGCATTTTGAAAAGAAAAGCCCAATTTCCAAAACTAAAGATTTTGGTTTTTCCTTTGGCATTTCCACCATGAAGCACTTTGTCTCTGACTGCATTGAAATGCAGTGTTTTGACATTTTGCAATGTGGATGTCGGGTTAAGTGTCTTGCCTGAAACCGCAGAGGGAATTAAAACCACATCTCTTGAGCCTTTGGTTAGCCCTTAACCACTGGACCATCTTTTCTCCTAGAAACCCTTAGGAATTTTTTGAGCAAAAGTGAATCCATGGACAACAACATGGAGAGGGATTCGTCCTCTTATCAGAGGTTCATAAGCAGAGACAACCCCAAGGGATTTGTGGAGGGGAGAGGGGTAGGCACGTAACCCCCATGCTGGGCTTGGCATCATCTGTCTTTTTGCTATGCCTCCACTATAAAAACAAAGATTTAAGAGAAGCACAACAGTGGCACACACACCCTTGGGCCACACATCAGCAAGTTTGCTGGCGAGAGCAAAGCTGCCGTGTCTCTGCAATGTTTTTGTCAGGATTATCTGACTCCCAGTCAAGGTGCAAACAAACCTGAGGTCTTCTGTCAATAGCAGTGTGTGAGTTTAGAATTTCAATGTCTTCTGAAAGAAAGTTTTGGAGCTCTTCCAAAAAAACCCCAACAAAACAAAACCAAAAAGGGGTGGGGAAGTAAGCTAGGTTTCTATACTGACTATTAGAAAGTCACTAGGACAGTCACAGTGAAGTGAGAACTGTGAGAGCATCTCCTGATGTGCCTTTTCGAGTGTTTTATTTGGCTTGGGTTTTAACATTTCAAGTAGTCTTTGCATCTTCTCTAAGGAGACTACAGCAACATCTCATTTCCACAAATATTCCTGCAAGTATCCAGCCTGCATTTTCCTCTTGTCTAATGTCACGTCATCACTCCTTGCAATAACCTGTCTTTGGTGTAAATTACTCCAGAATGTCCTGTTTCAAGTTCTGTTTGTGAGCCACATTTGTGTGGTTGGGCTCAAGCATCCCAGTGCTGCTCTTCTCCAGCCCAAAATCCCTCCCCACCTATCTTAAAAACAGTTAGACATCCCCAGCTCCTGAGATGGACACCACACATCCTTACTAAGCCTGTGACACAACTGCAGATTCAGATGTCCCAATGATAGCACTGATTTCATTGATCCTAAGATCATTTATTTGACCTAAACAGAATTCACATATTAACCTTATCATCTTATCTTTTCCTAATTCCTTGTCTCTTCCTTCACTACAGTTTGCACCACCCTTTCTACATTTTCTTCATTCCACAGTATCCTCAAGCATTTTGTTCCAGCTGCTCTTCATCAGCCCATTCATCTACAGCAGCCCACAAGAAACACTCACCATAAAATCTTCAGAGCAAACCTTTGCTCTCAACACAGGCTTCTCCCTCAGGTGGGGGAGGTAGAAGAGAGAGGGCACAGTGCATTTTTGACAGACATCAGTTATGTGTCTATTTGGTTGAAAAGCAGTTAAGGGCTGATGATGAAAATGATATCTTTGTGCAGCAGAAGAAATGGGCCTAGTTTTCCATGCTCTCCAATCTCCCCACTTTCTCTCATCACATCCTTTTTTGTAGATTCTCCAGTGTCTACTATAAAGAGGTGAACATCAGTTTTTTCTCAAAACGGGTTTACAAAGCTTTCCTTCACTCAGCTGTCTAGTCTCATAAACATCTACGGAAAGTAATGTCTTTTTTTTGTCTTGAAGAATTTTCTTTCTTTCACTCTGTCAAATTTGGTTAAAATTGCTCAGTTGCTATAAGAAATATTGACAGATAAAGAATGGGACAAGGAGATAGGTTACAAACATAGCATGGTTCTGTAAGCCCTGTTTCCATAAGAAAACAGGATAGAACAGGATGTTCAGGATTCAACCTGGTCCTCTGGTGGGATTTTTCACTGACTCTGCTGATCCCTTGTGTGGAGGGCAGATGGCAGAGATTGACCTTGGAAGGGATCATGGCAACTGGCTGTGCTGGAGAGATTCATTCTGTCTGGCTGTGCTGAAAGCAACAGTATGAAGTATTGTAGCCTTTCTTTTTAGGTCATTTTTTAAAGTCATAACATTTCAGTGGTCCCGAAATGTATGCCTCTATGTCCTGAAATATACAGTATTTCAGTATGTCCTGAAAAGCTGTATAAGCTTTTTCTTGCCACTTTTCCAACCTCACTTCCCCTTCTTTCTGTCTTCTTCCATCCCCAGCCAGCCTCTTTTTCTCGCCTCTCTCTGGTGTTCGTCAATAAATATTCAATTAATGCTTTCCTATGATATAGATCTATGGGTGCCAGATAAGAACATCTTCACAGGATGAATGGTGCTGCTAAGTCTTGCGGCTAATTCTATGCAGATGCAGAAAGTCTGCTGGAAGTGACTTTACAAAATGGAGTGCTCAAGCATCCCTGTTTTATTTTTTAATGCAGATGAGAATTTAAAAGCCTGTGTTTTCTACAATTAATTTTATGTACTATTCTTTTCAATTATTTATGTTCCCTGAATGATAAATGGGCTGGCTGAGAGGAAAAGGAGACTCAAGGTAGTGGGAATCTGTAGAAAGAATCCTTTTTCTTCATTAGTTATTTATTTATTTTAGACTGGAATAGGAGCCCAGATGATAATTAAGAGAATGTGGGCCCTAGATCAACAGGTGATAGGAGATCAGTTTATCACCTAGCAAGGCTCAGAGGAAAAAGACAAAAATGGAGAATAGAGGTTTAGTCATAATTTTGCCACAGATTTATTTGGTGCACTTAGGCAAATCCCTTAACTTCCCCACTTGTGAATAGGAGGAGGTAGTTGCCTTTGCAAAACAGCAATGGATAGCACAAGTAAGCACAAATTCTTTAGCTTTTGTAAAAGCAAAACTTCCCTGGATTCAGCTTTCTTGCATATGTCAGTGTTGATCTTGGCCTAGGTAGAAGCTGCATTCATTAGAATCATGCTCATTCAAAGCCAGAAAAGTAACCCAGGGTAACCTTTGGTTTGGAAGCAGAAAAGAAGTATTACAGAATCACAGAACCACTGAGTGGTTTGTCTTGGAAGGGACCATAGAGATCATCTAGTTCCAGTGCCCCTGCCATGGGCAGAGACACCTTCCACTAGACCAGGTTGCTCAAAGCCCCATCCAATCTGGCCTTGAACACTTCCAGGGATAGGGCATCCACCGCTTTCCTGAGAAACCTGTTCCAGGACCTCACCGCCCTCACAGTAAAGAATTTCTTCCTAATATCTAATTTAAATCTACCCTCCTTCAGATTAAAGCCATTGCCCTTTGTCCTATCTCTACCTGCCCTTCTGAAGAGTCTCTCTCCAGCTCTCCTGTAGCCGCTTTAGGTACTCAAAGATGCTATAAGGTCTCCCTGAGTCTTCTCCAGGCTGAACAACCCCAACTCTCTCAGTTTATCTTCACAGGAGAGATGCTCCAGCTCTCTGATCAACTTAGTGACTCTCCTCTGGACTTGCTCCAACAGATCAACATCTTTCTCGTGATGGGGGCCCCAGCGATGGACACAGTACTCCACTTACTTTATTTTATATTTTATGCCTTTGTGCAAGTTCTTGGTGTAGCACTTACACAGAAGCAGAGTAGCCTTCCTCAATAAAGCAAATGCCCGCTTGAATCAGTGGGTGTTTGAAACCTCTGGAGAGAGAGCCTGACCCTCTCTGGTTTCCAGTCCAATTCCAAGGGTTTTGGAGAAGCAACAGGATGGCATTTGGGGCATTTGAGAAATTGATTCCAAAGATGTAAGGGGATTATTTTAGAGCAAAAGGGAGGAGACCCCATTAAAATAGCACTGAAATGGAGAGGAAGCAGAACAAATGGAGATGTGTTAGGCTGAGCGTTGTTTGAAGTGAGACATTTTACTTGAGATATTGATTGTTTTTTTATGCTGTTCTTAACCGAAATCAGTTTCTTAAAAACAAACAAAACCAACCCCTTGAAAAGAAACTCCCAACAAATAAAAAATATATAAAGGGTTATTTTAGGACTGAGAAGAACAGCCAGGATTTTCTTTCCGCACATTCTGCTTCCCCAAAATAGTAGTGCTTGCTTGTAAGAGAGACATCTTGGCAGTAATGGATATTATTTCCTTTCAAGTTCATTTATAAGGTTAAAATCAGAAGGTTTGTGAGTTTTGGATGGATTTTTTTTAATTTCTAAATTTATTTCAGCACAAAAGAAATGAGTTGGAAGGGAAACAATGGAGGTAAAAATTATGTTTTAGAAAAGTTAAGGGATGAAGGGATAAAGCCATTTGAAAAATTGCCAACTTTCAGAGAAAAATTCATACTAATTTTAGAAATTTCAAACACTTTCATGAATGTATTTTTTTAGCAGTCATCCTATTGTGCTTTCATGGTTCTTGAAGGAAGCAGGGCAGGGGGTAGGGGGTTGGAGGGATGGTAGATCAGAGACTTTCCCCACCGCCCTGTTTGAGAAAAATAAGGTAAGCAATTCAGTGAACTGTAAAGATATTAGAGTTTCTAAAACTCACAATTGAGAACTATCAGGTAAATATACATTGGCTAGTCCATTACAGGGTGTAGCCACAGGGCCATCTGGAGTAATCCCTTCCATCATGACCTTCAGAGCTGACTGAAATTATGGCCTTTGATATACTAGAACAGTTCCTTCAGGGGAAAAAAAAAGACAGGAGAGAGAAGCAAAAAAAAAANAAAAAAAAAAAAAAAAAAAAAAAAAAGAAGTGATCCATCAGACTTAAAGCATAAATGTTTGTCTTTGTCATAGAGGCTGTTAGATTAGTTCAGCTTCCATAATCTATTTAATTATTGTCTTTAATGGGACAGCCATTAAGCGAACTAGTTACTTTCTGTAAACATAATGAGAAGGATTTGCATTGTTTGCACCAGCCTGCCACCTTCTGAACCAAAATCGTGTACTCATCTCAGTGACATTCCACTCCTTCCAGAAGAGATGCTGTTGTGAGATGAACAGAAATGGTTTCACTTCTGCTATCTATTCCACTATCGAGCTTCATTAGCAGTGGACAATAACAGCTGGAAAGGAACAAAAGTCTTTGCCCTACTTTTCCCTTTTTTAAGTCTATTGGCACCACTGTCAGTGCCATTTATAAGTTCTGTGTTGAACACTCAGAATGTAGGGATCAAGCTGAAACTGTAAATTCATTTTCCTAATGGCAAACAAGAAGTGTTAATGAAGTGCTGTTTTGCTGTTTATCTGTGTGGCCGAAGAGGGAACTATTCCACTGAACTAGTCAAAGATCTCGTGTGGTTTGCAGGTTCTGTGACTTTCTAGTGAAATAATAATTTGGCAGAGTGAAATCTTGCCAAAAGGAAGCTGGGAAATGGAACCAAATTCTGAATTAAGGGCCAAATCCATAAAGCTCCTTTGAAACAGTTCTTGCTCAGAATTGCTTTTTCAATAAGTATTTTAAATTTTCAGGAAGGGGAGACTCTAGATCTCAGCAGAACCTGGACCTGACCTAAATCCCAGTACACCACTGAAATTGCGTCTGACTTATGGCACTTGTTTCTTCCCATCTCCCCAAGTGTTCTTTCTCCTTGTATCTCTTCTTTTCTTTTCCTGCAGACTTCTTCCCATTTATTGTGCTCCAAGATTAACAAGGGATCTGAAAATGTTTGGCTCCCAGAAAGGGTTGTGACCCAGCAGTTGCTAGGTGATTAGATGTTTTGTTGATGAGAAGTCGTATAAACTGATAGCAAAAGCACAAGCACAAAATCACAGCACATGCAAGTGCGAAAATATGTGGGTGATGAGCCTCTAATTTTACTCTCTTCATCTTTCCACATGAGGCTGTTAGTTTACAGCTTGCATGGATACTATCTAGATGCCTGTTGTATGAGGATGAGAGATGCTGGAAAAAGGTAAGACCGTCTTCAAAAATAATTTCATAAATTCCCCCTAGCTCTCAGTTACAGCAAAAATCCCAACCATTAGAGTTCCTAATGAGGGTGGCAAAAACTGAAGAAAATGAACAGCTCAAAATGATACTCTGTGCCCCAAAGTTGTTTCAAACACACTGGTGGAAAACAACTTTCCAGAAATATATCTTTTTTATTTATTTATTTTTNTTGTTCATCCTAATTCACCATTTATGAAGCAGGAAGCCATGAGGCAGAAAGAACACTACAATACCAGTCTGCTATTTCCTGCTGAGTAGCAACAGGCTGTGGAGTGGACATACAGCTTTTTCTGGATGTGGCAAAAGGTTTCTTTCAGCCCCTAATTTGCAGTGTCAGAGTAACCCATTATCAAGACGATTAAATTTAAAGAGACTGCAGTAAATGCTAGCATACAGAAGACATCAAGCATCATTAAAATGTAATTGGAAGCAAAGCTTAATGAGGTAAAAGGAGAAAAAATACCCAGAGTCCTTTTGGGCTTTCTCCCCCCTCCCCCCCACCTCCCCTTTGCTTGCTTTGCCTGAGCCAGCAACTACTGTATTGAAAATTATAATTTGCAAGCTGCATTATTATTCGGTGTTCCTTGCAGCAGATAAAAAGACATGATGCTTCAGTGTAGCTTTGCAATGAGTGTATAAAGTTATTTTCACTGTAATTTTAGACTAAAGGCGGGAATGCTTTTGCTTTCTCAAAGTCTAGAATTTCTGGTAGGAGTAAAGCTAATCTGGTTTTGCTCATCTAAAGCAGACAATAATGGCCAAATGGAAACATGTGTCTACAGCTTTGCACTGATCAGTAGACAGCAGTGGGCTTTGAAGCAGCAATGTCCCAGATTCCCTCTTTCCTGAGGACAGCAAGGACAATGAAGCAGGGGAGCACAAAAATTGAAAAGGATGGAGAGGGGAGCAGCAGCCAGTGTATCTGGCAAGCTAGGATAAAAATGCAGTGCCTCTGGTAGGGATGTGGATAGTAAATGTAATGTTTGTATAGGAGGTAATAGCTCAATAAGGCAGTGGGCTGGCTTCCCAGGTCCTTAAAGGCTACCTGCTACAAAGCATCTGCAGTTCAGCTGGTGCTGTTGTGATATGTGCTGGTAGGGCCCTCTGGAGAGGGAGTTACTCTGTTCGTCTTTGTCTTGATATAAGTTGAGGCCAAGCATGGATTTTGTAAGGGCTGAGTTGGTGTGGTCGAGCTTCATTTTTTTTTTTCTTTTTTTAAGATTTCTCTTTTTGTTTTTCTTTTCTCCCCAAGTCATTAAGCCAACACATTTTTATTATTTTTTTTTCTGGAGGGTAAAATGGACTGTTTCAGTTGGTTGCATAGCTTGAGTTAGTGATTCCTCTCCTTGCACACAGCAGCAGATATCCTGGAAGCATCACCATTCCAACTCAAGGCCCACACAGAAGTAGGTAAACAGTACAACTATTTTTCCCAAGCCATCTGATCCAGTTAAGGTGCCAGGACCTGGCCCTCAGACTAGCCAGATATATTATTCTCTGTTGGATCCACAATGCATTTTTGTGTGGTGTTGTCCTTCATATCAAAACTCTTTGGCCTCCAGTAGTGACTATGGTTGTGAATTCTGTACCTTTGTTAGAAAACAGAAAACTCGACCTCTGTCAAAAGCTGTCTGAGCAACAAATACAGCTCCAAGCCTGCCGTGCAGGTTGCAGCTCTGTCCTACCCAACACCATTCACCATGCGTCGTTTCAGTCACAAAAATTCATGCCCAACCTTGTGCATTCGTTTTTCAAAAAGGCTTTCAAAAGCAACAAAGTGACCTCAGAGCTCCAGAGTAATTTCCAAGCAATGGCTACACAAGGGGGGAGCTCTGAGGTACAAATGCCTGAGTTGCAAATGCCTGAGCTCGTTTGGAGCCAGGAGATATGTCCACACAGCAGCAAATCCAGCTGTCCTGTCCTCTCATCCAGAACTGGTCTGGTGTTTGCACCAGACTCCACTGTCCTCTGCATGACAATCAAAAAACCCGGCCCTTGAAAGCTTCTAGCATTTGAGCACTGTCTGAAAACAATGCCCTTCAACTTTTGTCTTTGCTTTTATTGCTATTCCTATGCTCTGTCATGTCTGGTTTAATTTAAGTCCTCTAGGGACCAGACACTGTTCCTTATTAGAAGCTCATACAATGTATAAAACAGCAGGGCTCTAATCTTGTGCACTCTAGGATCAAGCAAACAACCTGAAAAAGAAATTTTGTCAAAACATGTCAACAGAAGCCTGACCGAGTAGCGGTGTGCCTGATATGTGAGATTACAGATGAATCATTGGTTGTTTTTGTCGAATAAGCTCCTGTTGTTTCCCTGCTCTGTCACATTTATTTTTTAATTGCAGATACAGTGTCAACTTCATTCAATATGGGGAATGATTATTAGAGTATAACCTGCAACAACGAGACAGGTACAGCGCTCTTAAGGATCATTAGCTTGGCTGCAGTTAAATAGAGGTCGAGCATTTGAATAAACTTCAGATTAAATTTTCCCTTCACTTTCTGAGTTGTTCTTATTGGTTAGGTATTTCACACTGCCTAAAAATGTAAATCTTCAAGTCTCCAGCTGCTCAAACAAGACCTTTCACTGACACAGTGTTGTCCTTAGATTGAAAAAACTGCAAAGTTGCAGGAAGCTAGTCATTGAATTTTTCATTTTCCTGGATTTACNCTTTTTTTTTTGCATCCCAAAACCCTTTGATTAAGGTCTCTAAATGCTCTTTTCTTTGGTGAACATAAGTGAAGTGCCATTGCCCTTTTTAGTCTCAATGTACATCTGTGAGAGACTGAGTCAAGTTTTCTGTTATCTGACCTTTCTCTGACAGTATCTTCTAAATAATTACAGGGGGGTGGGGTGAAATTAGAGCAATCATTCATTTTAAAGTATGCTGAAGAACAAAAAGGAAACTGCTTGATTTTTTGCGGTGTTTTGGCCACACACCCTTCACCAAGGTTGAGATTGTGATTCCAACAATTTTATAAGTTTGAGGTTTGTATTATTTGGTTTTGGACAATGTTAAAAAGAGGATGAGTTGACATCTTCACTGACTCTTCATTGCCTGCACAGAGCTCTCTTGTTTCAACAATTTTATGAAGATGCTGTGGGTCTTCAAGTTGAACGTGAATTTGCTGCATATCAATGGAGTCTCTCCGTTCGTATACAAATGAGATCCAAAGGATGTCTACAAATAATACAGCGAAGTTCTGTGTCTCAGTGTGCTGATTATTTTTACACGTCATGCTTAGCTTTGTAGGGCAATCCTCACTCTACTACATTTCTTGCTAAAAATAGGAATATTGTGTACTAGAAATCTCTAGCTAATGTATGTGATTTTTTTCCCCATCAAAAATATGTCTGACTTTTTAAAGGGGAAGATGAGGGATGGAACTGGAGGTTTGTTGTCTTTACAGGGGCAGCTGAGATATTTAGAAGATTTCAGATTCTTATTTCATGTAAATTTTCAAAATTTTCATTAGAAAAAGGAATAGAGTGAAAAAGAACATAATTTTGGATCAATCTGTGTGGCAGGGGGGAAAGCACTAAATTTAACTACATCAACATGATTTCTATGTAGTACTGCAACATAGAGATGCCTCAAACACGGGTGCTGTCAATTTTGTGTGGAATCCACAAAATTACTTGGTTCCATATCGTAACATTTTGCAATTTTATAGGGTGAAACTCCAGATTTCAATTTCAATCACTCTGTATCTATGGGAATTCTTGGAGGGTAAAATCATTTTAGTCCTGGAATTCAGAAGCAGAGGTTGTGCTGTAGTTTGAAAGCACTTTGGGATGTCTTGGGATTTTCATTTTGCCAGCCTAATTCTTTACATAGATTAGCCATTGTACACTCACGATTTTGCAATGGCAACACTGAGCCTTATACCACTCACTTGTAGATAAAGTTTCAGCCCCTAACAGTGGCCTTTCCACACCTGGGGCTCTGGGTAGGATCTCTAGAAATATTCAGAAGAAAGATAGGAGATGAAGAAGAGGAAAGGGGATAACAGGAATCACTCGTCTTTGCGTTCCACCCCACCCCTGGGCCCACTCCACCCCCCCAAAAAAATAAAAACCAAAAAAACCCCCTCTGTATACACATTATCATAGAAATAGATTGCCCTGCAGCTGCTCCACTCCAGATATATTAACAACTCTGGGATTCAAGAAACCATTGTACAAGCATAAGCTTAAAGCCATCAGAGTGACCGCAGTGGACTTTTTCATTAACAACAGGATCACAGAGGAAGGATTTACTCAGGCGGAACAACTAAAAAGCATGGGGCTGCAGTAAAAGTGAATGAGACTTCAACTCTGCCTCTGTCTTTAGGATTCTTTCTCCCTTCCTCTTTCTCTCTCTCACTTTTCCTCCTTCTCCCTTTCGTATTGTTGTTCTAATCCAGGGCTCCCAATGGTCTAGCATTACATCTTCCCTTGAATTAGCATTCCAATTCCCTCGGGAGGGCTGCTGTGGTGATGACTAAGGGAAGGGGTGATAAATGTTAACAGAAACACTTTTGCAGAGTGCTGATTTTTCTGTTTGTAAAGCAGGCACCTGCACAAAAGATGCCGAGTGAGAGAAAATAGCTCCATCTCTATGGGAGACAAGTGCACCCGGAGACACACACTTACTTAACATACATTACAGGGATGCCCTGTAGTAGTATCACACTGGGAGTTGTATGGCAGAGCAGAAAGGGGGAGAAGGGAGAAACAGTGCAGGATAGAGAGGGAGAAGCAGTGCAGGATAGAGAGGATGTTTGATTTGGGATGAAGGCTAGAGAACATGTCTGTGTCACTGGCACACAGCCCCATTACCTCTTCTTTCCCTGACCTTGAGCACCTCACTTTCTTACTTTTTGTCTTAGTTTGTCAGCATCAGTGGGGTTCATGAAGTGAATGTAGACAGCTCGGGCAAAAGGAGCTTGAATCTCTGAATATCAGCCACACTCCAGTGACACATTCACCTTTACAGAGAAGTTCAGTCCATTGCTGAATCCCCACATTGCTACCCATGGGATTTAAGGTGAATTAGGGAGCCCATAGGTGATAAATTAGAAGTTGAAGTGGTTTCAGTGCCATGGGGTCTATATATGGAGATTAAAATGAGCAAAGTAGAGCCTTGTCCCGTTCTAAACTTCATGGGTTGTTCCTTCCTTACACCATGAGCCATAACACAGAGATGTATCAGGACATGTATCCCCATTACACAACCTGAGTGAGGAAAGCAATGAATGTGGGATCTTGGCTTCACACTGGCATGTGCACATCTTCAAGGAGCTAGTTTGTTGCAGAGGCTATTACTTTTTAAATAAATACAGTAGATTCTGCTTTGATATTGGAATAAAAATGATAAATATGAGCAACACATCCACATCTGATGAATTGCAGGGCTAAATGTTCTCATGCATATGTCTGAACCACTTCCTGAGTCACCCATTCTTGGCAACACCAACTTTTGGGCTCTCTATTATTCATGGCCATACTGTATCTGCAGCATATTTAGCTGATTGGACAAAGTAAGGCCATGGACGTTTTCTGGGGGAAAGGTCAGTGCACTCCCCATATTGTAGATTCATAAAAGAGTATAAAACTTGTTCAGGCCATTGGTAGATGCACAGAAATTTGATCTCCCAAGTGTGGTGTGGTTTACTTGTGATTGTAACTCTGCTAAGGATTTGTCTAAGGATCTTACATTTCAAGAACCTACTAGGCTGCCATAAACTTTGGATTAGTGTGAAAGCCTGTGACTATTTTTTTATGATAGTACTGAATTTTTGTCTTTTTCTGGAGCTACTATTGAAAACTGTAATGCTATGCAGTGGCGAAAATACTGATTTTTTCTTCTTCTGTGTATGAGTCACCTACATTAAGAACAAACCATGGAGGTGGTTTTACCAATTAACAGACTGCAAAAGTAGAAAAGGCTAATCTTACCTTTTTCAGTGGAGCATCTTCTGGGTTTACTTTTTCACTGCTCTTAGGCAGGATTGGAGATGGTGTGTATGACCTGATTCTGCTGAGGCAGAGACT
>WBMV01004765.1:602364-626126 GCA_013396655.1 Campylorhamphus procurvoides
AAGGAAGGAAGGAAGGAAGGAAGGAAGGAAGGAAGGAAGGAAGGAAGGAAGGAAGGAGATATTTTTTAATATTTCCATTTCCTCATGCCATCAGGCCGGTTCTTCAGCAATCATGGACATGAAGTAAAAAGGAGATGACCAGACAACAAAGACCCAATCTCTTGCTGTGTAGCAAGGCAGGTTCATCAGTCAGTTATATTGAACAGTCCAAAGTTATGTCAGGTGTCCTGACTCTTCTTTATGTGAAAAGTTGGGATGAAAGAACAATTTCAGAGCAAACACTGTATCATTGAAATGTTCCAGCCAGCAAATTTGCTTTAGGATCCTTAAACACTATACATAGCACATTCCTTCAGAAGTTCTTGGAGAATGCTGCATGAGCAGGTGTTTGAAAGGATTTGGGTATGTCTGAGAATCATAGAGTCTTCTGGCTTTCAAGGTGTCTTAACAAGAGAAGGCAGGGTGCCAGTCTCCGGGCTTCAAGCTGCAGATTATGCTGTTGTGAGACACTGGTAATGACATCTAAACACCCTGCTCAGAAGGAGTTTCAATTCTTGACAAATAGCAAACACTCTGAGCCAGCAGAGCCACTGACTTCATCCAGAGAGGGGAGGGGAAGAGAGGCAAAGGCAATGTTTAATTAGGAAGCTAATTTCATGACATCATGCCTCCTGACCTGTATTCCATTAATGAAGCTGAAAGTAGGCCACAAACTACAGGGATTTACTCTTTCCTATAGGGACCATGTTATATCTGTCTGTCTGCTTGCATGGAAAATGCATCATTCCCAGTTTTTTCCTTATTCCATAAACATTTACTATTCACTCTGCTCTTCCTGTAGTCTCATCTATACTGCATGCTTAATGCCATGTATAAATTGCCTTTCTCTGTGTAGTAATGTGGGCATCTTTTTGTTATATTTTCTTAAAACAGTGGGCATAGAAAGAGTGGAAACAGCCACCTCTGAGGCTTTACCTGTGGGCTAAGCTCAGAGTGTAAGGGCTCTGTTCCAAGATATGGCGAGGTGCTGAAATAGAAATTGTGATATGGGAGAGCAAAGAATTATTGTTGGGTTTACCTGCATTGTGAGATGAATACTGAGGATCTGATAACTCAGTCCTTGTGTGGAGGATGAAGAGGGAGAAGAGGACCCTGAAAATTAGCTGGAAGTGTGCTTGGGATAGTGCAGATTAAAACGCCTCGAGACCTGGCCTGTGCTCTGACTCAAGGCTCCTGGTGTTTTATGATAACAAATCTGTAGCAGTGCCTGTCTCCCCCTCTCCCCAGCGTCTGCTGCTCCCCACAGACAAGGCAGCAGAGCAGAAGGCACGTCTGCTCCATGCTGCTACTGCTCACAGCCCGAGGTCCTAACACAACATGCAACAGATGCCAGGTCTGGTTCCTGCTGGAGCCATCCTCTGTCGAGACACTGGGAAAGGAAGCTACTTCAGTCCTGCCGTCACTGCTGAGGCACTTAGCTGGGTTAGAGGGGAGCGATGTCTGAAGTCAGCCCTGTATCAATCACCACAGCTCCTAAGTCAGGACAGCAAAGGACATGTTTTGATGATATAAGTAAATAGCTCCAATGGCGAGCTGCCACAAAAAGGGGCAATGTCATCCTCTGCCCTTATCTGCATGTTTGTGCTCTCTCTTCTGCACCAGTGTAGTGTTCATCAGGCTTGAGGTGTTTATCACAATCAGAGAATAATAGAATATCCAGAGTTGTAAAGGGACCCACAAGGATGATTAAGTCCAGCTCCTGAAGAGTTCCTAAGGTGAAGCAGCTCATGTAGCTGCTGTGACCAGGCTTGGTGTAGGACCTATGTGGAGTCAGACAAGCACCAGTGCAATCCTGAGAAAAGAGTAGGGGGAAAAACTGTCTCCTGCTGCCAAGAAAAGCTGTCCCATGGATCTGCAGTGACACTGAAGTCCTGTATCCCTTTCCCAGACTGCACAGAAACCAAAGTGAAGGCTAGGACAGTAAGTGAAAGCTGGCATGTGAATACAGCATCTCAGCAATGAAAATTGTGAGTTATAACTAAAAAAATGCAGTCTCTTAACTCAGGCATGCACCCATCCTCTGTGCTTGAGCAGCATCAGCACACATTACACCGAGACACTCCAAAGGCCTGCTCAGCAATCATCTGGGTATATTCATAGATGTTAAAGCCCCGAGGACTCCTGTGATAATCTGCTTTGACCTACATAACATGGGCTGGAGAAATTCACCCAGTATTTCCTGGAGTGAAAGGAATTGTTCCTCCCGGAGTGATTCCATTCAAAGTAGGACTGAGTTGATTGTCTATGTGTTTGTGTATGCTTGTGTTTAGCTATGCATTATGTTGTGTCTCCTTTTAATTCCTTCTCCATCTCCCATTAGTGGCCTTTTCCCTTCTTCTGAATACTTAAGCCCTTGAGGATTTAACAGTATTCAGATAATGCAAAATTCAAAGCTGTGAGCATGACAACTGGAAATATCACTACAAAAATGTGTTTCGTTCACCCCAGAAAACAGGGCCATAATAGCACGTGTCATATTCTGAACAACCACAGTCAAAAACTGTGGTTCAAATTTCAGACCTGCACCTTTGAAACCAGTTGAACAAACATGAGGAATGTTTGGTGCTTGACTGTCTAGAAACACCAGCAAACACTGATGAAGTTAGCACTGATGCCTCGTGGTGTGGATTTCCTGTGTACAGTGAAGATACATTCTCAGACAGCACAGTCAGTGCAACCATATTTTGTCATGAGTTTCCTTTATGGCTGGCATCCATGTGTCCAAAGCAGAGCATGTGTCCTCTTTCGATTGTGGGATCAGCTGTCCCATGAGTGCACACAACATGCAATCCAGTGGCCCCATATTTGGGAAACCTCTATGTCTTCAAAGCTGGCAGGCACCAAGGGATGTGTTTAAGCTGAAATGAAAAATGTTTCAGTTTCTTTGGGCTCTGACCACAGAGATTGTGTGAGTGATGTTTGCAAATTGTCCTTTCTGTTTATGCAAAGATTCCCTCCTTTGCAAGGATATATGTTGTCATGAGAGATGATGAGCTGGGTATCGCTATCACTTGCTTAAGTGATAGGTAGAAGGACTAGCTCCTCATGTCAGGGTATCTCTGTGCATCATCTGTTTTTTGGGGAAAGTCCTATTAAAGCTGTAGCATAGATCTGTATTTTTCTTCCTTTCACAAAGTCCAAGCTACCTTTTAGCTTATGCTTACAAACTGTCCTTCCTGTAGGTACTGCCCTGATGCTTCCTGGACCTAAGTATATTTACAGGACAATGTTAGTGCTTCTCTCTTTTTCCTGGACTTTCTCTGTCAAATGGAAGTGTCTGATCAACATGCAGTCCACTGAGCAGCAATCAAGGTCCGAGAACAGGAAAGATGAACTGTAGGGCTTCTAGTGAGGGCTCTTAAGCTGAAAAATCCCTTTTACCTCACACCAACTGTGAGATGTAGGTCCTTCCTCTCAGGTAACCCCAGGACCTTCTGTTCATGATAGGGTGAAGAATTCAACTGGTACCTCACATGCATCTCTCTCCAACCTCCTCCTAGACGCTCATCCCACAGCACGTCCCAACACTGACTGAGCATTTTCTCCCTTCCTATCCCTACCTCCAAACTCTGATCAGCTATCTCCTGCCTTGTTCCTGTCTTTGGGTGAGAACAGTGAGGACCAGGAATCCAGCACGGGCCCTTCTGCTCAGCAATGCAGAGTGTTACGACGGGGTCAACCAGCCTGGCCCTCGCATGTTGTTTTATAAATACATCCTCCAGTCACCAGGTCAGCTGCATAAAGACTTCTTTCTGAAATACGGGAGCCTGACAAGTGCTTAGCAGACGGCCCGACATCCTGAATCCGGTCTCTGTGAGATTCTCCTCTCAGCAGCGCCGGCACATGCTGTTCTGATGGTGTGGTGCCAAGTGACTTCTGGGTCAGTGCTGATCTTTGGAAATAAGTCTCAGTGGGGGATTGATGACAGAGTTCTTCTGACCTGAGGGAAATCGGTAGGAGGAAGGCACCAGACGTGGAGTTGGTCTGCAGGAGGGGGCGAGGAGGGGAGGGAGCAGGCAGAGGGGAAGGAGGGATAGTGGGGGAGGATGTGAGGCTAGCGACTTGAATGTTAAATCCTCTTGAGCCAGGGAGCATGGTGAGGCAGTCGTGCCTTTAGCTCCCTTCCTCGTGGGCTGTTTTCCAGGGAAGAAAAACAGCTTTAATCTGTTAGAAGAATCCCAATTTGTGTTTGAAAGCATATGTTTGTGCTGGGAATCCAGCAAACGGCACTGCAGTGCTTAACTAGTAGGTCAATGCTGTGGACTGGGAATTCAGCATTGCCTTCTGTGTGGAGAGTTTATCTACATTGGTCTGAGCTGCCGAGGTGGTACTGGGGAGCAGCATTTGCACAGGGAAGGCCCAGAGGTCTCCGGCTCTCTGTAAGGCTTACCTGGACCTGCCCTTGCCCTGAAAGCTGATGGGGTTTGCAGGAACCACTCTGACTCTCACTGCTTTCACTGGGGAACTGGGACCCTCCTTCTGCCTGGCCTGAGGATACAGATTGGATTCAGCTCTGTCATTAAAGAGTTGTTGGTTGAACAGGAGGGAGAGAGGCAGCCCTTTGGCAATATTAGCAACTGTGACCTCTGGCAGGAGCCTACATTTCCTGCTCCCAAAACTAAGAGGAGCATTTAGAAGTCTCAATAGTCTTTGTTACAGTGGATCTAGATCTTGCATTACTTTTGTTGCTGAAAACCAGTACTGCCCTCAGAAGGGAATAGTCCCCAACAGCTCCTGGGAGGGGACCCTTTGTGTGTACACTGTGGAAGATCAAGTGCTGCAGTCATGGTGCACAGAGCACATTCATCCTACTGCTGCTCCTCTCTGCCCGAGCTGATCTCGAAGAATTGCACCCTTTCCTACAAACTGGAACAATACCTTACCCTAGTTTGTCATTTGAATCAGCAGGATTCTACAAATGGTTTCCCCAAAATGCAAAACCAAAACATTGAAGTGGTTAATCCAAAATGTGAATTATGTTAAACTGACCTGCTACAAAATGTCCATGTTGACCTTACTGTTTTTCTTCAACCAGGCTCATTTTGGTTTAGTTACTTAGAGATGGCCTCTTATGTAACAATGAGCAAATATTTACATGGGGGTTTTTTATCAAGGAGGCAAAATCCAGTTTCTTTGCAAAACAAACAAACAAACAAACAAACAAACAAACCCAAACACCACAAACTAAGCCATATGAATTATCTCATTGTGTCTTTACTCTTGAAAGAAAAAGCTGATTCCCCCCCCAACCTTTGTGAGAACACACAACAGCACTGTACATGGAAGCACAGTAGAATAGTAACTGTAACTCCTTTAATCTCCAAATTATCCCTATTGTTGCCCCATAATACCATTCTTTATATTTAAAAGTGTGAATACAGGAACAGAGTCTCAGCATTTCCATTAAAATTGTTTAGACAGGTACAATCTGCTGCAGGCAAGACAAGGAATAAGTTATTCTCTTATTCTTTGTTTGATTTGTCCAGATATTTCTCTGCATAAGATGAAACAAGGCAGGAGTTTTCTTCACCTCTCATAGTATGGAGCAAGCATGCATCACGTGATGAAGAGTTTGTGGTCATCTCTAGCTTTTCTTCTCTTGAACACTCTCTGAGTATTGCTAGGGGACACATCACCAGCTGGGATGGGGAGATTTGCACTGTGGTTTAGCTGCTACAGCAGAGGCAGAAAGCAGAACACCAGGGAGCGAGTGAGATGTTATGGCCAAAATCTAATGTGACACTGTTGCATCTTTCTTTGGCAAGATCTCTCTGCCTACATTGGGGAAGTTTTGTTGCTTTGGGGCACTTGGAAGCCAAAACTGTAGGTTAGGCTTCAGGTAACTGATCAGTTCACATCCAGCATACTAAATCTCCTTAACTGCATGGTGACTTTTAAAGAGTCCAGGCCAAGTCCCATGATATCATGGGAATATATTAGTTGACAGCTAGGGAGAGAGGATTAATCCCAACACTTGAAGGCCTGGTGGTGTCTACTCCCAAACTTATTAATCAGACTCAAAGTTACTTGTGTTTGGCATTAGGAAAGGTGCACTGAGACATAATCGGCTTTTTCTCGCTCCATCCAATAATGGAAGAACAAGGGGTGACTTGGTGAAATTAATGGCTGGTAAATTTAGAATAAATAAAAAGAATGACTATGCCATGTGCTAGTCCCCCATGGGATTTACAGCCACGGGAGGTCATCGAGACAAATACTGTGGCTGTATTATTAAAACAGGCTAGATAATTTTATTACCATTAATAACGTTTACAGTTATGTAAGCTGAGATAATGAGGCTAATCAAATCTCATGCTTCAGGGCATAAACTGATTGCCTGCAGGGGTCAGGAAGAAGTTTCTTTTTCCCCACATGCAGCACTGCACAATTGGCTAAGTGCCGTGTATGGGGGGGATTTGCCTTTGCTGGGACATGAGCACACTGGCTATCACCGGAGTGGATGACTGAGCTCAGCATCATGGCAGTCTCCCCACCCATGCCTTGCTTCCACCTCTCCTTCCTCCATGTGCTCCTGCTGCTTTGGTTCTGACTGCATCTCTGCTCATCATTCCCTGAGCATCCTCTGCGTTCTTGTTCTGCACCCCAGGTTCCTCTCACTGCCTCCACCTCCCTCTTTCCATGCTATCAGCACTTTCCCACCTTCCACACCACCCACACCTTGCCTCTGCACCCTGCCATGAGCTACAACACGCTGGCTGGGAGCCCAGCCTAATAAGCCTGGCTCAATTTGTCTGAGCCTGTCTAAAGTTGACCCTATGCAGAACAAGAAAACATGTTTGTGTAGGGTCTGGGGTTCATGGTAAGGGTTGTGAACTTGTGATATTTTCTGCAGTTTCTTTGTAGCTTTATTTTAATGACTTAGTGCATTCCCTGGCAACACTCAGCATCCTCTGCTGAAAAGTTTTTTTGCAAGCAACCTGGCGAAAATGAGGGTATGCTCACTGAATGTCCAGAACAAAAAAACCCCACACAAACAAACAAACAAAACCAAAACAAAACAAAAAACCACTAACATCTCTTTCTTGTTGCACAGACAGACTCTGAGGAGAAAGGAGGGGTGATAAGTAGACAAGGAAGTGCCTCTGGATGTCTCTTCTGGGGAGCGGGTGAAAATAGCAGTCGTGTCATTGTTATTTTGGGTGAGATGGGGAAAGGAGAAGTGAGGGAGAAAGTGGCGTCTAAGTCACATGCAGTGTTTTGGATCTGCAGTGATTACTCATGCAGATATCTGTGCTGGCGTCTGACAGGCAGATGAACGGGCTTTGGGCTTGCAGAGCTGTAAGCAGATGAAGTCAAACTCTGGGTGAAGAGGCTTGAGGTGTTCACTGCACTGTTATTAATTTGGTCAAAGCAGCCATGATAGCCCCAGGGGCAATTTTTCCTTCCCTGTGGCAGGCAGAGCAGGGCAGAATGGATTCAAGGGCTGGGTCAGGCTGTGTCCAGGGCAGCCTCTTCAGCACCATGGTCCAAATTCTTCAGCAGTCCAATGCCTCAAGTAGTTATTAGGCCAAACTTCTCAAAAATTCTATGACAGTCACCTGATCCTCTGATTTCCACTTTAAATGTATAAACAGGTCAGATAAGAGCTTGAAGGACTGCTAGGAAAGGACTGTAATAAAGTACATTTGCTCCTGTTGCCTGAGTTAACTCCAGGGCATCCACAGAGCTGTGAGCAGCGCTGATACACATTTGCTCTTCACAGTCAGCATAATGATACATATTCTTCCTTAAGCATCCTTCCCAATTAATTCAATTTTATGGGGCAGCCACCTCATGTTAAATCACCCACTCAAATTTTGCCCCTGAAACTACACAAAGTGACAGTGAGAAGCAGGTTTTCCTCCTCACTCATGGGCACACCCCTTCACCTACAGGATTTGTGCTCACCTCGAAAAAATTGGGAAGCTACCAGGCTTTGTTGAACCCTGTCCTTGATGTAGCAGAACAACCTGACGTGTGCTTTGAAAGGCTCTCTAATATAGGCATAACATGGGGGTGACCTCATCACTGAGAAAATCTCTTACTGAACCACTATTTATTAATGTAGACAAGTGCAGAATACACCTTTCAATACCCCTTTCTAGCTGAATGCACTGAAAATTACTAGTGCTTTATGTAACTCCATTGGGGGCCACTGAGATTTCAGTTTGCAATTAGATGCTATAACATATATGTATAAAAATATACTATGGAGATGGATTCTTTTTTCCCCCTTCCTTCTCTTTAATTAATCCTTCTTCCCCTAGATTTCTTTTGCTCATCTGCTTCCACTACCTCCATAGCACTGTGCCCTCATGTCTGGGTTCACTTAATCATCTCCCAGGAGTGGTACTGCCAGTCCCAAAAATGTGAATTCCAAGAATCATTTGCTGTAACTGTAGATGTGAGACACCTTCTTCTGCAAACGAATAATGGTCCTAGGCATTATTATTACTCATCTGGTAGTGAACTTTTCTTCCTCTTGTCCATCCATATCCTTGGAATAGAGGTTTTTCTGATAGCTGGTATCCTTGGAGGATTTTGTAGAAGATTACGCAGTGAGAAAAAACTATTTTATTTCATAGCTAAAGTTTACTGATTAACAGAAATATGAGGTTCAATCTTGATGCAGTGGGGCTAATTCTTAAATATTTTAAAACCAAGTTTTCTTGTAAGAGGCCTTGATTTTAATTTATGGTCCATTTTCACATATAAAATGGTGGACATGAGATTTTATACAATAAAAATTGGTCTGAAATGCTGGACGGTTTACTAGAATTAAGTATTTAGAGAGACCTGGACAGTAAGGTTAACCTCTCTTAGAAAAAAAAGATTGTTTCACAGAGCTGGGGCAGAGTAGAGACTTACTATCAGCAGCAGTAGGGTGTAATTGCCCCACTGCAACCCCTAGGTAGACAGACTAAACTGCTCTTCCCAGCGATGGTGTTTACTCCAATTTTCAGCTCCACTGGTGCAAATACACCAGAGGTTGCAGAGTTACAGCTATCCTGGTGGCTGCTGAACAGACTACCTGCCTCGTCTTATCCTCCCCAGGATGGAAAATAGCTCTTCATACCCAACCCCACCATAAGCTCTTTTTCTTGCAGAAGTATCTTCTGAGAAGTTCACTGGAAGATTAAATACCTCCTTCTGCCATCACCCTCCCCTCTTTATATTTTTATCACTCTGGATGGCCCAACCTTTCCCTCTTAAAGCTGTGCTCAGTGGTAATATAAAACCCAGACGAAAGCACAGAAGCACCGAAGACAGCAGCCAAGTTAGAATTTAGGTTGCGTCCTCTGAGCTCTTTTTCGGAATACTGCAGACTTAATTTGTTGTTTGAGCATCTCCCATATTTATAATAATACCCTCTATTAAACAACATGCCGTTAGCCATAATTTCCTGTGTGATTTACATATTTATTATTTTTATTTTTATATATACAGAGGTGATTTTGTCTCTCAGAATCTACTGCTCTCAGATGGCTGTAGTTGTTGCATTATTATTTTTTTCCATCTTTTACCAAGTGATCAGAGACAGATTGCAGGTTTTTTTGTTGCTACTTTTTTTAATAGGGTGGCCTGGCCGAAGATGGGTAGAGTGAAAATGGGTGCAATGCAGTAAACCTGGAATCGACACAAGGAACCCAGAAGGTCTGCTAGGTTCTTGCCTCATTAAGAACTCCATATCTGCTCACTGACTAACCTTGCAAATGAGTTCACGCTCAGTAAAGGAAATTGATTACTTTCCATTGCAATTAACATCTGGTCCTGGGTCAGATCATTAGGATAATTTGTTATAGAAAAAACCAAAGAAGCTAGCTACAGGGTAATAAAGTTTCTTCTGGACCCAATTAAAGATGCTTTCTCTGGTTATTTTGCGGGACATCAGCCATCTCTTGGGGGTATTACCAGGGAGAAGGAGGCATACGGAGTGGACAATAGGTGGTGGAATGCCATATATGAGAAAGAGATATCAGGGGAATCATTTACTCCTGCCTCTAGGAAATGCTCCCATTTGCAGTCTGAGTTTCAGAAATGATGTATGACATCTATTTGGTGAGGAATGCAGGGCTGAAGGGTTAGCAGGGACTGTGAGTCTCTAGGGGTTCTATGAGAGGCTGTGTTCCAGTTTCGGACAGGTTCATAGATAAAAATAATAATAATAAAAAATCTCTTTTTAAAATTCACATCCTTGTCTATGCTGAGACTCATAAAGATGTTGGGTTTCACTGACAGAGTTTTCCTGATTTGAAACATAACTCTGAATCTTGCCCAAGAACTAATAAAAGGTTTTCTTGGATCCGAGACCTACTTCTCTTTTTTCCTTTCTTTTTCTTTCTTTTTTTTAAAAAAAAATCAAACTCAGAAGCATCTAAACATGCAGGACCCAAATTTCATCCCCATGTGTTGATCAGGTTGAAAAAAATAGCAAACACCACCACCTAAGAAGCCTAGTTTCCATTCATTGTCTTGCAACAACAGGTTTGCATGGCTCCAGGGAAAACATTTTGGGAACCATGCTGCAGTTAGAAATAGAAACAATGCTGTTCATATTCCTATCAGCAAATGTTTTTGTAGCACACTTGTTGGTATCTGTGACTTCGTGGTGTTTCTTATGCTTCTTTCTTTGTCTGCTTTGAATTTCATGGTGACAGGGAGGCTCGAAAAATAGGTGTTCCTGCAGCACAAGCAGTACCCCCGCCTCTGAGTTCAAGGAGAATCTTCATTAGCAGAGAAACAGAAAAATAATGTTATTCTAATTATATAACTGAAACTGGGCAGTGGGACATCAGAGTTGGATGGGAATTGGGTTTTTTTCCCATTGAAGAAGAGTTATTGAGGTTGCTTTTTATATAATATTTTGTGTTTCTGTTGTGATGAAAAGTGAAATTGAGAAAATGTGGCAAATAAACAATTTCAAGATCAGTTTGAATCAGGTGAATATATTTAAAAATCATGGGTTTAAGCTGTTTAATTTATCTTACCATGTTTGTTAGTCCTTTCCTTATGAAATGCATTTTCAAAGCAAAAAGTAATTTTCTAGTTCCCCAAAAATTTTTTGTCTTTAAATTGTTGAATCATTATTCATTTGAAATGGTAGAAGGGGAGGGGGGTGTTCATTATTGCTGAAAGTTTTATTTCCCTTCCGGTTTTCTCTGTGCAAGTTGGGAGGTTTTCTTTTTTAGCAGATTTTTCTGGCAAGCATTTTCAGTTCTTTCTGACCAATAAAACACCAAATGTGAAGAAAGGAAAAAGTCAGATCACAATTGCCCAATGGGAGAATATAATGTTTAGGAATAAGACTTTACTATATGCCATTCTTTTTATTTACTTAGTTGTTGCAAGAAATACGCAAAATCTCAATCATAAAATAAGAACCAATCTTGCATTTTTTCCCTGAAAATTTGAACCAGATATTGCTGATGATTACAACAGTTTGGGTTGATCTCGGTGCAGCACAGGATATGAGGGAGCAAAGCCCGGCTGAGTGCTTAGGTAGGACTCAAGTGATGCATAGACTTCATGATGGCTCTGTGCAGGAGATGTAAATATCGGACTCCAGTGGCTTTGAAGCATCTTGCTGATAATTCATATGGCTACAGATCTATAAACCTGCTGGTTCTCAGGCACCTTTACCACAGCTATCCATGTTAATGGGAATGGGAAATGAAGCATATATTTTTCTAGTAATGGATAAACATCAGGAGGTCCAGGGAGTTTGAATTCTTATTAGAGAAGACTACTCTACTTGTGAAAAGCCCTTCCAGCTCTGGAAGAGTTTAGATCTAGATTCAATGAACACTTTATAGGTGGTACCTATTCTTCTGATGCATTGCATCTCAAAATTCCTAGTCTCTGAAAGGTGCAAGAGGCTGGAATTTGTAAGATTTAGCTCCAGAACTCAATATTAAAGTCTGACACCAGTGGCTGTCCTGTTACCTTATATTTCATGTTTTGTGGTAAGATCAATGTAAGCCTGTGGTCATTGATATGAGACCTCAGCCTCAGCACAGTGAAATAGTCTAATGGAAGCATGTTAGATGCCCAAGCTATTTATCTGAAGAATTTGTTTCACGGAGTGAGATGGTAGCCAGACTATCTAGGCTGGAATTCCTCTTAGCAAAGGTAGACATCATAATACCTGTATCTATACACACTCTCTGTGGTCCATCATTAGTAGTTGCAAAATGATTTTCACACTAAAGCAGACATCTAAAAAGTGGCACCCTTCCAATTCTGGAAGGTACCTGCTTTCCTCTATTGCCTCTAATGTCACCAGCACAGAAGAAAAAGTTATATATGGTACAAATGTCAAGTTGAATACTATCCATAAAGAGTGGCCTGGCTAGAATCTTCATATATCTTCATGTGACCCAATGCTGACTTAGAGTCTGTGGGTGGGGAAACAGGACAGTTACTGAATTTTACACCACAGTTCATCTCACCCCAAAGTCCCTCTCCAGCAATCTTGTAGGCTCCCTTTAGGTACTGGAAGCTGCTCTAAGATGTCCCTGGAAGATTTATTTTCTCCAGAATGATCAAGCCCAAATCTCAGTCTGTCTTCACAGGAGAGGTGCTCCATCTATCTGATCATCTTTGTGGTCTCCCCTGGATTTACTCCAGCAGGTTCACATCCTTCTGATAACTAAAAATCTTGACTAATATCAGTGGAAAGTGAGATAGGCTGCATTTAACCCTCCCAGTGGAAGGAGAAGTGGTTGAAGTGTCTGTTTCAGAGGGATTTGAACTTGGGTGGGCTATGGAGGCTTGTAAATGAGCTTAGAACATTTTTATCACTATCTTGGTAATTCCTCAATAAATAAAATTAATGAGTTCTGTTGTCATCCACATCCCCACTGAAGAGGATTCAGATTCTCCTATCTCTGAAACCACTCCAGGAGACTTGCTCCTCATCTGCTTGCTGATGATATTTTCTTTTAAAGAAAGGTCCATTTAATATGTTCCTCCCCAAAAAGTATTTGCAATTAATTCTTATCAAGGGCAACAGCTGATTTGTAAGATTACTTCTAAATTGGTAATTAATTAACCTATTACCAAAGGAAGGAGGGGTGCCCTGATTGTCAAGAGGTTAGAGCTGATAAGTGATGAATGGTTGGGTTATATCAGGACCTTGGCTCCCCTCTCTGATCACTTTGGATGTTACCTAACCATGCATTATATTTGAACATGAATCACAGCTCCTCAGTCTTTATATTTCCTAAGCCAAAGCCTGACACACAGACCTATGGGTAGATCTCATTTATTATTGCTTAATTAAAGGCTCAATGCACAAAGATACGCCTCTTGCTTCACTTTAGCTAGCCAGCAAGATCATAATTGTACTGATGTCGAGGCCCGCTTTCTAAGTAGCTATTGGAAGTCACAGCGAGGAAGATCTGAGCTATTCTGTGGGGAATTCTACACAACAAAAGTGACATTCATAATTTTTAATTAAGAAATTACTTTTTTTTTTTCCTACCGGGCTGTGACATTGATTCCTTCTCATTCCTCACATGGTTCCACACAGGAGCATTGCAAGTAGCAAGAATAATTAGTTATTTTTTCTTGGGTTTATTTTTTTGTGACTAAGCAAATGTGATTTTTAAAATGTTTGGATTGACGCAAATGGTATCTTATAGCCCTGCTCGTATAACAGCTGTATGTCCCCTTAGTAGAATCAATTAAATATTTCAGCCCACCTGTAACATAGTCTTACTGGTTTTAAGTTTAAATATTTTCAGATACTGTGTAGAGAGCTGTTTATAATTTAAAAAAAAAAATTATGTGACTCCACTGTAAAATATCTGCCTAAAAAAAACCAAACCAAAACAAAACACCCCAGATCTTCTGTTTTGTTGTCTTTTTAGTAAAAATAATTTTCTCTTGGTGAAGTGAGTTCAAAATTGTATTCTCTGTAGCCTCCTGTTGCTGTCTGAAAGAAATTCCACGGGTTTGCAAGGTGACAGACAATGTGTAAGGATGAAAACGATCAAACTGCATGTTTTTGGCAGAATTTTCCTCCTCTAAGATGATGTAAGAGTTAGATAATACATGACCCATCCTTAAGGGACTGTGCCAGAGCTGAGTTGGAAATGAAAAAAAATATTTTTGACTTAACAAACTCAAACTGGAAATGTTATGAGAGAGAGAGAGAGAATAAAATATGGAAAGCCCAGATGGCATTTTATACAGAGTCACTTTTCCTGACTGTGAGTATGTTTTAAGGAATTGTCCTGCACTCTGGGATGCCATAAATACGACTTGATATAGAGCCACACTACTCGATTGCTGCTGCTGTCTGAAAACTTGCATCTTTGACTTTTCAGTGATGGGGCTTGGAGTTTGGTTTTGTTTCCAATCATAAAAAAAATAAAAACTAGGAGCTTTTTGTGTGAGAGAGAAGAAGAGAGCAAGCAGGAAGCATCTTCTCCTTACTTCCCCCACTCTGCTGTGCTCCCCAATAAGTAAGGTATCTCTGTAATGTGCAGATAATGATAGGCCAGTCATTCCTGAGGAAAACAGGCTGGGGGGGAGGTGTGATGAGTGGGAAGCAAGCCTAACTTCATGCAAGTCAATCCAAAAGCTGCTTTTGGTTTTAGAAGCTCCTCATTTGCACTGCTAAGCATGACCAGGTGTCACCATGAGAGGCAGTGCCATGGAGGTAGGCTCTGCCAATCCAGGCACACCAGGCAGGCAGGAAAGGTGCTTGCTCCCTGAAAGCACATGTGGAGAACAGCATCATGATCCCAGACACTTCTGGCATTTCCCTGCTCTCTATCCCTGATGGCTGTGTTTTGATTTAGGAGACACCACAGGTGAATTTATTGCCTGGGGTGTCCACAACTCAGGAAGATGCTGGGAGGAAACAGTGGAAATTTCCCACATTCTTGAGCTTATCCGTTTCTTATCCTGCTCCCAACTGCAGGGAAGGCTCTCACTAGCTACAAGCAATTCTGAAGCCCACTAAAGCTTTTTGCTTAGACGTAAGATTGTAGAAAGACACTTCTTTCTGTGTGTCAGTGGGTACATCTAGAAGTGGATGAGTATGGGTGTACACGCAGTTACAACCCCATACATTTGTAGATACAAATACTTTTGTGATTCAATTAGTGAGAGATGCCTCTGCCCAAACTGAGGTGTAAATGAGACCATATGGCAGAGTCAATAATACAGATTTTATTTAACAAAGTGAGGTAAAGAGATAGAAAGTCATAGAAAAGAGGGAGTGGAGAGAGAGCAAGAAAGAGATTAAACATGAGACAGTAACTGTTTATAGATCCAGCAGTGTCCTGTTAGTCTTTCTTCATCCTGAGCTTCTTGGTGGTGGTTGTTCTTCTGAGGGTACCCCTTTTATACAGTCCAAGCTTCAGGTACCCATAGGATGGTCTCAGGTGCAGTTCTCATAACTTGGGGTGATATGTGTCTGGGCAGTTTCTTCCTTTCCTACAGTTTGCCACAGTGGAAATTTTTGCCTGGATCTCACCTTCACCAGGCTTGGAATTAGAGCCTTCCTGTCACAAAGTCCTCCCTTCTGTGCTTATCTCAAGTTGCCTCCGTGGTGGTTATCTTATGGCAAGTTCCTTCTGTGGCTTGGACAGTGAGACAGGCAACTGTGCTTCCTAAGTCCTTACAAATACATGCTAATATATTGAGGGATAACAATGTGGTTTCATGATTTCTCTTTGGCTACCCAAAGTCAAGACATTTAGAAGAATATGTACTTTAAAATAAGTAAATTAATGTAGTTCTTGATATAAAAAGTGAAGGATGTCTGTGAGACACTGCACTGTTTACTCTTAAGCTGAGACACAAAACAGGAGCCCTAGTGAATGAATGATAAAACTAATAATAATAGAAGGTAAATTAACTGAGTATATGGAGCTGCATCTGCAGCATTGCAGAGGTCTCCTCAAGACTTGCAAGTGGTTTTGGAGGGGTGAGTGTCTGCATAGTCTCTCAGGGTGCAAATGGACTGTTTTGCATAGTGTTGTGCTAATTTGCAAGTGCTAGAGAAATGGTTCCAAATTTTTACCAATCCTTCTACTATGCAAGCAAGGCCTGTGGTTCCGTGTGCTTGCTGTTGTATTCAATGCTGTGAAACAACCTAACACCAGATGTGTTGGCACATTTAAAAAGTGTGTTTCTTGGGACAGTACATTGGAATTCTAAGAACATTTTTTTAATTATTATTTTTATTTTTTAATTTTAAAAAGTCACCTTTATTTCTTCCCACAGAACATACAAGGATTTTTATTATTATTATTTACCAAATAATCAGGAGTACTGAGCCTTATGAACAATTTCTGTGCTTAAGAAACTACTTTGTACCCTTAAAGTAAGGAAACACATTTCTTTGTGCCTTCAAAGTACTACCAGAGATAACCCCTGCAGCTTAGATGTACCAGCAGTCAGTGATATAAAACCAGAGCTTGTATCTCTGTTTTTCTGATCAAATCCAGTGGCAAACAGATGCAGCAAACTTGTAACACGAGTTCAATGGTCACAGCAGAAGAGCTGGTCTACACTGGGAAATTGGGGAAGCAGGGAAAGCTGTACTGGGAATTAGAGGTAATTCTGGCATATTCAAAATTTTGCAGTTATTTTCTGAACTGCAATTTATGTGAGCAAACAGAGGCCACTGGGCCACAGGTGAAAAAACACTGACCATCTCTCATGATTTAACTCCTGTCAGCAACTAAGCTTTACACAGCAGCTTGTTCGGTCCCACACTCCAGCAGGTGTGGGACAGAATCAAGTTTAATTAGATAAAAAACCCCACAAAAAAACAAAGACCACAAAAACAACAACAACAAAAATCCAATGGTAGTAGTCATTATTATTATTTCATTTCTCACCACTCCCCAACAAATGCCCAGCCACAGTTGCTGAGAAGTGGCCCCTGGGGCCAGCTTTCCCCCCAGTTTACATACAGGGCATGATGATGCCCTGTGGTATGGAATATCCCTTTGGCGAGTTTGGGACAGCTGTCCTGGCCATTCTCCCTCATGTCTTGTGCACCTGCTCACTGACAGAGCAAGGGAGACTGAAAAGTGCTTAATTAAGAGTGAATACTAGTGAGCAACAACTGAAATGGTAGTGTGGTATTAACATTATTCTCATATTAAATCCAAAAGAAATCACTATACCAACCACAAGAAAAAAAAATTGACACTATCACAATTGAAAGCAGGACACCAGCTTACTCTGGAAAGACTTTCCTGTGTAGACAGGCCCTAAGGAAAAGATGTTTTCAGTTTCTGATAAAATCTTTTCAATACCAAGCCACTGCATCTCTTCCTTTAACTAAAACTTAGCAGAGCTAACTGCATCACAAAGTGCCTCTAAAAAACTGCACAATGACAAAAGATTACTTGTCTATATGAAAGTAAGGTTTCAGTTAGGAGTGATTTCTGTTTGAAGGGTTTTTTTCTGACCTGTCACACATTCAAACACCATCTGAAAATTCTGGTAGCTCTTCCAAAATCTTTGCTAGTATAGTGCAGGACAACATCCTTTGGTTTCCAAGTGTGACTGCCCAGGGTTCCCTAGCAGACTACAGCACACTGACCTAGTACCCTGGTTTAGTTTTAGTCAAAATACTACATTTTTTGAAAATCTGGTGTACTTAAACTGTGACTGTGGTCACCATCATGCTCTCTGTTTCCTCTTCTGAAACTTGGGATAACTAACTTTATGATAGTGATGTTGAGTAGCCATTAATTCTCATTTCTTTCAGCTATTCCTCAACTCCAGCTTATGAGTTCTTCAATAAAAATCTCCCAAAGTTACCTTGGCGACTCATACGTTTGCCAAGCTGACAGATTTATGACAGTTACATATATAAATATTTATATGCTGCGGCAATGCAATTTTTAAAGGCAGATATATACACTCTCATGGAGACTTTCAAACAAGGCAAAACGCACTCACACAATGTGACATAACCATATGCAAGTCAGTGAGTATCAATACATGCCTGAACACAGAGATACTGAACACTCTAATGATCATACAGACTTTTTGACAAGCATGTAGTCTTTGTACTCAAAGACTTTTTGGCAAGCCAGAACATGTTAAGTGATGTGTGGCTGCAATACACATTCCTATGTTCTTTGGACACCAGAATAAAACCTCCTACCCTCTGCACATTGCTGGACAAGGCAGCACAGGAATACACTTCCCACAGGAACTTAAACCTGTCTTCCACATACCCATACATTCACTATTTCCCAATAAAGCTGGATATAGGACATCAGAGAATCTCCTACTGGACAAAGCCAGCTTCAACTGTATATATAGAACCATGCACGTACAAGGCATATATCTGGTAGCAATTATAGAGGAATTATCACTGCAAATAGTTCTTTTTAATTTTGCCCTGTCACACACTCATGTACACATGCTGCTACCTTCTTTTTAGACCTGATTGAACCTCTTTGCATTGCATTGCCTTAGGCTGGTGAGAAGAAAAAATCCTTAGCCTATAAATTCTGGTCATGAGTTCAGCTATTTTATTGTCTGGCAGAGTAGATGAAGATGATACAATGTCCAACAGAAAAAAAGAAGAGGAGGTGGCTAAATAGAGGGGAGTCATTTATATGTAAACAACACAGCAATTTATAGGAGAAGCAAGGAATCTTTTGGTTTTGTAAGACTGAGGGCTAGCACAATCAGCATCGCGTTAACCTAAGACTAGCTCCATTTTACTAGCTCCATCTTCCCTTTCTTTGTCTGAAAGTCTAAATATAAAATCACTTCCCCCCCTCCCCCCCTTTTCTTGCTTTAAAAATAGAACTGAGATGAAGTCTTCCTCCTCCCCTGCTTTTGATGGGGAAATCTCAGTGTCTGTTTAGATTTTGCTTGTACATTAATAAAACATTACAGGGAAGTAGTAAGAGAGAAAGCAAAAATCTTTCCTGTGACATCAAAATGTGTTTCTGTTCTGCTGTTGCCACTTGAATTCACTGTGCTTCTTCTAATCTCCAAAACTTTGGCTTAGTGTGAAATGTGCACAAAGGGGGAGGTTATATATGTGCATATATTTTTGGTATATGTTGTATCTCCCAATCCCTTGCATGCACTATGGGTGAAGTGATGTGACAAAGGATTCAAGAGAGCCTTCCCTCGTATCAGCTCTCCTCTTGCTGCATCTGTCATGCATAGGCAGCTGTGGACAGAGCAACAAAAGTTGGCAGGTTCCTAATTAAAATCCCAGCCCTGGAACTTTTTCCCTGTAGCAATATCTGTCAAGGTGGGTTCTGATTTTGTTTCCTTTAAAGTGGGACGCTTGAGGTGAAAGGAATAAACTGCTGCAGAGAAAAGACAATGTGAGATTCTGAGAAGCAACAGGAGTCTGAGTCAAGAAAGAACTTAGGCCAATGAATGACTTTAGAAGACTCACACTGGGCATCCAAGACTACAATCAAAACCTGGATAACTAATTCTCTTGGTTTCATCTTCCCATCTGCAATCTCAGAAGCAGATTTCTGTAATAGAGTTATCTACCATGTCTTTCATTCTGTGAGTGTGAGCAGTACTGGTAAAATGAGCTGCTCGCTGTCCTGACTACTGACAGGAAACAAAGAGCCATGGCAGCCTGACTGCAAATTCAGATGCCTCAGTAATTCTCAACCTAAGCCAAATCACATGGGGTAAGGACTGGACAGTGCTGACATCAAATATTTGTGCCATTTTGTTCTCACCTGCGTGTATCTTTTCAGATACTACAGCACATCCAAACACCATAGGCAGAACTATTTTTGCTAGATAATAAAACCTTTGTGATATTTGTAGCTTCCTTCTTTTTTGTTTGTTTGGGATTTTTTTTTTGGGGGGGTGAGAGGAGGGGGGTTGTTGAGGGTTTTTTTTTGGCATCCAGACCATAGCGTATGCAAAGTCATCTCATTCTCAGACTTTTGAAGGTCTGTGATTTGTTCATCAGCCTTCCAGCTTGTTTCCCAGTTTTGCAGCCACAGCTTTCCCTAGGATCTGATCCCTTTAATCCCAAGGGAAACCTTACACAGACATGGTTTGTACGCTCTGTACAGACATCTAAGAAAGTTCTTCAGTTTTCCTTCCTCACCTGTACAACCTTAGTAAAATAACAGTCTCTCTTCTTCATTTTTCCCTTTTATTTTTTGTATTTAAGGGAAACTATATTCATGTCTTCTCCTTTCCATAACTGTGGTATTATACAACATGCATGTGTGTGTGTGTGTGTGTATGTGTATATATATATATATATAATTTATATATGAGATTGCATATACAGTTTGGCTACTAACTTCTCCTGACTTCATGGCAAAGACTAGTTCTAAAAGTTTAATTCTACTTCATATTAAATATGAAGCCTCAACAAGACTACAAGCCTTACCAAATTATTCAAATCTAGGAACAGGGCCATGTATGCATGGCTTCCTGGAAGTCATCATTAGGAATGTTCCCATCCTAAATCACTTTCTAGGAATTAAAAATGATCATGTACTGTAAATGCCCGTTGTGCTTTTGAGGTTTGGAAATTAAGGAAGAAAAATAAATTTACTGAACGGGGTCTGTTGTTTCTTGTTTTATTTTCTTCAGGGTAGTGAATCTTAAAATATACTGCCACGTTTGCTGAATGTGTTTGTGTGTGTATGTGTATAGCCATTTTGAAGTAGGAACAGAAGTACAGAGAATCCTTTAGGAATTTACTGTAAGTCAGTAATGGATTTTGCTTGTTTTCAGGCCTGGGTTTAAAATGTCTTGTAAAAAAATAATATCCCCAATGCATATTGTGCAGGAATTAATGTGGAACTAGAGCAAAATTACTCTGCCCCTTATGCATTAAAAAAGTCCCAGTGACACTATGTTCAAAACATACCAAAAATGTGTTTCTCCCTCCTTCTCTCTCTCTCATATTTTAGCAACTCAGTATAATTCTTCATTATTGTGCTGTTTGATATATTGGAAAGGGGACCTTGAACACTGAATAAGTGCTTCTAGTACAGTTGTAAGATATGTGATCTGCAAAGCATAATATTACATAAGCCTGATAAAGCAGAATATTTTTAAGCCATTAGCCAAAAAAGGTTTTGTAGCAACAGGGGCTTAACTCAGTGGTGTACCAAGGAGTTTATACTGGTTTAACTCCATCAACCATAAAAGAAAAAGCCATAGATAAACCTCATCTTGATAGCTAGACAAGTTTTTTTACCTTTGAAGACTTAAATTTTTTCCCTTTTACCATGGCATGGTTGCATTAAGGGGGAAAAAAGGCATTCCATACTTACAGAAAACACATTTGTCAAAGGAATGAAACTATAAAAAAAATCATCTTTATATTACATAAATGTATATATATATTAAGGAAGGGACCCTGATCCCAGCTGTCACAGCTTCAAGTGGAGCTTGGACTAGATGACCCCCTTCTAAACAAAAAGACTCTGGGATTTTGCAATGCTGAGGGCTGAATTGTACTATTTTAAGGACTTCTGCATTGAATTCAGAGATCAGTCCACTATTTCTGCACACAGAATAAGCTTGCAATGACCTACCAGCGCAGGTCCAGTTGACGAGCCAGGGCTTTGGATACAATTACTTGGAAAATCCTTTCATTCCCTGGATTTTGGTGTTGTTCTAGGTCTTGGGAGATCTAGCTTTTATCCTTTCTCAGTTACTGATTTACTGTGAGAGTCCATGGAAGATGCTACCTCTTCTCTGCTTTACTTTTTCCATCCATAGGAAAGAACCTATTTGAGCCTGGCTTTGATATGAACTGATGAAAAGCTTAGGATATAATTATACATGGTGCCATTCAAGGTTAACTTTCACTTGAACCAGACACTGCCAAGGCTTGTCAAAACAGGACTCATCACCAACCAGACCCATAGAAGATGACCCCTACTATAGCTCCTGTTTTCTTTACACAGGAATAATTAATTTCCTAGAAATATTGTAATTGAGTTAAGCAAACACAGCAGTCACTTTATGATTCTGTGGGAGATGCTGTTTAGAGTGGGAGGATGACTAGAGGATATAAAATTAAGTTAAGCGACAGAAAATTAAGACTGAACATCAGGAGAAATGTTTTTCCTGTATTAAAGTTTGAGAAGCTGTGATTGCGATTTCATAATCCAAGGGAAGTAGTGGGGGAGTTCATCGTCTCTTTGAATGACAAAGCATACCAGAAAATATGTTTCTGTTTCTATTTACTGGACTCCCAAGTACATTGTGATCTGGTCTGGTTTGAATTACACAGTCTAATTAAAACAGACCCTGATTTAATGGGCTAGAGACACAGAACATTTAGGTACACAAATGCTGGTGTAAGCTTTGCATGCAGTTGCATTAATTTGCCTGCCCAGTTACAAGAGTTCTGCGTAGAAATTGGTTAATTGCACCAATTGAATCGCTGATTGGACATAATACCCTGCACAATAGCCTGATTTGCATATGCATTGATACAGGGTTGCATGTATAGTTATGTGTGCAACGGTGCTCATATTTTGTATATATACGAGTGCATGTAAATTGCTTGAAAATCTGTCCCTGTAGATCTCTTCCATCTCTAGTTTAGATAATTTTTGTTTGCTAAGCAATAGCTCATCCCACTCTGATACGAAAATGCGTCAGCTCAGAGAGTGAATATCAATTAAATGAGTAAATAAAATGCTGCCCAAGGTGTATTTTTGTCTTTTATCTAAAAAACTCCTTTTTTGCAGCTATCATAACTAAAATTCTGGATGGTGTTAGGACCCTTTTCTGGCTGTGAAAGGCAGATTGTTCTTTCACTAATTTATTTATTAGGCCCTTTTCACATAGATTTATTAAACTATAAGCCTGATTGCATTCCGTATAAGGCACACCCATGTTATTCCCACTAAATTTCATAGGATATGAGTTTAATTGGAATCAAGGCCTCACAGTATTGGGAGCTATCAAACTGATAATATGCTCTTCAAGACTAAGATCTGTTCTGAGGCAGTTATATTGGCCAGTAAACAACTTCCAACCTGCAGGCTCCAAAGGAAATCGATATTACTTTTTCTTGAAGCAACAAAAACATCTCAGTTTATCTTTGCTTTGATTTCCTTTTTTTTTTTTTTCTTTTTTTTTTTAGGTAGGGCAACTCAGTCACAGAATGCAAAGGTCACCTAGAATACTATTAAGGAAACCACATGTCCCTGTGAACTAGATCTTTGTTCACTGGCAAGTCTCTTAGCACTCCTTGCCCTCTCCTGTCTCCAGACAGCAGCCAGCTGGCCTGCTCAGTCTCTCCTCTTCAGCACTTCGCTGGCTGTAGAAAGTAATGAGCCCTCCTGTGGCTTCCCGTTGTTGTGTCTCATTCTTCTTTGGCAAAGTAACAAATGCTGTCCAAGAAAAAGAGATGGAAAGAGTTATCCCAAACCTTTAACTTAACACAATATTGGTACAGGACAAACTACCAGAGTCATATTGGAATGTTCACCCCTTCATTCTCCTTTCTGATTAGAAGCACAGACAAGGACCTGGGGAGTGTTCCAAAGAAAACAGAGGAAAGCAGAGTTTCAGACAAGTGATTCCAAAAAGTTTGGTATTATGTGTGAGTTTTAGTCTCAGCACACAAATGGAAGGCCTTGGTTTCTTGTTTTTACCCTACTCCCATATCTATGGGACTCATATGTGAGATAGACAAATATCTTCTATCTATTAAGAAGGGAAACTCCAGAGAAGGAGG
Organism: Campylorhamphus procurvoides; assembly: GCA_013396655.1. NCBI lineage: Eukaryota > Metazoa > Chordata > Aves > Passeriformes > Dendrocolaptidae > Campylorhamphus > Campylorhamphus procurvoides. The sequence continues at coordinate 626,123 of WBMV01004765.1, forward strand.
AATA
>WBMV01004765.1:626137-838285 GCA_013396655.1 Campylorhamphus procurvoides
GGACAACTCTAGAGAAACCTGCCATTGCCTATAACTTGAGTTCTACTTCCCATATGTCCATCAGGAGCTTCACTGCCACACTACATTCCTCCTCCTATCAGAGGGCTGAAGTATTTCTTAATCAAGGATTTCTAGCCTTTGTAAAATTATTTCAGGCTTCCAGAGGGGACTGATAGGATTGTCAGGAGTTAGACCTGATGGACTTACTGCAATAAAACAAGACAGCATTTCTTACAAGTAGAATGATTTCATGTAAGGGGCCTGATGTTCTTTCAAGGAATACATTAATTTGAACTTTAAAATACAAAACAGTTTGCAGAACAGTTTCCAAGCAATGAGTGTCCCAGAATAGCTAAAAATTGTCACATGTCAGGTGAATGAAATATCAGCTCCCTGAAGATGGGGGCAGTGAGAAAGTGGAGCATGCTTAACAGATTAAACATAAATTGAGTCTCAGAACCTCCAGATGTAGTCCCATTATTGCAAAGAAAAATTAAAATTCAAGTGTGATTTAAAAGGACTCCATGCTGGAGAAAGTAAGAGAAACTCTGCTGTTTAGAGAATGAGTCAAAGTTAGAAAGGTCCCTCACCAGTAGAGAAAACTAGTTAGTGTTTGATAAATAGACAAGGGAAAACAAAGGGGAGAAAACTGGGGCCCAGCCCTTGAAACACACTTAAAGCAAGCAAAGCTCTTTAAATGAGCAACTGAGATCCAGGGACTGTGGGGAAAACTTCTCTATAAGCACCAGTATTACTAAAAAAGAAAAGGAGATCTGACCATTTTATTTTCATTGGAGCTGGTGTGTCTAAGGCAGGTAACACCACTTTCCACTGGAGTTTGTTATGCTCCCTGTCATGAAATACAAATCTGCTCCAGCACTGGCCCTCTGTCCTATAAAAAGTCAACTCCTGTCATCCAAGTGCATGTCTTTGAATAATGAGTCCTGAAAACAGCTAAGAATTCATAGCAAAGCCTACCTAGCTTTCCTAGCTGCCAGGCTTCCAGTTTCAGATATAGTCAAGAGTTTTGAGAAGCTCAGGTGAAGAAAGAAGAATTGGAAAGCTTCATTATTATTGCTTGTTGTGGCTAAAGGTACAGAGAACTAGTCAGCTAGCAGCAGAAAACTGACAGCTTTTCAAATCCCCACTAAAAAATTGAAGGCTCTTTGCAGGATTTTTTTTTCTCATTCCAGCACTGTCTCCTCTGTGTGTTTTGCTATTTCCACTTAGACTGGTCCTATAGTAATAGAAATGATTATTCTTGAAGGCCAAACCTTCAGATAATGGCAAAGTAGGGGAAAAAATATTTTTAACAAGAAAACAAAATAGAAGGAAATACCTTTAGCTCCCAAGATAATGCCATGCATGATGAATGCATCTCTTGATCACATTAAAATATTTGATTCATGTAAAATTACAAAGGCATGAAAATGAGCAGGATTCCTTTTGAAGTCAAGATAGTTTACATTGTCTTGGTGGTCATTTCTCAGGGAAGGTTTGCTAATAATGAAGCTGAGAGCTGAGAGGGAAGGTTTTGTATTTTTTTGGGGTGGTAATTTTATTTTTTGTTCTTAATTTCTTAGAAGAAACAACCAAAATCTCTTGGAGTATGGAGTATTCTGGCATCTAGAAACACTGACATCCCTTGAAATAGCCTTAAAAATCCTATTTGCTCGACGAAATTCTTGTCTCAGTCATTTCCCATAATCACCAGGTTAATTTGCTCTCAACCAATGTCACTTTTGCCTCTCAGGTAGGAGGCTGAAACCCCTGTCCCTGCCATGGTCCACAAGCTTCCACACAGATTTTACCCTCTGCCAGCAGCAGCAGTCCTGTATACTACCAGAAGTTTGGGTCTGCTCCATGCTGTTGGGTATTTTCTGAGACAAAATTATGTCAATAGTATGACATGAGTGTCTGAGACACTAGAGACTTTCCGAGATCTTGGTCTGTGCCCTGCATGACTGCAGAAGGATGGCTTGAGTCCAGTGTAGGACAGCCCAGCTTGGCACCAGGAGGGTCAAGGTGAGACATGCATTAAGAGAGATGACAGCATACAGTATGAGAGATAACAGTATAGATTACATAGTTCAAAGACCCAAAAAGTAAATGGGAAGGTGTATTCATCACTGACATGAGCTTTTAAATGTAGAGTTTTGTGACCTGAGCAGCAGTGGTCCACTGGTTAAATTAATTAAGCTTTTTCTCTGGAAATCTGCAGTGGCACTCAGCAGACCCCATTGGTAAAGTAAAAAAATTGACAGATATATTTAGAAGTAACTCAATGATTTTGGTGCCTAAAATAAGTTAATGAGATTCCATACCTTTCTGACAAGTTTACAAAAGACCACTCCAGAGCATCATTAGAGAGCTAGGAAGAAATTGCAGGAAGTCTTGGTCCCATATTCACCTTTTCCCCTGTATTAAAGATCTATAGTCTTTCCATACTAAATTAAAAATACTACCTGGGATGAGACCCATCTGTCCTAAACCTGAAGGCCAAAAGAGAGACATCAGAGTCTGGACTAGTTATGGTAGGCTCCCCTTACGATCAGTGGAGAGAAATAGTCCTCTCCCGAGAGTGATTCATCACATTCTGAGATACACTTCTCAGTTAGCTCAGCTCTGTGTTTCTAGGGCTTGTTTATGTCTTTCCATTGACTATAAACAAAAAGTCCTGACTGACTGACTGACTGACTGACTGACTGACAGCAGATGTCTTATGCAAGTGAGATTCTTGTCACCTTGTGTCCATCTGAGAAGTCCCAAAACTTCACCCCTTCAGACACTATGTCTTTAGTGATTTTAGTCTTCTCCAACATCACCCATCGCAAACAGTGCCAGCATTTATGCTTAGAAATGGCATTGCAGTGAAATAACCTATATACAAGCAAAATCATATTTGAAAAGTGTCTCATCCACCAACACAGTATTTCTGAGAAGTCTGAGCAGCAGATGTCCTCAGATGGAAGTTCGCACTGGACGTTTAGGTGAAGCTATTTCTAGTTTCTGTATGTGTGTGTGTGTGTGCACGTGAGCACGTCTGTAATAGCACATATGACAATTTAGTGTGTATGGGAAGAATGGGTGAACTTTACCATTTCATCCAAGCATTGTATGCTACAGTAAATATCAGAGATAATGATATTGACTTTAAGGTATTGCAGCTTCAAATGTCAGTTCTACTCTATCTAACACTGTTGGATTTGATTTACATCTCTTCCTCCCACTACAATAGCTGCAAAAGGAGGATGTTGGCAAGAGGGACTCGACTCAGACCCACTTTCTCTCTGTTTTCTGCCTCCTCTTTTGATAACTTTTGTGTTGTTTATTTTTGACCAAGGCTGAAGTTCTAACTCAACATACCTTTTCCCCATGCTTTGATTCTGATTGTAAATAACAATGCTTCAGGCTCAGGGGTAAATCAAATGGATGGAATATCATCAGTCTCAAAAGTGAGTTCTCTTGCCAAAGGTGATGCAGCTGAATCAAAAGGTCAAGGAAGCATTAGTAACAGTTTGAACAGAAATTAAACTAGCCCCCAAAACCAAAGAGCTCATAAGAATAACATTTAAACAGCACTTCTTGGCCCTTTTCAGGCATTAACTAAGAAATCCTCATTGCACTCTGGTGATATAATGAGAAATATGATGGTGGTATAGATAGTGAAGATTTGCACTTTGCAACCAAATCTGTACCCTATAATTGAGTTGAAATCCTATATTTTAAATCTTTACAAATTGCAAAATATTGACTTAAAACTGAAAGTGAGCTGGAAACAGATTTTTCATCCAGTGAGAACTTTTCTTCTTTCTGAGTCTAGATAAGAGAAGCTTTGAAACAGCTATATTGCTAGAAAAGGACTGTTGAATGGGGGTCACTTTTCCAAATATCTCACAAAGAAGCAGTATCAGAGAATTTCCTCAGTTGTGGGTTTAAGCTATCCAGATGGATTTGGTCACTTTAGTGTAAAACCTTTTGTTTCAACTTTTTCTTCTAACACTCTTACCCTTCCACTATATGGTAAAGCTTATCCATTTTAACTATTCCTTGTGTTTATAGGCAGCGGAAATTACCTTGATAGCTCTATGATTTTCAGAACAGGAAGAATTACCTCAACTGGTCGAGGTCTAGACATCTCCATATCTTAAGGATGAAGGTGTTGAAAGATGGTGTTTTTCTTAATGAATGAATAAGAATAAGAAATAAATGCACAAACTTGAAGGAGAAAGTTGCCCATGATGGAAGGGATAATTTAGAATTGTCCATGGGGATATAACTAAGAGCAATAGGATACAATTAAGCAAAGAAAAACTCACAATATATATCAGGAGTAAAACACATACTGTCACTGAAGTGTATCAAGCCACAGTCTCCCAGAAGAAAGGGGGGAAAATCCATTGCTGAGGAGACTTCAAGGCACATTGGGCAAAACAGGGAAACATATACAGGAAGGAACATTCAGACACTGGCACCAGAAATGGCTGGATGACCTACAAAAGTATAGGTCTTTTTCTGTTTCTTACTCCTGATCCTGGCAATTACCATCCTATAAATCTAACTTCTCTCCCCATTAAAATAATGGAATGTAAAGACGGAGAAAATATCATGAAACTTCTAGAGGACAATGGGATCGTGAGCCGTAAGCAAGATGGGGTTGAGAATTAATAACATCTGTGTAAAGACAAAGCAGAGGGAAGGTTATGTGGTAAGATTTTAGTAATAAGTTTGATACAGTGCATCTGAAAATCTTCAACTCAAAAGGTCATTTAGATGCCAAAGACACTGCCACTTCCTTGTTAGGACTGTCTGTGAGGGAAGGTGATGATAAACATCAGAGTTTCTAATGATGGAGACTGGTCTGAAAGTATATTGCAGTGCCTTTTCCCTCGTGGTGCATCACTCCTGATGCAGAAAAGAACCAGCATGATAATGATGTTTCCTACTAACAGGAAGTTAATCTTAGTCTTAAATGCCTGTCATAGCAAAGAAAAGTTTCCAAGGGATGTACCTAGATTTACAGTACCACTTGCTTGAAGGAATGTTATTTCAAAATTGTTCATTTTAGGCTTCTCACACTTTCAATTATTCTAGACAGTGCTAGTCATAGCTGGTGGTAATATATTTCTGCAATTTAGAGGAACATAGTTCTTCATATTATTGTTACACTGTCTTCTTTTTTTATTATTAGAAAAAATGAAGCACGAAGAGGTCATTTCACTTAAACATACTGAGGTTGATATAGCTTGGAACAGACAGTCTGACTTTCAGGGCCCTAAAGGACCTTTGAGATTCCCTTATATCATTGCAATTTTGCTCACTGGTGTGTGCGTGTGAATGAAGGAGTTGGAGTGGGATTTCTCTAACTGATCATTATAAATCTACATGTTGGAAACTTCTACCCATCACAATTGTCCAGACTGGTCAAATGTGTGAAGTTTTCAGTTCCTCTTTCTTGACTATAAAGTAAAACTGTGGAGTATTTCAAAAAGAGATATAAACAAATGAAGATGTTGAGTTGACTGTCAGTCTTGTAACCAAGTCCTGTGAATCACCTACTTGCTCTTGTAGTTCTTCCAGAACAGTATCAGCAACCTCCAAAGAATGCCCAATAATGCTATATACTTTTGTTGGGCTTTTTTCAAAGCAGCTATATTTCTAAATGTACCCCTTATGGCACCATAGCATTAGATTTTTCCACAGCTTCCTACAGTAAAAATTCTGCTTTTTAGGCTTACTCCTATGGGCTAGAGGAAGTTCTTGTAGCAGTTAGTTCTTAGACTCTCAGTCTGGTCATTCCCCATCTCCTCAGTCCTTCCTGACTCAGAGATATTATGCTGTCTGATGGATAACTAGATCAGTAAAGACCAGCAACAACATGTGTAACCTTGTGAGAGCCCTGCTGTGAAGACCCTTCAGTCCTTCTCAAGTTGGTTGTTCAGATCACAAACTCCTTAGAGAAGAACTTGGTCTTTCCTACTTAGTATTTTGCCCATTGGATTCTCATCATATCTGGGACCTGGATGCATTCTGTGCCCAAGGGGCAGCTGAAGCATCACTGAGGAAAAAAGCTGTCTTCCTTCTCTTCTTCCATGACTCCTCCTGATTCCACGTGGAATGGCCCAAGTGGATCAGGCAGCAGGGACCATGTTTTAATCTGAGCAGACATTCCTTGCTTTACTGTGCCGCTCTCTGATTCCAGCCGTTTCCCAGCCTTGGTGGTCTGTGCTGGATTCAATCTGAAAGGTCAGCCAGAGAGGGGAGACCAGATGGCCGCAGAGACCCAGCGTGTCGGAACACTATGTTTAATTACACACAAATTTACTGCAGCATGTCAGGAGGGAGACAGGGAGCTTGTCCCATGGAAAGGTCAGGCATTGTGTGGTGGCTTTACCTAAATTACACTAGGAGGAATGGAAGTGAGACCCTGACCTTGTATAATGAATATACAGCCAGACCCCAGCGGGCACAGTGCATTCATGTGTTCAGTTCATCTTAGTGCCTTCTCTTGCTTTCCCAGACAAAGCAAAAGTAAATTTTTTCCATACTTACTAAAATGCCCTAGATTTTCCTTTTCTCATGAAGTGATAATATTCCAGGCTACAAGACGCTACATATATTAGGATGTTAAAAAAAGAAAAAAACCTCAAAACCAAAAACCAACCAACCAACCAAAAAAAACCCAACCAAACAACAAAAAAAAACCCCACGGGGGCGTTATTTGGCCATGCAAAACCATCTATATATGATAGGGACATCTGAAAGAAACCAAAGTCCAGTGAAGAGTTTATACGGTCAGGATGCAGAATTTCTTCTTTCAGGGGAATTTGATGGGGTTTATCCCTCTTTGAATTTTAAATTCTCCAACCTTAATATCTGAAGATATCCCATAATTTTTTTTTAATCCTTTACTTGACATAATAATCTGAACAAGGAATGGATTTTTTGGGTTTTTTAATTATGCATTTATTCAGCCTGGTTTGCTATTTGTAGGTTTTATTATTTGTTACTGGTGGAGAAAAAGATGGAATGAGGGGGGCAGGATAGTAGGTTTGGCTGTTACTATTGATCTGTATTTTGGTAGCACCCAGTGCTTACAAACAAGATGAAGGTCCCACTGTGCCAGGGTGTGCATTCATTCATTAACAGTCCCCACTGAACGACAGTCCAATTCCAAGTAAGTGTAACAAGGATTAACACAGTGAATAAATGAAGAAGATGGGAGAAATTACATTTGTTTCCCAAGATTGTAGTTGATAACTGACAAACTAGACAGGAACTTTGTTCTCCTGATCTCTAGCCTAGTTCTAGTCTTAGCATAGGCTTATTCCAAGATGTGAATATGACGTGAACACTTACTTGGGGAAGGTGCTGATTAGAAATTCTTGTAGGTAACTCACAGTGGTTAGGTTGCAGATTACATTAATAGCTTGACATGATTTAACTGCTTCTGTAACTAACCAAATCTGATGGAGCTTATAGATTTCCTTTTCCTTGGAATGAAAAATCATAGACTGATCTCATTTTATTCAAAGCAGTTGTTCTACTACTGCCTTAAACAATGAGTTTTATATCACTATTTGTCAGCTTGGCCTCCTGGGACCTTCCTTTAGTTTCCTTAAATGAGAAATGAAGAACAGATAGAACTGGTGACACTTACTAGTGCCATATTTCTGTATCTTACCATCCTACTGGTATTTACTCTGCAGAAGAAGTAAGTGATCTGTCACTTATAAATGAAAGAATTCAGGAACAGAAAGGAATGTATTTCTGTGGTTTTGAATTTACAAGTTCCACGAAAAAATGCAAAGATAACGCATTTCACTCATCTCTTTCCTGATTAACTATAGGAATGTAGGTTAACTTCATAAAGAGAAATGATTGTATGAGAAGGAAAAATCACACAGAGTTAGAATGGATTGTACAGTAAGGAAAAATAAAACTAAGAGCAATAAATAAATAAAAATCAATAGGTGGGGACTGTATATTCAAAAAAAGTTCTCCCTAAGCACCATCACACAGATCAGGAACTACCAAAGCTGGAACTTCAAGCTTTTTTGTTTGCTTTGAAATGACAGCATTGTATTTTTGGGGAACACTACTGCCATAGCTGAAGGTTAGACTATGTGACTTCATAAAATGGATGTTTCTTTTTCTTGAGATTACTTCTGACTCCATGTGCTCAATTTTTTTTAGTTTCATGGGGTTTTAGCACTTTCCTGTCCTTCAGATTTTAAGAGACCTGAGAGATTTTCAGCAACTGAATTCAATACAGTTGCATGCTAACTCAGTGAAAGAAAGTGTGTTTTCCCGTGTAATCTGAAAAAGGGCATGTGATTATGTTGCTGGCATATGAACAAGACAGCTATGTGTGTTATGGGATTGTGAAACATTATCTAAATATGTAGAGGTCAACAGGACAGCTCAAAGGCCTTTTTATTGAGAACTACATATTTATATAATAGACAGATAGCTCCAGTACTGTACAGTTTTTAATGTCCAGATTCATTCCACTTGACAGAGGAGTCTGACATTCTTGAAGGTTGTTTCAGACCCTGGACTGAATAGCCCTCTAGAGATGCCCAATTCTCACCATCTCTCTCAGTTTTTTGATGAAATCAAATGGTGGAAGCTTGTCCCCTTTAGTTAGGAAGGGCAAAACCAGTCAAACCTCTTCATTCTTTGGATACTGTCAGTCTAAAACACCAGTGTCATTGCTGGGCATCTGAGCATCTCAACATCATTAAATGTTCTGGTCAGTCATGGAAATGCCATTCCTCTAATTTATAGAGTGTGTGTGGGTAGAAATAGGGCAGGACTGGTCCACAAAGGTTCAGACATGCTAGACATCCAGCATCATGAGTTCTGTGCATACACACCAGTACACCATCAACACATATGCCAGCAGAGTAAACATCTAAACTCTGGAACAGGTGGAAGTCAGTTTCATTGTTGTAAGAAGACATTGAAATAAATTTTTTCACAGTATTACTATTAACAGTTAATGTGGAGTTCACTTCAGCTAACTTGACAGTCTATGAGTCAGTTAAATGGAAGAATTCATCAACAGAGAGAAATAGTTGCACAACATTCATATGGCCTCTTTCATTTATGAGATCCACCTGTCCTCCTTCATTTACCACTGCAGGAACTGTATCTTAGAAGTACTATTTCTCTCCTGAACACAGAGTTTAATTTCATGTCTTTCTATAAGCAAAGAATCATAGAATGATTTAGGTTGGAAAGGACCTTAAAGATCATCCAGTTCCAACCCTCCTCCCACAGACAGGGGTGCCAGTCACTAGACCAGGCTTCTCAATGCATCTGCTCAGCTTTTGGTATCTCAGTGATTGCATTGATCACTCACAGCCATTGTCATTCCATCCCAATCTCTCATCAGATGTAGTCCTTACATCTTTTTATATGGCTGAGGTCAAAAGTTACAGCTGGTGTCAATCTGAATCCACTACCCCTTACAAGGCTGTCTGGGAGGTATGACAATCTGTCATATACCTGCGCAGTGATGGTGAGAACTGCCTGAGAGAGGTGTTAGTCCCTAACCTCAGCTTGCAACAGCCAGGGGTAAATACAGCCCTCTGGCTCTTTTCTAGGAATGACATCTTTGGAAAAAAGAGTCAGGAAGAGATCACAGGTTCCTTGCACTACTTAAATGTTACACTCTGAAAGTTAAAAAACAAAGCTAAACAAAAATACCCAAAGTTATCAAAGAATATAAAGCACAGAAACAACAAAACCAAACATGTTCATAGACATGCACACAAAATGCTCTGCCAGCACTGAGGCAAAGCTGAATTTAATATTGAGAACTTTTTTTCCTTTAAACTGGAATCTCCAATAATTGCCTAGTGTTCGTAGGAATGTAAATTACTCTTTTTGGTCTCTATGTGGGAAGCAAGGAGATGAATGGGAGTCTAAATTGGTTTTGCTTCCTGTTCCCTGTAGTGGTTGCAGGATTAGTCCACTGTGCCTCTTTGCCCTTCCATTTCCTTGAAGACATGGGAAAACCTTCATTTTGCCAGGAGTTACTTACTCATTAAAATGAATCAAACAAGCCAGATTGTAGCAGGCATTTGAAAACCTGCTATCTGTCAAGAATTTTAAATTTAAAATTAACATTGAGTCCTCCTTTAAGACAAAAACCTTGACCTTAAGTTGCGTAGTGATTGGCAAGCACTCCCCATCCCCTGACTCGATTAACATTTAAATGCCATTTTGTGTGAATATGAGTGGCGCCTTTGGAACAAACAAATTACTAATGTCTTCCTGCAGAAATGGAGCATCAGAAGTGCCTTATTAATTTGAAGTCTAATTGAAAGTCCCTTCCTATTCCAAAGAGGTCTATGTGGCCTGGGAGAAATAGCCAAGGGGTACCTTTTGGTCCCTACAGGTGATATCTCCATTAGCCTATTCTTCCTTTATTTGTGTTTCTGGGCTTGCTCTGCAGTGGGGCAAAGAGGAAAACAGGGGAAAACTTGTCTTATATGAGGAAACATGTATGTTTTGTGCTTGATTCTTCTGGGAATGAGTAACCAGGAACAACTTCTGACAATTAAGCTTTACAGTCTGTAATACAGTGCCCAACTGCTATGCCAATAAATAAACGAGGCTATTGAGAAATCCAGGTCTTTCATGCAAATTAACAAAGAGATCAAAGCTGGAAGCTGAATTCAGAAGTTGTGATTTTTGAACTATTGAGCAGTTGGGGTGTTGCTGTTATAGGAGATGAACCCTTTGCATCCATACCACATGTTCAGCTCACCCATGTTGCTGGACCTCACACGTCCCTTCGTAGCCCATGCAAGTTAGTTTAAATAGAATCATAGAACCTTTAAGGTTTGAAAAGACCCCCAAGACCATAAAGTCGAACCTTTGGCAAAGTATCACCATGCTCACTAAACCATATCACCAAGTGCCACGTCTACTTGTTGTTTTTATCACTTTCAGGGATGGTGACTCTATCACTTCCCTGGGGAGCCTGTTCCAAGTATTCCAATATGTCCACCTTGTTGGTGAATACACATGAGAGGTCCCACCACCCTACATAACCCACAGAAAATAGCTACACAAAAAAACTATGACCCAAAATTTGCAGGTTAACTAATCAATGATGTGCTCCTGGTTTGTGTTTCAGCAAGACGTCTGAGGCCAGTACTGTTGGCAGGGGAAAGGATAGAAGAGAATGCTTCACTAGGCAGTACATTTATCTGCCAACACTAATTGTGCAAGTGGGGAGATATTTGTAAGATGCAAAGGTGCTGCTCTGAGAACAACAGAATTTGCTGCTATATTGAATAAATAAATATGCATATGCAAATCAGAAATGGGCTGCTTTTTTTTTTCTAGGATAATGCCCGCCATCTCCTTCAAATTATGTCAATTTGACATTGTAAATTTGCAAGGTACACACAGAAATCCTGATACACCAAATCTAGCGCTCATTCTGTTTCAAGTGTTTTTCCCCCCATCTCATTAACTCTGTCAGTTACTTGTTGTTGAGCCACTTTGCCATGTTCTCTATTTAAATTTTGAATAAGAAAAGATGAGATTTTATTTAATTACTCCCTTGGCTCACCTTTTCTTACTAGAACTTCCATTGCAGTCTGTCTATACACACATGCTATGCATCATCTCTAGCTATGGAGATTTATTTTTTTTTACATACACTTTTGCTAATCAGCATGGGCTTCTGTTGTGGTCAATAGAGAGAAGTACACTCTTTCGTGATGTGATTCCTCCCATCCTAATTTTGAAATCTAGAATCAGTCAAATGAATTGTGTCCCAAAAGCACACATTTCTCTATGTTGATTATAGAGGAAATCAAAAGTGACTCACTCAAATGGAGTAATCTATGTTCTATGACCACATCTGGCTGGATAAACCTATTCTGTCCTCCTCGAGGAGAAATGTTCTTGAGGCACCAAACCCAAAATATTCTCATCGCTACTCCTAAGCAGCGCTCTTCAGCACATTACAACACTGTGACATCCATGATGTTAGAGGTTCTTGTTTGCCTAGAAATTAGTGAACGTGCAGCTGCACCTGTATATAAAAAAATTTTTAAAAATAAAAATAATAATAATAATGAAAAATTGACATACCCAGGTACGTCTCTGGCTTCTGCTTTACCAAAAAGGGTTGGAGATGTTTTCTTTGAGCTTGGCCTCATCTTGTAAAGATATAAATCCGATTGTGTGGTGACAGCGTGATCGTCATTTTAGTGTTCAAGTCCCCACCCCCTGCCAGTTCAAGGATGTTTGCTCCAAAGAATATTTAATCTCCAGCTATCTTCTTCATGCCTTTAAGTAGTAGTGTGATGAAAAGCTCCTCCTGACCTAAGTGTTATGCAAAAGGCTTAGGAGAAATATATTCTTACAAGATTTCTAGCTCAGTCAGATCAAAACATTTATTTTTATACAAAGAATGCATCACAACTTTACAGGTGTTCAGTCTCTCAAGCTGTCTTAGAATTTTTCCCATGTTAAAAAAACCATTTTTAAAAAAATAAAAAGAAGAAGAAGACATGAACTATATATCGATCTGTGTCCAGCTGGACCATGTGATGTTAAAGTACAGTAAGAGTTCATCTGCCTGACTTCAGAATATGACTTTTATTCACAAGTGCTGAGGAAAATACTGGTTTCGGAGTGCTTTGGGGGTTGACCTGTCAGCATTTCTATTGTTTTCTTGAAATCTTGGGCTTGTTTTTCTCACACAGAGGTGATAAATCAGTGCACAGAGTGCAGGTGACCTGGTCAAAGGTGTGTGATTAATGCAGTTAATCACCTGTTCTGCTCTTCATCATGTGGTTGAGTAATTTATAAGATCAGTGCTGCAAATCTATTGAAATGCATGTATCCTGTGCCATTAGTGCTATAGACCCACAAAATATGGGAAACAACCTAAAAATGTGTTCCTATAAAGTTGTTTTTTGTAAGCTGGATATACATAATATAACTTACTGTTAGCTTAGTCTTTTAAATTAAATATAAATATAAAAGGGTTCCTTTGCCTTGAAGCAGAATGATTTGGAATAAAGGGGCAGTTGTGTGGAGAGACTCATATAAGTAAATGTCCAATAACATAGTTGTGGACAGCCATATTCAGGAGATATGTACACTCTCAACACTCAAAAAAAAAATACCTGGGAGAACGGATTAGGTGATGTAGAACATGATTTTGCCAATTGTTTTCTGTTATGTGTTTCCTCTGGATCTGTCTGATTGAGTATTCAAGATCTTAAATAAAAGGGCTTTCTTTATTTCCCAGGGTGGTTACAACCTAATATACTTTTCATTTAAGAAAATTCTCCTTGGCATCCATATCTTTCATTTTTCTTTCCGTATTTGTATATAACTCTGTCAGCAGATGATCTGTTCAAAACTGATGGCATGTTGGAACCCAGGACAGCATTTTACTCCTGTAGTATGGTCAGCCAGTAGTAAAAAGCTCTGGAACATATCACTGGCTTCCTTTAAGATTTGATCTTTCATCAGTTTCCAAAGGAAAGTGAGAGTAGGCCAGAAGTCTGAGTGGGAAGTATCTTTATGGATTTGGACGCTGTAACTTCATCTGTGCATGGAATAGTCCATTTTGAAGAATTGCCAATATATGGAGAACAGCACAGGAAAATACAAAGCAAATCAGAAAACAGCACATAGTGTTCTTTTACTCTCTTTTCAAGAGAAATGTATTTTTCCCACACAAAAATTGGTAATTATATTAAGAATTCCTTTTTACAAAATAAGGAAGAAAACATGATCTCAAAACTACCTTTTTTAAGACTGGAAAATTTAAAAAATCTTTAAGTTCTATTTATTTTATTTTTATGAAAGTTCTTCGACAAAGAGAAACCTGATGAGGAAAAAATGCTAAACTTCCATGAAAATAAAGAGACACCTGTGTTTCTGCAGGTTTAATAAAAAATAAACAAGTTTACTACAGTTTCTGTCATATCTATTAGGTGTTTGTCTATCAAACACATCTATTAGGTGTTTGATGCTGGTTGTTCTTAGAAATACCACAAATTCTTAGGTTTTCATAGAAGATGAGAATAAAGTAGTGGGGTATGCTATGAAATAGAGGGCAGAACTCTGGGTGTGCACATATCTCCAGTAGGAAGAGGCAGAAAGATCAGGGAGAGGTTTTGAAATGAGTTTGCTTTTATTCAATCACTTGCCCAGCATCTTTCTTAGTGCTTCAGAAAGCTTTCAATAAAAAACAAATAAAATGCATAATAAAATATGGACTCACAACAAAAATTCAAATGACCATCCCAGTACAAGCCCATAAATAAAAGATTCAGCTAGTGAGACACCCACAAAATACATTTTCAAAAGGCTTTTAAACTGATTAAGGAAGTTGATTTCATGTATACTGATAGTGGAGAGTACATTTTCCTACAAAGAGCAGGCAGGCAGAGAATGGTATACCAGGGGCAACCCAGGCTGCAGTTTTTGTAAGGCTATAAAACCAGCCCTTCCAACAGGTTGTTTTTAGAGGTAGACTGTCATTAAATCTTAAAGAAAGATTTAAGTATGTGTTCCTCTTTTTTCTTCCTCCTCTATCCATTTTAATTCTCAAAAGTTTAACAATCCTCAGTGTAATAGCTTATCTATCTGCAAAATAAAATGAAATTTATTCTGTAAGTCATGCAGGCGTGAACCCAAAATTCTGACTTTATTTCTGGTGATGTGATTTTCAGATGTCTAAAAGATGTGTGCAGTGGCCAAGATGTTCACAATGTTTACGATGACTCTTAGTATTGTGAATTCTCTGTTGTCTAACAAGAATAATCTACTGGCATGATGCTTCTCTTCAGAGATAGTACTAACCTGTGTTTGGTTGTTTGAGGCTTTTTTTTTTATATCCCTTGATGTATGTTCAGCTGAATCATGCAATAATGTAATCAGGAAAGAGACATAGGCTAACATACACACAACTTGATCACTTAATTTCATTTCTTTGGAAAACCTAGCTCTAGTTACTAAAAAGGACCCTGGCAATCATTTCAAACTCCAGTTGTGTCCAAGAACCAAAGATTTTATTCTGTCTTGGCTTTAAATTTGTCTGATGTTTTAGGGAAGATTGATTAGACATTTTAAAATCCCTTAAAATGAAAATGTTTCATTTTTAATGAAGAATAAGGATGGCATTAGAGTATTTCTAGATCCTGTTATCCAAAAGTGTCACAATACTGCCAAACTTAACATATTCATAACACCAGGATAAAAGTATTACCTCTGTACATATGTGGGGAGGGTTAGGTAAACTTTCAGTCTCTACCTTTATCACTTTGGTTAAATTCTTGCTCCCATCCCATCTGACCTTGCTGTGGTGACAAGTTTGGGCTCCATATTCCTAAAAATTACGTTTTTGGCAATCACATGGCTATATGATATGGTGAGGTTGGCTTTGTTTCCCTGTTAATCATGGATCCAGCATGCAAGATGGATGTGGGAATGCAGTGAAGGCTACTGATTACACAGATACTACATATCAGGAAACCTCTGAACTGAAAATTATTGGTGCTTAGGAAGATTATTCAGGATAAATATAATCTTTATTACCTACACTTGCCCTGTGTACCAACTGTGATGAGAGGAACTTTAGCTGGATGGACTTATTCTCTGATCCAGTAGAACTGCTCTTATTCCTTAAAATTATATAATGACATTTAGTATAATGAGTCTCCTGTGGCAGCAGAATGGTATCCATCACCATAGGAAATGAGCTGAAGGGAAGACTTCAGGGTACTTTATGCCAAATACACACACGCTGATCAGAGGTGCAAGCAGTGGGTATGTCCAGGATTGCTGAATGCCTAAAATAAATTTCCCAAGTCCTCTAATCCAATGTGTCTACAGTAATGTGGTACAAACAAATGTATGTTGGAGACATAATCTCCCTTCAAAAACTCCTTTCTATATCCTCATTTACTTACTGGCTTTGGGTTATTAATTGAGAAAGTTTTTGCTATGTGATCTAGCAAGATCCAGCTCTTTTCTTATTGCACTGTGATACACAAGGCACTTGCAACCCAAGGAATGCAAAATATGAAATAAGACAGGCACAGAGTGGAGAATTTAGGCACAAGAAGATTAAACGACTTGCCCACAAGCATCTCAGGAGTCTGTAGCAGAGCCATGGACTAACCCCTGTTCTCTAGCCTTACCTCTTGCTTCAGTCCATCACTTGCTTTGTTTTCATGTTTTATCTGGCCCTTCTTTCCCTAAGGGCAGAGAAATTTCCCAACTCACTGGATCATTTTGTCAAGGGAGATAGATAACTTTCCAGTTCCTCCTCTCCCCACCCTCTTCCCCCCATTAGCCAATCCAATTATAGAAAATCAAATATCTTGCTAGAGCCGGCCAAATTCAATTACACAGGTACTTCTGGGTAAATTTTGGCAGTGAATAGTTTGCTGGCTTTACCCAGACTTTTCTCTTTAATAAAATGCTCCCAGTTAGCCAATACATCTTGTTATAAAATAAAACAAAACCCCACATATACATGCAACCATAGATAAGCACAGACATATTTTTTAGACAGTTTCTGGGTATAGATTTTCAGCTATCTCCCAGGACCTTTATACCACTTTGGATTTGAACTGTTAAATCCTGTCCACCTCCACATGATTAAGTGGCAGGATGGGAAGTCCTGCTTTTCAAAGTCAAAACTCAGCAGGCAAATACTAAAATTGCATCTGCTCAAAATATGTTCCCCTTTCACCTGAAAAAAAAAATATCGCATTTCATGTACATTTCAAAAATAAAGTATTTCATTTGAAAGCTGCAATTTTTTATTAGAGAATGTCGGAGCAACACCTGGTAGGAGTTCGAATGACTCATTCTCCTTTACCTCTGCAGGTTTAACTCTGTCTTTAGGTAGCGACTCTTGTCTCCTCTGTTTTAAAAGGGTCAATTTATTACCAGACATGAAGTCCATGTGGGGATCACTACTCACAGAGGAGAAAGGAGTCCTCTGGCAATTACCCTCTAGCTCAGTGGAACAGATTTTTACCACAATATTTGAGTTCTTCTATAAAAACTCTGGGAATCAAAAATATAGTATTTTCCTTAGGAGGCAAATTGTTGTTTATAAGGATTTATAGATGACCAAATTAATGGTTGCACAAGATAAAGGGCATGTCACTATTACAAAGTGAACCACCAAAAAATGTAGCAACTCAAAGAAGACTGGCTTTTACCATTTCCAATACTCAAACCTTCACAGACAATTCAAAGTTCTGTGAAATGCAAACAGGAAGTGTTGGTCAAACTAACCAAGTCTCAACTGTCTGGCAATTATAAAGTATTACCTAAAAAATGAGGAGCTTGGTGTTTTTAAACTTTTTGAATCTTCATGCAGAAAAATACTATGAATATTCTCTCTTCCTGAGCCTTATGGTTGTATTCTTGATCTTACACAACTCATCCAGTAAACTGAGACAGTGGACTAGCATTTGAAATGACTCAGGGCTGATGTATCTCCTTTTTCTTTTGGATAATACCCTTTCCTCTCAGTAATACCTTGTATTATTCAAATGGGGTGTAAAGACAGTGGTCCAGCCAAGAAACATGCACTTAAGATGTCTGAAATACGGAATGCTAAACATGTCCCCTGGATCTCTTCCAAGCTAGTTTAGTTACTAGACTTGCCTCATAAAGGAAATGGGTGCTAAGTGAGAAGTGAAAATACACGGAAGGGCTACATTTTTCAGGCTTCTGTAATGATTACAGCCAGATAACACAAAATTGGTCATCTCTGACTTCAGTGACTGAAGTAATTCTTCTCCCTCATTTATTCAAGGCTGTGGAGAGCTCCTGTGAGCTGCTACACAGGTTCCTTAGTCCTCCCCAAGCTAAAACTTCAATTCAGCTAAAAAAAGAAAGAAAGAAAGAAAAGAAAGAAAGAAAGAAAGAAAGAAAGAAAGAAAGAAAGAAAGAAAGAAAGAAAAGAAAGAAAGAAAGAAAGAAAGAAAAGAAAGAAAGAAAGAAAGAAAGAAAAGAAAGAAAGAAAGAAAGAAAGAAAGAAAGAAAGAAAGAAAGAAAGAAAGAAAGAAAGAAAGAAAGAAAGAAAGAAAGAAAGAAAGAAAGAAAGAAAGAAAGAAAGAAAGAAAGAAAGAAAGAAAGTAAGTCCAGGAAACAAACTAGTACTTCAGACCAATATTTTGACAGTTTAGGAGGAGGAAGGAAAGGGGGAGAATGGGATTAGACTTATATTAGGTAGCAAGAACATCCAGATTTACTATTGTGAGGATTTAAAAAAAATAAGTAAAATCCCAGAGCTTCAGAGTGGATAAAAGCTTTCTTGCTTCAGTGCCTAAACCAACTTCTAATTAATGGGGTTTAGGAAGACATTGTCCTTATGAGCATGTTATCCCCATAGCTGCCCACTGAAGGGTGCCCTGCCTGTTGCAGAGAAGCAGATGGTATTGACCACTGTCTGAGACAGCTATTGAACTAGGACTGGCTGTTGATCTGGTCCACTATGTCTGTGCTTTTTTAATCTAATCTTATCTAATCTAATCCTAATGCATTTTTCTTTTGTGCCTCAAAAACTCCCAGGTACATACATAAAATCTTTCTTAATAAACACTTCAATTCCATTTGGAAGTGGCCCTCTGGTTTGAGATACCCTGCCACTTTGTCAGTCCAGCTGGGAAATCTTCACCTCAAACACTGATGTCACCTGTTATGCGTATGACGTTTCCATCCAGAACAACCAGCTGCCCAGTGTAGGGATCAGTTACAAATGCCTTGATTTCAGAGGAAAGTCTCCTGTGGGTTGGGGTGGTTTGTCCAGGGAAGGTGCAGGGTGACACAAATGTGTTTCAGTGTTGTAGAGTCAAGATGAGCCATCTGTGATGAGCTGTGTGAGACTATAGATGAGTGATCATTCCATGGACACAAGATATAGAGGAGAGTCTGTGACTCGTACACCTGGGAATAAATCATGCCATGATTTTTTTTCTCCCACCAGTCAAACAGTCAGTGTTTTAAAGAAGACTTTGTCATATTTAATAGTGCTGTCAACCTTGCAGTTTTGCTGGCCTATTAATAAGAAATTCCAAAATGACGCTATTAACTACTATTCTCCCAGAGCTCAGCAAAGCCAGCCATTAGAGTCTCACCTGGGGTGGGATGAAAGCCTTCATGGTGCAAAAATGATAAAGTGAAGTCACCCCCAGAGGAACTTCAAGAGATTTGGGAAGCCACTTTGCCACTTGCCTTGACAGCAACAGTTACAGGGGAGGGAATTTTAACCCTTATGGGCTCACATGGATATTGAGGCAAATACAGGTTGAAGTCCTTCTCAAAGTAAATCATTTATATTCTATATATTGCTGCCTTTTTTTTTCTCCTCTGTGTGCCATCTCTGTGTGAAGATAAACAGAGTTGGCAGGAAATATCCTCTCAAAACAGAGCAAGAAAAGCCTTGAGGAACTTGATAGATAAAATTGTACTTATATTTCCCCACTCTGCTGAGGGATTTACCATGCAATAAAGGGTATGCCAGAAGCTCAGACAGACAAGTCCAGACTAATGCCAAACTCCTGCCAGAGCAACAAAATGATCTGCATGGTCGGAATATACTTCCCAATTTGTGAGAAATGGCTGCCAAAACAGATGACTTAGTTTTAATATTTGCTTTTAAAAAGCTGTGGCAGTAAGTTGGTGAATGTTTGCTCTGTGCACACAGCCAGTGTCTATTGTGTTTGAGTATGCACTTGCACCCTCTTAACCAGGTCATCTTCCAATAGAGACAAAAAGAAAAATAAAAAAATCCCTCTCTGTCCAGATGGTACAAAAAGCAAGTCACAGCTGGTTGGATTCACAAGGGTTAGGGCTGTTGATTTTGTTAAACCATTCTCTTTCAAACATATATTCCTCTCCTGCAAACTCTTCTATTTCAGTCTTTTGATGCAAATTATTTGACCTTACATGGAGGGAGGGAAAAGTGTCTGTTGAGACATAAGGATGTTTTGGGAGTCATAGGCACCTAAACAACTGATTTCAACTTCTGTGGGGTCTTCCCTGATGCCAGATTTAATTTTTATTCATCACGGTGTTGACCTGGTTAATTGTGCATTGAAAAGAGCACCGTTTGCACCATTAACATTGGGCTCATCTGTTCTATCAACAGAGGACCATAGCTCAAATAGATGTAAAATACCTTTCGGTTGAAACTTGTCATGTGAGATCTGGTTCCAAAAGACATTACTCGGAGTTTTGAAGAAAAAGGGTGTGACAGAAAAGAATTGTTTCGCCCTTGTGAAAACACAGAGCAACTCACAATAAGAAGTAGAAAAGAGGGAAAGAGTGAAATTTTGCTACTGTTTAGATAATTCAAGAAATGTTTGATCCAGCATTCACTGATCTCAGCAGGATGCTTTCCATTCCCTCCCTTGTCCAATTGCAGCATCATTAGCCACGTTACTCCTAACTGTTGGGCACCTACACCTAGTGTTGCCCTCCCAATTGCAGAAAATAAAAATAGAAAATTAGGGAACTCAGCTTTCCATATCAGCACCTGAGGAAGGGGACTGAATAAAATTTCCACCTCACTCACCCGATTACCTTCATGGCCAGATGCACAAGGTTTTGATCACCTTTCTGTCAGTTATGTGCTGTGCAGCGTTTGCCAGGTGATGTTATAAATGGTAGAACTTCACAGGCAAGATGCACTGTGCACTGGTGTTGTTCCTGAAGCTGTAACCTTTGCATTTCCTGTCTTTTTCCTTCCTTCATATTTGCAACATTAACATTGCATTAACATAGGGATGGGGTGTTTAATATGGGTGTGCAGTCGTTTGCAAATCAGTTTGCAAAGCACTTTGGGATCCTTCTGGATGAAAGGTACTATATAAGTGTCAGTCATTATTACTATCATTATTATCATTATAAGTTCACAAGGAGACAAACAGCTGCATTAGAATAACACTGGGGTAGATTTTTCAAAGCCACAGTGGAGATTTGAGCTGCATGTGAGTTCCATGAATACACAGTTAATGGCAGTTCTAATGGATTACTCAGCATGGAGAGCTTTGGCCTTGTGCAAAGGAAGGGTACTTTCAGAACTACAGCTCTAGTCCTTAAAACAGCACATTTAGGTAACACCAGGGAATTTCAGATTCTTCTCTTCCTGCTGTGAAAGATGATTCATAGCAGGGCATGTAGTGGGGAATGTTGGGCAAATTGATGAGAGGAAGATTTGTGGAAGCCTGGAAGGCTGAGGCTGCATCAGGATTTGCAGCAGGGTGGACCATGTTGCATGGTATGCATATTCCAGGATATCACCGGAGAAACTCTTGTCCATAATTCTGTGCAAATTCATCACAGGGCAAAACTTTTCCTTTGAATAGGCGAGAAAAAGAAATCAAGAAGGAGTGTCTCTGGCATTTTGTGAGCTAGAATATTTGTCAGAATTAACAATTATTTTCTACACTCTCAGAAAGAGGTTATATACATAAGCACCATATATCACCAATCTCTTGTGTTAGCGCCTCCTCTCCTCACCACTGTTGTGTAAGGGGTTACTGCCCTTCTCATTTCTACCAACAAAAAAGCTTTTTTGGATGAACTTTAAATTAAACCCATTGCTGGTGACATTACCACTTAAGACTGGGGGCTTTTGTGGTGTGTTTTTTTGTAGTTTTAATTTATTTTTTTCTCTTTAATATTTATTATTTTGCTAATGGATCATTTCACAAGCAGTTAAACTGAGACCTTCTCTGGGGACATCGTGATGGAAGGATATGTGTTGTGGAACCATGCCCCAAGCTATGCATAGAAATATAGTCCTGAATTGTGAGTACCTCTGTAGGTGGTACAGGTTTTACTTTTAAGATTGCAATTTCATGCCACTGTATTTCTTTCTCTTAGGAAGGCTAAAAGCCAAGCGTTTGGCTCAAATCACACATGACAATTAAGAACATAATTATAAATTAATTGACTGAAACCAGAAGTTATTGTTAGCAGGTTGCATGGCTGAAGTGGAAATGACCTAAAGCACATCTCATCTTATGACGTAACAGTCCCTAACGATGTGGCGGAACTGAATTTGGTATATCAGAACTGGGCTTGACAACACTAACAGAAACAGCTACTGTCCTAACCATATGTATTAATATTCAGGCACTTACTTCCAAACAAAATTAATCCTCGATCTGGATTTTAAGACACCTAATTTTAGTGTAGTTTCTTAAGAAACAGAATTTATGCAATCAGTCACAGCCTCTTTGTGTTCCTGTCCATCTGTTCCTCCTCCTCAGGAACTGTGGAACCATTGAAGTTTGACTGATCTGTGGCATACTTGGGGTCTCCAGATAGGTCTTGGATTTTGAAGTCAGTGGAGCTAAAGCAGTGTGAAATTTGGCCCTTTTGAGTGACTTGGCTCGCTTCTTAGTTTAAAGGACAGACAGATCATGTTATATTCTATGTGCTAATGAAAAGACAGATGCTACAAATATCCTGCTGCTTTACTGGGCAGGATCATCCTAGACCACATTCCTCCTAGCTTACACTAAAGAAAGATAATTTAGGGTGAGTGGTGCCTGTGGCATTCACCACATTGAAGTAAATCAAGGCTAAACTGAGGGTGTACACCCATTTCCTCAGACTACCAAGAAATTTCTGTCCTTTTCACTAA
The DNA here is from genome assembly GCA_013396655.1 of Campylorhamphus procurvoides. Lineage (NCBI taxonomy): Eukaryota > Metazoa > Chordata > Aves > Passeriformes > Dendrocolaptidae > Campylorhamphus > Campylorhamphus procurvoides. Next base: position 648,810 of record WBMV01004765.1, read on the forward strand.
ATCAGGAGAGATAAGACCCAAATGGATACCATACAATCAAAAGAAGGAGAAAGAACAAATTAACTTTTGCTCATGTTATTTTTTTGTGATAATCCACCTGCCCATTATTGTGTTGTAATTAGGGTGAAAGTCACTTGAGACAGCAATTTTCTTGTCTTTTTTTTTCTTTATGGTACTGATTATAAGGGGGATTTGGTTCACGACTGGATCTTTATGTGTTCTTTTCATTCAAATAATTTAGATTTTTTGTTTTTTAATTAGGCTCATTTAACCCTCTGTCCCTTAGTTTTCCAGTCTGTAAACTAGAGGTAACAAATACCTCCCATTTACAGAGTTGCTATTTAAAATTAAAATGTCTACCACTGATTTGCAGAGAAAAACGCTTTGCAAGTGAAAAGCAATTATTGAAGATGCATTTACAGATGTATGATGATAGACAACTGTACATGAAAATCCAGATGCAAATCCTAAATGCAACTATTTAGCAATAGCATACTTCTCTAGTAAGCTTTATGGATTAAGGGACCGAAAGGGATTTGCATTTGGAATGGATCAAGTCCCTCCAATGTTCCTACTGGCCATGTATTTCCAAAATAATCTCACTAGCATCACTGTATTTTCATGTTCAGCTTGAAAAACAAGATTTGATTTCTCATCTCTTAAAAAATTCCTGGACTGTAAAGTTGTTGATCACAACTCAGATGTTAATTGAGGAAATGGAGTATGAGTGTGGGGTTTTTGTTTGGTTGTGGTTTTTTTGCAGTAGAATATTTTTGCTGGAGAAAAGAGGTGGCAAAGGATGTTTTTGACAAATAGATGCCAATTTAATACTGCTACTTACACTATTCCTGCTTTCCCCTGCAGGGGCTTCCTTTTACAGTCCCACAATGTGCTAGTTTCCAGAGGCTATGCCTCTGATTATCTCAAAGTTGACAGCATTTCAAACAGTCAGCGACCCTGTTTTAAATGAAGCTGTGGTGATTGGTTGAAAAAGACAGCCTGAAGGCCTCCTGATCCAGGAAGCCACTTACACATATGACATCTTCCCCATACCCTTACTTCTTCAGATCCACTCAATACCAGTTTCTACCATGATAGTGCCCTTGGGAAATCAAACAATTAATAATGGCTGAGAAAAATGCAAAGTTAATTGATGCTTGTTCTATTATTCAATGAAAATTGTGGTTACCCATGATAGATCTGCAATAGTATTTCTCTTCCTGTATCTTCCCTTTTGGCACTGCTAAATCTTCGGGTCAGAGAAAGTGATTCTCATATGTATTTGTTAAGTTTATGGACTAAATAAACGCTTCTGTTAGGAAAACAAGAGCTTTCACCCTAGTGTATTTTTTTTTTTTGCTTATCTTGAATATACCTTGTAGAAAGTTAAAGTTGATTTAAAGATTTTAAAACTCAGAAAGTTGACTCAGTCAAAATAAACCATACTGTAATTTTAGACTTAGTTTGTCTAGTGTGGTATTTTGTGGCCTCTTTACTTCCTAAACTAAAATGCCCTCTTGCCATCAGATATTTTTTCTTCTAATAGGTAATAATAAAAGGCAACAAACTTTTCCTAAACTTTCTTTGCAGAAGCTGCATATATAGCAACCCTAAATCCATTTATGAAATAAGGGTTTAAAGTTCTCAACTCTTTTTAACCCTTCCAGAGCCTTCACCTTTTATCAGTATTCAATTTGTAAAATGGACAGTCATAAAAAGCACTGTTTTCAAGTAACGCCTTCGGTAAAGCCATATGGATAAATCATATTTGTTACATTTTCCTCATTAAGCCTTTACTTCTAAAACTCACAATCCTCTTTGTCCAGGGAATGACAGAGGGAATTTGCCATGCTGGCTGTAAAACCTGAATTCTTCATGTGTGCTGCGGCTATTGTGTTCTGGATATATACTCTTGCTTTCTTCCTGTTAAGTTGTGAGATTTCACTTAGGGGAAAGGAGGGAAGGTGAATGCTGGACCTTCAGGAAGAAAGGAGCATTTGAAGGAGCAGAACATGGAGACAGGATGTTCCAAGCATAACAGGGACATAAAAAGGAATGAAACATCATTTTGGACAAGCAGAAAGGGAGAGAGAAGACAAAAATGTCGAGTTGTTGGCAAGCACTAAATCAAAGAGGGGGGCCTTGAAGTCAAGGGCAATGCCTTCCATTATATCAATACAATTAATGGCATCCTAATGTTCACTTATTTGCATTAACAGCAAACTTAATGCCGGCAGAGATCAATGGTGAGATTAGTGATGTCCAAATCAACATGCTTTTAAGCAAATTATTTCCCCTGTGTGAGTCCCTCCCCTAGTTAGTAGCATGAATCTTTGGTGGTGTCTGCAGCTCCATCAGCAGATGCCTCTTAAAGCCTGCTGTCTCTTAAATACAGTCCTCCTAACATTAGTACCACTTGCACAGTAAGCAGGAATATCAGGTCAATAGATCCACTCAATGTGGGTATCTTGCACATCGGCAGTGATGGTTAGAAGCAAATTGTTCCTTTTGTGTTAGTTATTAATATTACTATTATTACTGAGCATATTTTAAAAGCCTTTATTCTTTGTTCCTCTGTCACACAATCTGATCTGCTTATTTCTTCTGAGAAAATGACACCGTTGTCTTGGAGTGTTAAATCTAAACAAATAAATCACACCAAACCTCATGAGCCACCTCTGTCATGTTACAAAGGCAAAGTGATCAGGCAGCTGTGGTCAGTAGTAGTGGAATAATATAATGACATGTTTCCTGGAAGCTTGAAGCCTTCAGGAACAGATTCAAAAAGATGCCATTGGCTGGCAGCTGGTGAGAGCAAAGCTAAATCTGTGTATCTCAAAGCATGTAAAAAAAAAACCTTTTGAGGAAAATATCGTAGACAGTGGTGACCCAAAGTATTCTGCATTATTACTTGGTCTTGAGTACCTGTCTGAGTACTGATCCCCATTCACCTATTCCTATATATTCTTCTTCGCCTTTGGGCCTTCTTGTAAGTTTTCCAGCTTGGGTTCTTCCCTTGCAAACATTTAGACTTGACACTGAGTGTCTTTTGGCACTTGGAACACGCACAGTAGCCACAATGGTGTTTTCCACACCTCCACCAAAAGCACACCCAGATTACTCTATGTAGCTGCTGGCAACTCTGAGTGGGAAAGATGATGGAAAGGACTGATCAAAATAATTTAGACAACGTTTTTCTACTGAAAAATCATGTGTTTTTTTAAAAAAAGTCCTTTTTTATTTTTTTTTCCCAGTGAGAAATCATCAGCGAAGTGTCTTAGATTCAGGCTTGAATTTCTTTTGAAAATTAGTGACAGAGGGAGAGAGAGAGAACTCTAGAATAGCAGGCTTTCAGGAAGGTATCCAAACAATTCCCTTTTTGCTGATCAGTCAGCTACTCCCTAGCATGTTCTTCTCTCTTTTTCAATCATTAAAATAAATCTGTGTACATTGTGAATCAAATTTTCAGTTTGCTGACAACACTGAAATTAGAAAACTGGAGGGGATTCTATACGAAACACCTTCTTAAATACCATTCTGTTGGAAGACACGAAACCAAAATAATCTGAAGTGCAGACCAATGGCAAGACAGTTTTGCTGGTAATAATAGAAGAAAGTTTTGATGATACAGCAAAGATATGAAAAATATGTCCAGAGCCCTGAGTTTGAATATGAATGGACCAGCAGTGCTACCAGTACACTTTCCAATGGCTGGATAGGCGGATGGATCACAATGTGCAATTCTTTTGGCTATCAGGTAGTATTGGATAAACATTTCACAAAGAAATACCTACTATAATTAAATACTGCTTTTGGCACCTTGAAGAACTGTATAATCTACTTGGATTCTAATTTCTTTAATTTCTAAGGATCCTGTCACCTCCCTCACAACACAGAAACATTTTCCCCCCTACATGTGGTATTTTTTGACACTAAGACACAGTGTCAGATAAGCTGAGTGCATTCTTGCAACCCTTCCCTTTCCTGATAGCCCCCAATCCTTGCAAGACTATTAGGGAAAGCCAGAGGAAGGTGAAGAGAAAGTCTTTGGGCTCTGGTTTAATTCAGAGCACCTGCTTCTTCCTGGGTGCCAGAATTGCATAGCCTTGTTGGGAGCCAGGATGTAATAGCTGTGCCTGATAAATAGCAGCACTAAACGTGCTACAGCAAAGGTTTCCTGTACTATAATAATTGTAGGTGCTGACTTGGTGCAATATATCTTTGCCAGCGAGTAGTGATAGAATAAATAGCTGTTTTTAACTATAGGATCAGGAAAAGCTAATGCAGTGATTGAAGGAAAATATTCAGCTAAATGTAGTCTGTCTTTGTTATGCCGTCCTTCCAGCCCAGTGCTACCTGTGCTGGGGGGATGACGGATGGACTCCAGCCATGCTGGCACTGGTGCTCCTCCTGCTCCCAGTGGGGCAGGTCCACACTTGGGGTGCATTGTCAGGGCTGTATCTGCCCCTGTGATGGCTCCTGGGCAAACAGGAGGAGGAGGCAGAGAGCAGACACAGAAACCAAGCGTTCCAGGAAGCTGTTGGAGGGAAAACAAATCAAGGTCATGAGTTCACAGTCTTTGCAATCTGGTCAGTCTTTGTTGGCCAGGAGAAAATTAATGTGAGTCCAGCCCAGCTCCTGGCAGAATTTCCCTCCCACAGAAGCGTGCCAGAATGGTTGGTCACCATGTTGACAGTCCTGGAGGGATCAGGATTGAGAGGGGTCTGCTATCTAAGCCAATTTATCTGCCCATACCTGGGATATTTTATCTTGCTCAGGTGGTTGTAATATATTTCACACAGTCACTTTCTTTCCTGCTGCATTTTTTTCTGGAAATAAAATAAACAATATACCAGAAAAGAGCTCAAAATAATACCATGCTTCAAGGCAACTGCCATCAGAAAAAAGTCAGGCTTTCAAAAGTGGTGTCAGGGAAGAGATTCACTTGTGGAGAATCTGTTTGGGGTATAAGAGATAAATATTTTACTTCTTGGGGTCTGCAGTTTTACACAATTCAATTTCTTACAAGAGACTTAGGTACATCAAGAGTAACTAGTGAGGGACCTTTAGAGCATGAGCAAGCATAGAAGGAGAGAGTCCTTGACTGTCACTGTGGCTCACTGGGTAAAGTGGGGGCCAAGGAAAGTGAAGTCTTCTTCTTCCATCCAGGCGCTGATCCAAGATGAGGGCTCTCTCCCACCTTTTCCAGTGCAGTGTTGCATTTCTCTGCCCTGCTTTGCAGACTATTTTTCCTTCTGCCTCTCTCTGTTCTATGGCTTTGTTGGTTCTTGCTGCTTGTACTGAGAGTACATTTTGCATAATTTATCTCTTTCCTAATGAGGAGATGAAGTCCTGGCTGCAGCTAATGGCACTGAATTAGCTCACCTGCAGTCTGGACCTCATTTACCAAATCTGCTCTGAATGTGTGGGAGCTCCTGCCAGCCTCCGAGGTGCAGACCTTGGAGATGTGGCTGTGTGGTCAAAAGAGTATTCAAGAGAGAAGAGTCTTTAGTCAGCTGAGACTGTTGTTTGAATTTTAAGCTGATTCCTCTGCTGCAGTGAATGCCATACTCTTTTGAGTCTGAATCAGGTGGAGTCACAAACAAACTAACCTCATCCAGGACTAGTAGACCCAGAAAAGAAATGTCTGCTTGAACAGCAGATCTGGTGATCACTGTACACGTGTCCTTTTCATGCACACAAGCAGTATGTTTCAGGCAGGTCAAGGAAGCCTGAGCTTTAACTGGATTTAGTGACTTGCAAACGTGTTTCTCCTGCAGCAAAGAAAAAGAGATAACAAAAAAATCACTGAAAGGTTGGGTTTTGGAACTTCCATGAGAAAATAAAACAAAACAAACCCCCCAAAAAAATCTAAAAGGCAATCAAATCCTTCCAGTTGCCTTTTCTCCATAATCTATTAAAACCTATGGATGATCCTAGGAACATTTGAAAATATAGGAAATTACTCCACATCAAAACTTCATCACTGTTACTTAAGAAACCAAACTTTTCATGATTTCAGTAAAAGAGTAGAGGAATCTCAGAAATCTGTAAAGTATTTAAAATTTGACTGTTGATTCTTGACTATGATTTCCATCCTTACACACTGCCTCTGCAGCAAGGGATCACAAATGAAATACAGTCTCATGTTCATGCTGTGCACATCAGTCCAAAGGAAATTCAGTGGTATTCTGGTAGGGCTGCTTTTTATGTAAGAACATATGTACAATCCTAAAGATTCACAGATTAGCACACTGTCTAACCATGGCAAGTGACACATATTCAGGGAAATTATATCAAAATGAAAGAGTAGCCTGACAGTGATGGCACGGATTCATGAAACACCTGTATTTTGGGCAGTGCTGTCACTCCTAGAAAGGGTCCTTGTCATCACACAAAAATTAGGCATGTTGACTAAACTTGCTACACAGACACTGAAGTGAAAGTTAAATCTCGACAAGATAGGAGCTGTCTTACCCTAGAAAGCTCCTGCCTTTTCAGGTAAAAAGATTCTTATACTTTAACTGAAACATCTTCATAGCTGAGCAGAAGTTTTCCTGAGAAAAGTGCTTTACATATTCTAATACTATTTTCATACTTTTACTCATTCTTTGCTTCCACACTCTAAGCAGGCACAATTCTTTCGACTGTTTCTTGTGGACAATGTTTTCTCAGCCCCTAATCTGTCCTCCTCTGAATCCACTGATCCATCCACACATTTCTTCAAATGGAGAGTCCAAACCTCCATTCAGCTGATGCTTTTTCAGTGCAAAAAATGCTGTCCACTTTTTGTCTCCCATAATCAAGTCTAGCTACTCGAGTTAGGAATCATAGTGAAGAGTGTTAATGCACTGCCCTGTGCTTAAAGGCTGCATCAGTACCACTAGAGGATATTAAATATTTCATTGTTTGCTCTTGTTTCTTTTCTCATCATACTGTACAATTTCAGCATGTTGTGCAGCCTAGCAGCGCTTGCCTTAGATAATAAAGACAGAAATGCAAGGCAGAAAACCTCTTGGATTGTTCCAGTGGTCTTTCCTGGCCTTAACCTTTTTTGAATCTTTTAATGTATTTGCTTGTCTTTCTGATCCATACATGTGCATCCATGTGTGTGATACATTTTAATATAGACAACTACCTATATAATTATCCTTACAGCAATTATTCCAGAGGTTTTTGTGATTGCACTTACACATAAATCCATGTGTGTCTGGGTATGTGAAAAACGTTTGGAGAGATAGCATTTGAAAGCACCCAAGTGTTTTACATACCATGGATGATTGTCTGGGTTTGACCAGGCTGTTTCTGTCACAGGAGGGAAGGAATGGAACTGGGGGGAAGATCTCTGAAAAGCAGGTCTTTCTCCTTACCTTTTCAGTCAGCAGACAAAGAGAGGTGGCTGCAGGATGAGTGTGGCCTCCCAATGAGTCCCTGTATGAGAGCAGGCAAACTGAGGGGCAGAGACATTTTGCTGCCCCTAGCAATGTTGTTCTTCGGGCAAGCAACCAGGTTTGTGGCCAAAGCTGTCCCTACATACACCTGCAAATGTTTAGATAGGAATTTCATCACACCGTATCAGTGAAAACAATCCTCCAGGACAAACATGTGCAGAAGAGCAGCAGTCCCAAAAGTGGCCTAAATACCAGGAAAATTGCCAGACTCTGCTGCATACTGGACATATGCTGAAAGCATCTCTAGACCATGATGAGATCCATGAATCCCTGGGCTTCATTTACTTCCATGTGCCCTGTTCATATTCATGAGTTCACTGGCTTTCAACCTAGGTCTAGCTGTCCCTCTTCTGTTCTCCTTTGCAAGGTGAGAGAACCACAGGTGTTCTGAATTCAGAGATTTGTTTATTCTTGAGTTTGAAAGAAAATGTTGGAAAATGGAAACCATTTCTGGATCTGGATGGTAAAAAAGCTCAGGCTTTTTTATTCCATATCACCATCTCCACCCTGCTACTCTCCTCCTCTTCTCCACCTTTTGGGAGTAAAATTTCTAAGCAGGGAGACAAAAAGACTACTGGAAATCAGCAACTGGGCACTTTCTCTCTAAATTTCACATGCTGATGCAGTTCTGTGTTTGCCAAAAATAGCAATGAAAACAACAACAAAAGAAAGAAATTGTTTAATGCAAATCACTTGCCACTGACTCTTTTCCAAAGCAGTAGCATTTGCTCTATAGTGTAGTGCAGCTGGCTGCTGGCCCCCTGTGGAGAGCTCTGACTATGGTAGCATTTAGAAACAATTTGGCTGATCCATCATATGTATTTTTGGCAGATCTTGTCCCTCATTTCTTCCTTACTAAGAAATTATGACAGATGAGATTCAGATACAGAGATCTGCTGCTGATAATCATCTCCTAGAGGATTATTTTAAACACGGACCACCTGTAGATGTCCTATTCATCCTTTGGATGCCTGTCCCAAGCTCAGACAACCTGTGGCAATCCTATCTGTAAACTCCAGAGCACCTCCCCTGGGCTTCTCAAATATTGGTATAATCCAGGCTCTGCTGAAATAACTGGCAAAGCCCTGGCAACATTTAATGCCTAAATCCTGTTCACCCATAGGATGATTCTCAAATTATCCAGATCCACATTACATGATTTGTTTATCCATTCATCCAGTCTTCACAGGACTGTTCTTATCACACTTGATGTATTTCTAAGTGGGGTCAGTATTAGGTTTCCTTACAGTCCATGCACAGAAAGGTCATTCAGGTTGCAACTACCTTTGGCAATTTGGCTTATTCTCAAAAGGTGCCATTTTTTTGTCACCTAACTGCAGAAGGAGCCTCGTACAACTAATTCAGATATCTTCCCTAATGAAAACCATGGTTAAAGGCAAATCCTCAGGGAAACAAGGCTGTGTCCAACACTCTCCCTTTCCTCTCCAGCTGCCTATTGCCATACTATCTCTATCTGTGTCTTCAGAGTACTAAGGTGAAAAAAAAAGCTTCATCTGTTTGTTGTGACCTTCAGGTAGTCACTTAATTTCAGTGCTAGAGTTCCTGTAACTTTCCATCCTTTCCTATCCATCATCTCTGCTTACACTGTGAAGTCTTTAGGCAGCTTAAGCTTCCTGGTAGCACTAAAATACAAATCATAAATTTTAATAAGGTAATCTATGTTCTTCAGTATTGTATTTAAACAAAACATACATGGTTTTTCAGCTGTTTTTCAACCATTATTATCTTAACCATTTCAGGCCAAACTGAGACTTCTTACTGGACTGGATGAAACACAAATTTTAAATGTCTAGAGGTAAAGTACTGAGGTTAATCTGGTCATCTGGTCACCTAGACCTTTCTACAGACAATGGAGAAAAAGGAGCATCACAAAATAAAGTTTATCTTCTATGTCCTGAAGCTAAAACAAAGAACAAAAGAAATCGCTCTCTGGAGATGTGTACATCTCTTTATTTGATCATGGAAGCCGTTAGAATGATTAGGTTAAACTAAATGCCATACTGTTTAAGTTCAGATTGATAGAGATTAAACGAATCACCTACTATTTACCCATACTTTTTACTGCATTTTCTTTTTATCCAGTGCCCTGGATAAGCATGACACTGCTGCTTTTTTATTTATTTTTTTTTATTCAGTCAGATGCATTTTTCTTCTTGATCATCTTCTCTTTCCCCTACAAGCACAGGGCACTATTGTTGGAAGTACCATTTTTTAAATGAGACTTTCTGAACAGGTGTTGTCATAACAGACCCTAAGATGCAAAATGCAGCTCTAAAGATGTCATGCAAGGGTGAAAATGCCTGTAATTGTGCAATCGTGAGACATTTCCTCTCATCCTCAGCCTACCATACATTTCAGATGTGGTGATAGCCCAGAATTTCTTTGTGCTTACTTTCCTATTAAATGAAAATGGCCCATTTACATATCTCCGTTTCCCCCTCAAAGATATTTTTGTTGAAGTGTCTGAAGCTTTAAGACTACATTGATCTTTCTGAAGGTTGAGAAATTAGCCCTGTTTTACCAAAGTCACTCTAAGGATATCTGCTATTTTTGCTTCATTTCACACATCATGTGGTGATTCTTGAAGGTGTAGTCTATGACATATAGTGACATGATTATGCAAAAATTGCCAAAAATGTTTAGACAAAGATTCATTACCGAGAAGCTTAGAAACCCTTTCATGATAGGCAGTGAGATAAAATATTTCTAAGAGTTTAATTTAAAATAATTATGGTTTAGACGAGGTTACATATGTATACATACACATAGCATTTTGCACACTGTTCTTTCAATGAACTCAGAAAGATGAAATGCATTGTCTAAATTCTACTGATATTAAAGAGAAGCTGTCTTACTTGAGACCTACTTGCCTCAACAAGAATAAATGTGTTAATTTCAAATTTTACTGTTCTGTTTTATTTCTTTTCTTTTCACATGAGCTCTTTCTCATCTTCTACTTGAAAAATACAGTCTTATAAGGTTTACAATTTTTTTTGGTTTGTTTGGTTTTTGTTTTTCTCCTGTTAATTTATTATCTGGCTATAAACTCATGATAAATTTGAAACATAAAATATGCCAAAGTCTACAAACCCAGCAGACCACCACATGGGACAAATAAAAGGCAGAAGTGCTATTTATCTGCCCTTGGAACTAATTAGTAACTGCAGCTCGTGGCTCCCTTACACTCTGGATACTCAGTCACAAACAGAAGCCAGTTACATTTCAGTGTCTACTTACATCTCGCTTATTATTAATTTCTCTCTAAAAAGCTTCTCTTTGCTCCAAACTGTAGATTAAAGTGATTCTGATGTTACCTGAATCCTCCTAAGTTCCAGGTAGCAATATGGGAAGGGTTAACTGCAGCCCTGTACAGCATACAGATCTCCTGCCCACCAGCAGAGAAAACATGCATCTTTATCAGCTTAGCTTGAGTTGATCTTCCCTTGTACTGAGGGAAACTGACCTTTGGAGCTCCCTTCCAGCACTGTTCTCTCTGATTTCCTTCAGGGAAAAGGAAGCTATCCAAAGCAATTTAGGGTGGGGTCTCCGGAGAATGCAGTATACTTTCTGCAAAGGGCAAAGCAAAGAAGAACTCATTCTGCTAAAGTTATTCAATGCTATCCCCTGCCAACATTTACTTAATTATCTTTCTGTTCTATAATGGCAATTGAGTTATGGCTCTTTCCTGGAACTTCTATATCCTTCCCTAGTGAATGTGTTTGTGTGTGTGTGTGTGTGTGTGTGTTTTAAAGAAGAATAAATTGAGTCCAATCAGTTCTGCTTTGCTCAAGGCAGAATTTATGATGGTTTTGTTGGAGAAAGAAGCCACAAGACAGGACAGGACAGTACTGCTGCTATATTTTACCTGTTAAATATGCATCATAAACTGAATGCTCTTTACTCCATACTCTTCAAAAATCTGTCTCAGGAACATTTCTGCCACTTGGCAGGATCATACCCTGCCTAAATGTTTCGTTCTTCTGTACTCACTCAGCTTTTCCAGGTTACCTTAGTGCTTCTGGACTGCAGTCACTAAGACCTTGGGCACAGAGCTATTTGATGTTTCAACTCCTTTCCCTCACTGCAGAGACAGTTTGATAGCCATATAAAAAAAGGAAGGGTGATCCCCCGCACAGCATGTCTGCCTGGTGAACTGAGAGAATCGTTTCCTTTACTATCCACTTGCTCTTGTGTTACTTTGGAGAAGACAGCTAGATGGGAACCTTCTCAGCTAATTTTAGCTCCCGTAAAAGGGAAAGTACCCAGTCTAAGTTACTATTCTTGGCTCTCTCTATCGTCAATAGGGAGACACGGGCACCTTTGTAAGCCAATGGATGCCACCTCTTGCAGCACAGAGTGATTCATTGCATGGGGCACCTGACTCCGTGTTGATGATACAGCAAGTAAAGATGCCTGAGTTTTGCTGGTTAGATATAAGTGAGATGAATTTATTACTCAGCTTCAGTTACATACCTGGCAAATGAGAATAACATGACTTCTGCAGAGACATTTCAAGGATAAGTACACTCCAAACTGTTTCTTGCTTGGCATTTCAGTGGAACCATAGTAGATGCTGTGGAATCACACCCTTTTTTCCTCCAAGAGCTTTTCCCAAGTTCTCCTAGTTAACAGTACAAGTTGCTATCAAAGTCAGTTTGCTCCTCATTTTCATAGCCTACACTGATATAATTACAGAAACACTGTTCCTTCAACAGCCCTAGGAAAGCCATCAGCCATCAGCTGAATGTATGAGTAACAGCATAAAAGAACAAAAATTAAAATCCCTTTCCTTCCAACAGACTTTTAAAACTTATGACACATGGAAACGTTAAATTTCAAGTTTTAGACGGTTCTTCCACTGCTAATTTTTCAAAATGGTTTTCATATACTGTCATTACTCATCTCTGCAGCATGAGGAGACCCCAAGTTGGGATAAAGGTCTGCTGTACTGCTCTTTATCAGACAAGAATGCAGTTATGGCAGCATAATGCAAGTAGAGAGACAAAAGGTGGTGAAATATTTTGCCAGTGACTGATTGTGCGATCAGGAAAAAATTTACCATCTGAAAAAACACTTGACAGTGTTCCCTCCAACTCCCTAGTATTGAATAGTTTCCAGCTCCCAAATAGAAAAGACAGGACAGTGTTACTGAACATAGGCCCAAGGTGCCTTTGCCCTAATCTTCATGTCCTAGGGTTATTTGACTTTAGTTTTATTTAGTGTCAAGTTTTACTGCAATAAAGAGAAAAGAAAAAAATAATAAAATCAAATTAAAAAAAAATGGTGGGGGGAGCTGACAAAGTTTCCTCTTCCAATGGAATGAAATGCCAGTACCTGTTGAGCTGCATCTTCATCGCTGCCTTGGGGGTATTTGATTTCATGAATCTGATTAAATTATTCTGCTTTCAGTATTTCTTTAATATTGCTTTATAAAACATACTCCTAGTGGCTTCAGTAGTGAGAGTACTTGCTGTACTTTCTTTAAAGCTTGCACGGTCCCTCCTGAGACCAGGGGGAAGAGCCCTTATTAAAGAGTTCAGTCATAAAAGCTTCTTCCTCTAGGAGAAGTACTTTGAAACAACTGAAACACACACATATTTTTTCGCTATGATTACAGAGGCACCCATACTAATGCCTTTCAGCATACAGTATGACCACCTCCGATTTCATTGGCAGAAATCCTCTATTTGCAGAAATTTCAGAACATTGTCATCTGATCAGAGGCAGTATCTGGTAGGAGCCTATTTTCCCCTACAGTGGGGAATACCTGGAATTTGCTCAGTGATGAAACATTGCTGTTTCTATGTAACAGAGGTTCCTGAGGCCCTGACCTTAGGTAGGGTAAAGCACTGCGTGAACACTCAGGAAGAGACTGTCCTTGTGACAAGGACCACATAGGTGTCATGAGCAGCATGGATAAAATCAAAACGGATGGACAAAGGTGCAGAGAGGGGATTAAATAAGACCATGCCAAAGGTCAGTGGCAGAGCTGAGGGGAAAAAACCCTCCTCTCCACCACTTGCCCAGTACTGCTGCACTGTCACTAGTTAAGGGTCCTGTTCTAATAGAAAATTAGCTGCCCTGCTGCTGTACTGTGCCCCTTGATCTGCAATCAGCTATGGCCATGGGGGCTCAAGACACTGGGTTTTCAAAATCACATAAGAGTTTTAGGAGCAAAATTCCCAAGGCAAGTCTTTGAAGCTGAAACTGAAGAACCCAGCCATTTTCTTTTCTGTGCATTACACATAGAACACGTAAAGCATGATTAAAATACTGTCTACGATGACGAAATATTATATACAGTACTGTTTCTATAATATCTACCACTGTACTGAAAGGCATGTGCAGACAGTCAGAAAAGTCAAAAATACAAAAAAACCACAACACTTGTGACCAGTGTCTTTCATCCTCAGTCTGATCATGTGTTCATAGAAGTTTCTGTTCTTTATATCGTTTGGATGCATGCAGTGTGATATTCAAGGGAACATGGCCTCGTCTTCCACCTGGTTCTTAACTGGGAAATCATTCATCTTCTTGTTGCTGATGAAAGCCCTTTATTGCTATTAAATGTTTGCAAATAACATCTAAATTGCATTGCTTCTCTGAGAGGCACTTATTATATACATATAAAAATGTATATAATAATTGTTAGGAGCAACTCACGCATCTACTGCTGGTTTGCAAGATAAATGACATTAATCAACAGGATGCCTACAGAACTTTTGGTGAGTCATTTGTTATGCTAATTGAGCCACTTAAAGTAAACTGTCAATGAATAGAGATTTTTGACAGCTGAGATGAGACGTGGGGCTAATTAGTCAGTTGCCATAAAAAAAGCCTGCCCAATTTTAATAATGTAATATTTAAGAGAGAAGATAATGTTAATCATCTGACCAGACCTCTCTCCCAGAGGATACAGTAGCAAAAGGCATAGCCCGTCATGAAAATCAAGTTTCTCCGGGAAGCATGCAAAACAAATGGCTGGCTGCACAGAGATGACAACCTTTGCAAGAGAGTTGATGTGTCCCATAGGTTACAGCAAACTTTTTAATTAATACACAAAAGCCCAACCTCTGGTCTAAATTACCTGTGTCCTTTTAGATCAATCCCCTTGTTTTCATTCAGCGTTTTGCATTCATGCTAGCAGCAATGAGATCATTGGGTCTGACTGTAAGGCTTAGTCCTAACCTACAAATCAAATGGATTGATCAGATACACACACTGTCTAGAAGGCAAGAGCAGCATTTTGGCAGCCCTTTAGAGCTGGGTTGTAGAAGATGTAACTGTATGAAGTTATGACTGAGATCACAGGAGAAACTTCAGGATGCTGCATCTCTCTTTCTATAGTAGTTTCCAGAACTTGTAATTACTTCCCCTGTTTTATGGTGCTGCCACTTCCACTCTTGAAATTGTGCCAGCCACAGGGAGTGAGCTTGCTCTAGGAATTGCTCAGGACAGCAGCGGGAGGCTTTGGAGAAGAAGCCTTTGGTCGTAGAGCATAACAGAAACTTTCTAATTCTAACAGACTTAGAAATACTGTAAAAGAAATTACTGTTCCTTATGTACCCTCTTGCTGTATAGTATATGTAATTAATCTTGATTCCACTGAGGACATGCTGAAACCCCTGTTGCCTTAAACAACAGGGCTGGGACTTAGAGCTGCTGGTGAATTCCACCCCAAGGTGGTTGCAATTCCACAGCAGGTGAACAGTGACTCCAATACTATTGCAAATGTCAGTAGCAATCACCAGTTACCTACTTCCCACTGAAATTCTCCCTTTTATACTTGCTGAAAACTTCCTCAAAACCTTGTATTTACTTTTTATTGCAAATTTCCCTTCTTAATGACAGCCAGAAAGATTGTGTGGAATCAGACCTGCCTCCTTTGCTCAGTGCAAGCTTTGGAAGGAAAGTAAAGTGAGCCAAGCAGCCTCTCATCTTAAATGTTGCCATTCAAATTTTGCTTAAAAACTAGGTTGAAATAAAGACAGATTCTTGAATGTGGTGAAGGAAAGAAGCATTTCCACTGCTACTGGTGTTAATTTCTATCAAAAGTAAGTGTTAGCCAGAAGCTTCAACCATGATTTTTCTGAATTTTTTCCTGTTATTGGAAATTGCTAGACTTCACAGAGTGTGTTTGGAAGAAAATTATTTTTGTAATTTTAAATTTTCAGGCTTTTAAAGTTAACTACATGGTACAGGTACCTGAACTTCATACTTACCCATAACCAAGGGAAAAGTGTTCAAAGCAGCTTTTCAAAGTGCTAAGTAACAAGAAAAGTACTAGTTAATGTATCACATAAAATGTCAGCACTACTGTTAAATGGCCAAGTCTATTCTTAGTCTATACATGTATAAGCATCCATGTCTCTACCATGTTAATACCTATATTTTTATGTGCCATAACATTATTGAGAATTTAAAGCAAATATTTCAGTAGGTTGGCTTTTGCCATTTCTATGTCACTCTGATGTCCCCCTTGAACAAATTCATACAACAGACTTGGACTAATATACAATGAACTGCATTTCCAGGAGCGCTAGCAACAACACGTTTTTAGCATCTATCCAGGTTAACCTGTAATTCTCCAAAATGGATGACACAAATAACACAAATTAGGAGCTGGTATTTTCACAAGCCCAAAGTGCTGAGATCTTTTTTGCTGCTGCTTATAGATGGAGCCCAGGTGACACAGACTTCACTATGAGGGAATGTTCAGCTTTTTCCACAGCAATTCAGCTTAAGCGAGCATGAAGCAGAAGTCCTATCACCCCAACTTCCAGACCTGCTTAATCTGACAGGTCTGAAATAGATCAAAGCCTACCAGCTCCTTCCTTTCTCTGTGCTTTCTGGTGTCCTGGCACTTAGTGTCTTGCCCTGTCTGGAGCAGCGTCTGAGTTGTAGTGGGTGATGTCCCGTGAATTGAAGGGTCTATGAGGACTGGGAAATGTGAAGTGGACGTGGCAAGTCTTGAAATTGAGTTAACAAACTGAATGATCCACAAGGCAATGAAAAAAGTGATAGTTTCAGAAGTACCAAAGCCTTTGCCTCAAGTTGTGAGCAGCTTCTCAAAACCTGCCTATCTCCCCTCTGTGCTGAATCTAAAGAAATGAGAAACCACTGTAGGATAGATCTCAGGCAGACACTCAGACACAGGCTCAAAATCTGTTCTGGGTCCAGCTGATTTGTTGAATGCATCCTATGCTGGGGCTCGCTCAGAGCTTTGATCACTTAGGACAGGTTTGTTGACCAGAGCCCAGATGATTTCTTGAGGACATTTCAAATCCAATTTTACATGATTCTGTGTAGAAAGATTTATCCCAGTCAGTGACTCTCCCAGGTTCCCCTTTTAATCAACAGAAGATACAAATCTTTCAAGGCCTCCTCTGGCCATTTGTCTCTGGTTTTAGGAATATATATTTTCAGCTTTTGACATCTGCATTGTGCTTTTCCAAATGACAGCTACTGGAAGAGCAAAGAAAAAAATGCGTCTGTTTTAAGCTCTCTTTACATGCTTCCTCTATGCTACTTCAGCTTCCTGCTGTATTGACTCTTGAGAAATTGTTGTTTTAATGTTGTTTTAAAGAGAGTCCAAATTGCACACTTTTTCTTTTCTATCTAAAGAAAAAAAAATAACAATAACCCACAAAAAACACTTTTTGATGCAGGATTTTGATTCAGTAAACTACTAATTTCTTTTTTTTTTTTAAAGGCCAATTTGGCTGATCCTTGTTCAGAACTGCAAACCCTATCTCTCATCTACAGTTTGTTTTCTTGCTTTTCCAACTAATGCTGAGCAACTTTGAAAGAGATTCATGAATACAGTGAGCTGGGGAATAGGAAACCCAGGGCAGAAGGCAGAGGTGTTCATGTGTGGAGTAGGAAATGAGATTTCCTTCACCTTTACTGAGTACAAGGATTTTAAATCCAAAGGTTGGCATCTGTATGGGTTGGGAGGATCCTGCCTAAGAATATTCTTCTAGAAAACTCCAAATAGTTCTTTAACTGAACTCCAGACTCATAATGTATGCATCAGAAGTGAGACTATGCCTCAAATTCAGGATGGGGTTGAAGTCTGAACTAGCCTTAATCTCTTTAATGACCTTAACGCTCCCAAATTTTGTTGAGGGAGGAAAAAAAAAAAGGGGTGTGAAAAAAGAACCAATTTTACAGCCTTGACCTATTTCTAATCCTGTTCTGATTGCTATTTACTGGGCTCCTTTCCAAACTTACTGTTTACTTTAGGGCTGATTTTTCTCCATCCAGATTAATATTCCAGTGAGTTTCCTTCATTCCTTTAGACTGTAACCCCAAATGGGCCATGGTATTTTATTCAGAATATAGTAGCTGGATAATGATGCTCTCAGCAACCCACAGAAACCAGGCAGTTTGTATATGAGAAGCTTGTATGCACACAGGAACACGCGGGAGCTCATGCATACGACCCCACGCATTGCCTCATATACACACATACAGATATGTGCTCCATGAGTATGCTCATGGCTCCTTCTATGCTATGCACATATGGACTAAACAATTACACTCACCTATGAGCCTGTCATAAGGCAACAGAAATGCCAGCTGCCTTTGAAGTTTCCCGAAGAGCAGGAAAACGAGTCAACAGTGCTGGCCAACATCACATCATTAATCATCTATTAGCTGAGGTTGTGTGCTCCTGTCACCTGTCACTTTGTAATGCATGCAAATCACTCCAAGAGTAACATTTTCAGCCTGACATTTCCAGGGCCAGAGCTGGGATCAACCTGCTCCTTGTATTCAAGATGAAAAGGAAGTAAAGAAGCAAGTGGTGAGATTGTTGGAAGGAGACAGGGAAAATGAAAGAAAAAAGGAAGGTTATGAAAAATTGGTCAAGAGAGTTGAATTTAAAAATACAAATTTAAAATTGTGAGGTTTTGCATATGACCAAGAAATACTCAGTTTAAAATTATATCTCTTCTCTATAGCTCTCAAAGAGAATGAAAGCTAGAGATCACACTGTTTCCCAGCTACACTCTGTAGAAAGGGAGTATACTTTTTATACACTTTTTATTTTATAACTTAAAAATTTGAAATCTACGCTAGCTTTAGATATTTGCATCTGAACTGTTTACTGTAAGTTCCCATTACAGTCAACATATGGAAATCAGATTTTTTTTATAGAGTTCCATGATCTCTGGCTTAGATATGTACATTAAAAAGAAATTAATTGCTGAAGTGCATGGAAGTGCAGGAAGTGTCTAATTCTCTCTTTTGTCTAACCAGGGAGTTGAGGGTGACTGGGTAAGATACACACAAGTACTGTAGGTATCTATGTTTACTGAGTTGAATCTCCTCCATATTAATTTTTAACTCAGTTTGATTTATGATGATTCAGAAGAGACAGAAAGTGTGATATGAAATTTCATCTATTATTTTTGTCATGATTATTGAAAAGGTAGGATAATATAAACTCACATTCTAGATATGACCAACCTAAAAATGCCACATTAAGTCTTGAATATCCTTACTACGCATTGTGTTCATTAACCAGGAACCTTTTCAGTAAGTTAATGTTGCATGACCAGCTTCTCCAGAAAGACCTACTCTTCTACTTAGAAGCCTCCCCTGCCATAATAAAAACAGCTTAAATTCTCTTTGGATAGGTTATATCTGAACAAAGGTCAGTGCTACAGCAGTCTCTTTGTGCCAATCCAGAAAAGCCTGTAACGACAAAAGGATGAGTTTAGGGTTAAATGAATCTCACTATTAAATAAATACCTGGGCTAAATCAGCTGAAGATGTCCAGTAGTTCAGGTGGAGCAGGATTGTATCTCTTCAGATAAGCAAGTTTCATATCTGTCTTTCATAAATAAGACATTCAATTGGATTTCTCTCCCCTTCCTTCATTGTTATCTTTTCTTTCCTTTGCACTATTTTCATTTCTCCTTCCTTTGGCCCGCTCTGGTAAAATGTGTCTGCCTTTTTCCAGGTTCATCCCTATGTGGATGAATATGGAAAACATCCTTACATGGATGAACATTGTTTCAGGGAGAGGACACCCCTGACTGAAAAACATAGTCTTCTTTCCTGTGGCTCCCCTCTGGGAGGGATGGTCGTGCTCTGTGCCATACCACACCTCATTACCCCAGGACGGCAGCCACAGATTAATCCTGCATAATCCTGCAGACGGGAGGCAATACTGGTAAACCAGAATATGGCAACAGCAGTCCTCTCCAAGATTGTTACCTGTTCCCTGTCTTTGACTTCTGAGGAAGCAGGCTACAGACATTTTCTTTCCCATCTAGACCCTAAATTTCCCTTCTTTTCTCTACTGAGATAAATCAGCTTTATTCTTGAATTCCTTTGCTGGGTGTGAAAGGGGCTATATTTCTGAAGGGATCAAGATGGAGACATCCCCTCTGTGGAGCCTAAATTAGGGTGCAATTCTCCAGGGATAGGGGGGCAATATCCTCAGGCAGCCTACAGGATATGCATTTGCGGGAGATTTTGAGGCTTATTTCTTTGGATAGATAAACTGCATATCATGAAGGTAATTAATCATGGACTCATGGATGAGTACATCTGGAAGGGACCTCAAGAGGTCATCTCATCCATCCCCCAGCATGAAGGCAGGATAAATGTGCACAGACCATCCCTGACAGATGTGTGTCTGCTTCTCTCTGCTTCCACTCTGGATGCTCACACACCATTATCCATCTAGTGAAGAAGCCGACTTGAAGTTATGAGGAGAAGCAGAAAATATCACTTTTTAAGCCTGAAGATTTCCCCCTTACTGTCTCCTGGGGCCTGAATCCAGTTTTTGGCAAGAGGAAGATCCGATCCTCACTGTAAAATCTTATGAAGGGAAGGCAGTGTGAACAATTTGCTCATTTTGTAGCCCAGGTTCTGTTCCAAGATGTAAGACCTTTTTGATTGCTTGTTCAGTAATGAAGCTAAAAATTAAATCTTATCTGGAAATGTGCATGTGTTTAAAAGAAAAAAACAAGAGCAAAAGAGGAGGAGGAAAAATTAAGTAAAAGAAGAGTGAACAGAAAGAGACAAGGGACAGAGAGGAAGATAAAACGTGTAAGACGAAACGGAAAGCTCATAGAGGGGTAGGGACTGACTTGAAAGAAGGAATGAAGAAACAGAAGGAACAGAGTGACGTACAGGCAGAACTGAAAATGTTGAGAGATGCTGTTTCTTAAGCTGGCCATTTCTAACAGAGAGATCAGAAAGACTTTTTGTTGTTGTTGTCCTTAAGTGACTTCTCCCACTGGCTAACATCTCATTTTATGGCAGGTAAATAAGCCTGCCTAATTGGTCCCTTGTTCAAGAATGGGAATATCGAGCTGAGCCTGCTCCTTCTGAAGTGGGATCTTGTCCAATTTATGGTCTTAGCAGATGTGATCTCTTCAGGGTTCCACTGTAATGATAAATTGAAACATTTGAATGCTGCGTTCCCAGGTCTGGGCATCCAGCTTTGTGAGTGGGGAGAGAGGATCTGATCAAGTTTCCTTCTGAAATGACAAATTGTGGTTTCCAGAAACATTACTTAGTCCCATTTGCAAGCCTAACAGTTGTGAAGGCCAAGAGTGGGTTGGGTGAAAAAGGATGTACCAAGGTCACTTGAGTCTGAAGGACTCCGGTCTGGGAAACAAGATCTCCTTGAAGAAAGAAAGTCTGGAAGTGCACCTTGACTCAGAAGCACTTTAAATTAAGGTGACACTTACAAACACTTTATTAATAATTAATAAGTGATTAATGAAAATTACTTTTTAGCTGATAAATTGCTTGAAGACACATTAGAGCATGTTTCAGAAAGATGTGGATAAATATTTTTATGCATTCCTGTTTACAAATGCTTAGTAATGGGCTCTCAACTTTCAGGTGCCTCAGCATCATTTATCCCCATCATTCTGGTGGCATGCTATAGAGACATCTTATAATAATTTATTTTCAGAATTTGTTCCTATTAATCATGTATTAATTATTATTAAGAAAACATTTGTGCACACTTCTCTTAATCTGAATTCCTGCTTGACTGGTTTTCCTAGAAGTCTGAAGGAGCACCCGGCTTACACAGCTCATCATGTACTCTAGAGCCAGGCAGGTGTAAAGGGGTAGTTCATGAGACTACATCAATTTACTCTAGCTAAGGATTGAGTCTAGCCTGATCTGCCCTTGCTGAATTTCATCCTATGAAGCAAAGGAATGATCTACAAGGATCAATGTGCATGGCAACCACTTCTAAGCAGTGCTGCCATTTCTGTAGGGTCTGGGCATTACAGGATGGTAATTCTTTACTGAAATCCATTCCCCTGTGAAACAAACCAGTGGATTTTCCTCCTGTCTGGTGGGTGGCAAACCAAGGCACAGATGTATAGAAGTCCAGATCTTGGAAACTTTTTAGGCACCTATGGAAATTAATGAGCTAGCAGCTGAAAATGGCTAATGACTTATCCGCAGCTCAGTCCCATGCTGGTTCTTTACCTACTGGGTTCTGCTGCAAGGTCAGGATTGATCTGTCAGCAAAGTGTATACAGAGAGAGGAAAGAGACAGGCTGCATAGTTCCTTTGCACTGGGCTTTGTTTGAATCTGTTCCTCCATAAAAGTTAGAAATTCATGAAGGCTAGTTTTATTAGCCTTAAGGAGTGGAAAAACAAAGGGATACCTAGGCCTGTCATGAGGATGACTGTAAAATTGGCCCTAAATCACCGAATGACTTTCTGGAACAAGACTGACAATTTTACTAGCTAGCAACAGAGCAGTAGACATGACTACTTGACTGATGATTTTCTGATGCATTTAGGCCAGTGTTTCCTAAGCCTGAGCCCAGTGTCTGTTGCCTTTAGGACCCCCAATATCATCCTGAGCAATGGGAGACTAAAGCAGTAGCCAAGTACCAGAGACAACACTTGCTCAATACCTTGATCTTCCAGTCAGCAAAGAGCTGGAGGATCTCTGCTCTGTCCTCCATGGACAAGGTAAATCACAAATAGCAGCTGTCTTAACTTAGAACTTACTTCAGATAAGGATTTCAATTTATTCACTACATGTTTAATGGTGACAGAAGTCAATATTCAAAAGAGCCTCTACTCCTCCAGGAAAGTTTTTTTCAAAAACATGCGTTCCTTGCAAAATGAAAAAAAAATCAACGGAGCCTATTTCCCTACAGCATCTTGTGATTACTTTCTCTCCTGTCTATCAAGATGCAAATGAAAGCTCTTGTGCCAATTGGTTCAAAGTTATTGGGGGAAGAGGAAAAGAGAGTCATAAATAGACATTAAGATACCGAATAATCACAAAATCCCTCATTTCTTTAGGAAACCAAACTAAAAATAATTTGAAAATTAAGTCAAAGTTTCCTGTCTGTCCCTGGAGCCTATGCAGAGCTCTGTGACAACAGACCGTTATGCAGGACACAATAGCCCTGTGACTCCTGAATTGAATTTGTTCTGCCTGTTCATGGCCAGTTTGCACTCAATTTTTATGCCTGTTGCATAGAAGAAGCATTTTTCACAGACAATGATTTCTCCATGAGCCGCTGTGGAATGTGCACAGCACAGTGACTTGCTGAATTCATAATTATGAATGCTCCTACTGGAAACACACAACTGCAAAAGTTATGCTCTTTCAGGCAGAGAACACAAACAATTTATCTGCCTGCCTAGGTGCTCGTACTCCCCGTGCCAGGCTGTGGAGTGCCTCTTGATTATTACTTGACATACTGCCTGAAAACTTTGGAAAATCAGAAAAATACTAACTCAGTGGCCAGTTGTGGGGAATTAGGACAAGGAACTTTGCAGAGCTAGAAACTGAAATAAGGTCTAAAATTGTGTATCCGTCCTGACAGTCTGATCAAAACCATTCACTACAATTGGGCATTGAATGTTTTGCCTTGATGACAAATGGCTGCCACTTGGCTGTAGTCCTATAAATGTCTCTCCCATGCACTCTGAGAATAGCTCTCAAAAAAAAATAAAGTTAGTACCTACTCAAAAAATAATTTGGCAAGAGCATATGTATGAGACCAAAAAAAAATATATAAAAAAGTCTCTCAATCCTTTTTTCAACTCCACAGTTGTGACTGATTTTTTTAAAAAGCAGTAATACCTATAATACCAGTATTGTAGCACACTATGTTGCCTAGAAAGTAGAGGAAAAATATAAGAAAAAGTAAATCTGTATTCTGTTCCCTTTTTTTTTCCCATTGGGAGTGCTGCATGACTTGTACTATTCATTTTCCCTCTGCCTACCTGTAAAATTAAGGTAATTTGGGGAAATTTGCTGAAAACTACTTCCCACAGAAGGTATGTAAGGCATGTGTGTTGTTAATCGTACCCATCTGGAGCTGTTATGAAAGGATGAGGGAAGGGCGGGAACACAGAGATAAAGAAATGCATGTGGTGCATACACGTGGAGAGCTTGGGAGGCACATGGGTCTGGGGTCGTCTCAGTGTAGAAGCTGCAAGGAGCACGTGGGGATCCTCAGACAAGAGGGAGAGATTTAAAGGTCTCTTGCAGTCACACAGGTCAGTTACACCATGGCTGATGACACTGTGATTGCTCCTGTAGAGTAGCCATCACACATTCCCTTTCTGGGCAAACGCTGCAAGCGCCTGGTTTGAACTCGCTCCTGCTTTATTAGGGATGACACGTGCTCCAGTCCAACACCACCAGAATGCCAGAGGCTGAAAAACCCTTACATTCTTTATAACATGCTCTGGGGGTAGCTAGCAGTATGTCATGTCTCTGCAGGTATTATGAGAAAAGAAGCAGAGACACAGGTGATTACAAATAGATTCAGAGATATAACTTTCCATCCAATTCCATCAGCCCCAGCTCTCTTTAATATTTAGCTATTTCTCAATAAACTAAAATGACAGCAGAGTCTCTCCTGCTGAGTCTTTAAAATATATGTGTATACATTATATAGAGATTGCTCCTTATTTCTTTCCCTCCTTATATCATTAAACTGGTGTTGTGTCTGCTGCTCTGTAAATGTGTAAATGGCAGTTTCTCTTACTGATAGTGGAAAAGTTTGAATAGGGTGGTTTTGCCATACATGAAGGAATGGAGAGGGAAGAGGAGGACTGTCTGCATGTCTTATGGGTGATGAGTGCGTGGTTGTGGGTGTTAAAGCAGAAACTATTTCCTCAGAGTCTTGGTGGCATGTTCTTTGACAGCCTCCTACACCCATGAAAATGTTTATGTGTTTAAATTCTTCTTTAGGACCCTAATCTTTCCTCCTCATATTGGGCATAAAATATCTAAATAGAAATTAGGAACATTTATGTCCTTGCAGATCACTCGAGGTTCTCCCTTCCCAGTGTGTTAATTTTTTATACGTGGGGTCTTATCATGGATAAGGACTGCTGAATTGCCTGAGGAGAATGCAAGCATACAGAGGGATGTGTAATTTTTCTGCTGAGGCACGTCACAAGAGCAGTAGCCTGTGCACAGCAACATGCCTATCACAGGACCTCCTCCAAGACTAGGAGAAAACCACCTTGCAGGGATTCTGTGGCACATTGCACAGACACAGGCACACACTTCACAGTCCACAGTAGGGCAGTCTGTGACAGAGCACAAGGATATACTGTGCAGGAAAATGTTGGGGCACTTCAATGTACTGGCATAATGTTGTGTGCAAGAGAAGAACACATTGCAAGTGAGATGGATGAGTCACCTGGGCAGTGACTTGAGAGTGGATTCGTCTGGCCTTTGGGAGTCTGGGCATGGCTCCACTTCATAAAGACTGCAGGACCTTCCTGAATCAAGGCGAAGTTGCCTGTACTTCTGGGATTCTGTAATTCCACATGTGTAGATATTCCCCTGTATATCCAATTGAGAGAAAACAGCATACAGCTAAAAGCTTCCCAAATAATTAAGTTCACAATGAGCTATCAATCAATACAGAAAACCATACCTGTTCAGCCTCCTTGGGAGAGACATACCCAAGACCCATCTGTTCAATGATCTAAAAGTGAGTGCTTAGAAGAAGCATTTAAGAAACAAGTGTAGCATGGAGTGACGCTTATTTGCATTAACCCACTCCAAGGTTCTGGCAACCACTAAACCGAAGGGCGTACAAAACCTCTTCCGTTTAAGGTGTCCCAGAAAGTAAAGTGTTTCTTGTGAGATCATCAAGAAACACTGCTCCTACCTTTTAAGTTTCATAGCATTTGTTCTTTAACCTCTGAACATAGATTAAAGTTTGCATTTAAATCTGGACCTGAAGTAGGCTTGATTTGTCCATGCAAGTATATATTTAGAGTCATCACGGGTTTCTCATCTTCTACTAGAAGTGTGTGGTTGGCTAAGAAAGTGAGGTGAAGTCAGGTGGCAGGAAGATGTTTTGCAGAGGGAAATGCTCTAAAGAGAAGCTGAAGAAGCCACTCTGTCCAGGGGCAAAATTCTGAGGCTGGAATGATTCTCATTTCATGTACACTCTAATGTTTAATTTCTGATTCCAGGAGGCTTTCCTAATACTCCACCTTTGCCTGTTCATTATAGTAGCTCTGGTTATAATTAAACTCTTGCTTTAACAAGATACCAAATCCAGCCTGCAAAAAATGTTCATCAGGGATTTCCCATCTGTGTTAGCAAAGATTTCCATTCAGTTTGTTTCCTGCCTCACCCCATTCCCTCTGAACAAGAGGTGTCTTCACAAGGCAACTTCATCTTTTTTTGGGTAATTTCAGTCTCATGGCAGCTAAGAACTATAAATACTGAAGGGGCTGGGGTTGTTGTTGAACTGCTGTGGAGGTAGAAGCCTGATGTAGGTCAGAGAAGAGCTGTGTGCCAGGTGGTCTCATGGTTTAACTCTTTCACATGTTCAGTCACTAAGTGTTTGCAAAGCTTTTCTGACCAAGTGGCCTCTGGCACTGCTTTACTGAAATCTGATTTTTTGCTAAAGGCAAAGCTGAGCAGCAGCCTCACTGACAGTAGTTTTTCAGGCATGGGCTGTCTGGTTGCAATTAGAAGAGTGTCCAGGGATGCTGGGGGAGTGAAACTAGGATGACTATTAACCCTTTTCCCTCAAAGCCAAATACGCTTGTCCTTGTGTTAGCATTGTCCATTGTTCAGCTGGTAGTAACGATCCCAATGGCTTGCACTGAAAACACCTGGTCCTCAGGTGGGGATAAAAAAACCACACAGAATAACTCCACTGACTTCAATAGGGCTGTATCATTCCATGCCAAATGAGCAACTACATCAAGAGATCTTAGAATAGTTTGAGAGGCTGGAAAATCATGAACTCTTAGTCCTATTTGAATAATTCATTGACCTAAGGGGAAGACTGGATGTCACTGTCTTCAGAGTCAAGATATTTCCCATTTCCAAGGATAGGCAGAACTGTCTGTATCAGGACAAGCACACTGTAATGTTGTCATCTACTGTGACAGAGGTAGGTCTTACTTTTTTCACCAGGGTGGGTCAGACAGTCAGTGATGTGTTAATATTCAGGCTACATAGTGGGAGTTACATTCAGTGCCCACCTGGCTTGTACATGCACATGCCTGTTTCTGTGTGTGTGGAGTCTTTCTCTCTGGGAAGGAAGTGCTTCTCACACTCAGTTGAGATGAGGGGTGAAAAGGAAGAGATAAACAAAAGTCCACGTAAATAAATTGTTCTTCTACCTCCACTGCCAAACAGGACAGGCCCAATTTTCCTTTCTTCCAGCAGTCTATGACTCTTTGCTAGCTAGTGCATCGTTGCCTTTAGAAGCACTTTTTTCTTAAGGTTTTCTTGTATCCAGTTATCATTTTAGTTCCCACAAGATTCTGTGGCAAAGAGTTCCTCCAGTAAAATACATGTGGCATAAAAAGCCAATAATTCTTACTTTGATTTCAGACTTGTTCCCAGAAAGTTTCTTTTTTTATTGCAATAAATGACTCTTAACTGTCTGTTTAAAAATCCTTTTGAAATTTTATTTGCATTTTTTATATAGATCATTTTGATTTCCATGTTGTTTTGTCATTTCTGTTGGGGTATCTAGACCATTTCATCTTCTCTATCTTGTAGAAGCCCTGCTTTCCCTCTCATTTATATAGCCATCCTTTTCTCTGCCCTTTCTACTTATACTTTACTCTTTTTCCAGCTTTCTGGTGAATTCCATGCACCATCATAGGACACAGAGTCAAAACTCATTTAAGGATCATGACTTTGGAATATAATTTTGTTGCCTTTCTAATTGCATTAAAGGACTCTGTGCTCATAGTTCACCTTCTGGGGGAGGGTGGAATAGCAAAAAGATATGGGGTTTCTTTTTGTTTTCCATCAATTATTTGGTAAAAAACAAACAAAAAACAAAACCCACAATAAAACACACACACAAAAACCCAAAACACAAGCACCAAAAACCAAAAACCAATCCAATCAAAAAGGAAACCCACCCCAAAAAACTAACCCCAGCTTGTGTCTTGGATGTATGGGTGTTTTCGCTGTCAGGCTAAAGCTGGATGCACAGCTCCAGGGCATTGCTCCAATATTTCAGTTCTTCAGCTCGGTGATACTTTTCAAGTGTTTGCACAAGAGATGCATCACGGAGTGGGGGAAGGAGGGGTGGAGAGGGAAGAGTCTGTCAGCAAGAGGCCCCATGCTAATCTTCTCCTTCAAGACGGGGGCCTTTTGGAAACCTGTTTTAATATTCATGGTCTTTAGGTAAATAGTCTCTGAGTCAGGCTGTCAGTTTCTGCAAATGTGGCTGTCTTGCTGAAGCTACTGCACATTTATCAGTGAGTAAACAGTGACAGGAGTAGGGGGATTAGAGAATTAAATTAGTGTGTAACCACTCTCCTTCTCAAGTTTTTGGCATTACCTCGTGTGTGTTTTGTTCCAAGAAGTTTTTCCTAGGTTGTTTTTTTTCTTTTCCTTTTTTTTTTTTTCAAATCTCTGTCTCTCTCTCTCCCTTCCTTCCTTCCTTCCTTCCTTCACACACACCCGTGTCACATACTTACGTGAAATGTCTGAGATTTAGCTTGTTCTCCATTTTTGTTTTAAATTGTGGGGGTTTTAATTTAATCTTCTATCAAAAGGAGCTTTTTGCAATAGCTATGATGCAGGTTGTAGAAAAGGATCAGGAGATGCCTGCTGATGCTGACCATTTCTGCTTTTTTCCCTCCTGGTCCTTTTAAGTTTCTCTGGCTGGGTTTCCCAGTTGAATAGCTCTGTTCCAGCAAGAGGAGCTGGCACTTCCCATCTGCACCAATCTTATTTTTTCCTCCTTTCTTTCCCTTCCCTCCCCACTCCCCACAGGGCATGACATAGACTCTGCCACCTGCCTTGTACTCATCAGGTTATAAGCCAAATATGCAAGCCCCTTGGCAGCACCATGTTCTTGACATCCTTTGTTGCCATCCCCTGACACCGACACACAGACACGCCGTGGTCACCCCTTCCCCCATCCCATCTGTGAAAGGAGGAGACAGTTTACTCTCTCCTGGCAGCCAAAGCCAGACCGATCGCAGAGGATGCCAATTAGGCCTTGGAGACACTAACCAGGTCATGTCCAGCAAATTTCACACCAGCCCTTGCAGGGGTGTTGGCCCTGGTGTGGGTGCTGGGGGCTCCTGGTGAAAACACACTGCTGATGTTTGGACAGCGAGAGCCCAGTCTGTCGGTGTCATAAGGCACTGTGGACAATTTGGGGTGTCAGCATCACAGGTAGTGCTTACATCAGTCCCTTAACGTCTGCCCCTGTGTCGTAGCACAAACAGAGCATATGTTGAGCATCCTCTTGTGTTTGCTGTATCAAAGCCAGTCTATTGGGAACACCATGGACATGGCACCGCTTCCAGATTCCCTTCCCAGCTCAGAGCAGGGGAAAAAAAAAAAAAAAGTGGGAAGGAAGGAGAAAAGCAACTGCTTTCCCTGTGCATCTCCTTGCCTTGTGTTAGGCTGATATCCGCTGGCGTGTACACTGCCACAGATGGGACAACAGTACCTTGTTGTGTATCCAGCCCACAGAGTTTGACTTGTATGTGCGTCTGCTCGGTTCAGCCGGGTTCGCCGAGGTGGGTGGCGGGGAGCCAGTGCTGTAGCTCTTCAGATTTATTATTAACACCCAGCTTGAATTGATGCAGGCTCCTCTTACAAACCTCATAGTAAGCTTTCTCAGGCAAAGGTTTCTTTACTAGGCAGAAACTCTTCTTCATTCTCTGGAAGTTCTTACTTCAAATTTGGGCATTGATGATGTTGGGACTGCTCTTGCATGCAAGTCATTTGGACTAAACCCTGTAATAGCCACTGCATATGGTAGTTTGTGTACGATCTGTCCTTTAGCTGTAAGGGCTGGCCTATTTTCTGTTCTGTTGGAGGACTAGGGTGGCAGATGGGGCAGTTAAATTTGCTGCTGATGGGCAGAGGAGACTGCTGCAGGTCTCCATGGGGCTCCTGAATCCTTTACAAGGGGTAGGATAGGGTGAACTACTTCATCTGCCTCCATTCATCCTAAAAATGTGAGCATTTTACAAATTGCTAGTGGATGTTTCTATAAGAAAAATATATAGATGGAATAAAGAGAACAACTGCAAATAAATTGGGGAGGTTGGCATTTTCATCCCTCTGAACACCTACCAAAGCATTAAGAGCTGTGTAACAAGCCTCTGAAATAGACAGAAATCCCATTTTGGCAAATTTGCTACTGACCATGTGGACATCCCTGTGACTTTTCCTACACTCCCTCTCCATCACCATCAACCTCCTGCAGGGCAGGTCATCACTGAGGGGGAGGAAAAGATGGTCCCACAGATGGCCTGAGTTCAGAGGGTCTGTGGCAGTGAGATAACTCTCATTTCCAGATGTCAGTGGAAGAAATAAAATAAAATAAAATAAAATAAAATAAAATAAAATAAAATAAAATAAAATAAAATAAAAAAGTGGAAGACACCCATGAAACCTGCTTCCATCACACCTTTGCTTGCATACACATTACCCTGATAATGACAGCAACCCTTGGGGGCTTTACCATTTGGAAATTCCACAGTAGATGGAAAATGCAGCTGCTGCCCCCAAGCAAGTGCCCAGGCCAAACAAATGGACCTGCTGCCGTGGTGTAAAGGCCTCCAAGATGTGCATGTGCTCCCTGCCCAGGATACACTCCTCCTCATGACACATGGCACATCTCGCTAACAGCAAACACGCATAGATGCCATCCAGCTGGGATGGGAACACGAGCAGATGCTCCTATTAAAAAGGCTGTAAGACTCAGTGCCCCTGTGCCCTGTTCAAAGGGAAAGTCCAAAGTGGCTTGTACAAACAGAGGCTCTTTTCCTTCTGTCGCCTCCTCCTCCCTGGGGTTGACTGCGAAAATCAGCCATCCCCAAAGATATTTCTGCTTAGTTTCATGCTTTTGTAGGACATCATTTATTGTCACGGATGTTGTCTCTGTGTTTGCAATGGTTGAAGCTGCTGCCAGGACTTCCCATGTTGGGGATGTTTTAAATTGGTTGTTGGATCTCTGAAAATGCCCTGGTTGGGGAAGGACAGGATTTTTTATTATGCTTTTTAGCGGAGGTGTCCTGCTTTTACAGGAGACCAGTCATGGGTGCATATTTGAACCTCAACTATGGCACAAAGAAAGAACAAGAACTTTCCTGTAGTATCAAAACGAAACCCTTTATTCCTGGGCACAGAGAAGTATCTCTCCCATAGGTGTTTTGGGAGAGGGGGTTGAGATCAGGTGCATGGTGTGTCACCTCAGAAGATGTGCTCCCCTGCACTTCCTAGGGAGGTCCTGTGTCAACAAAACTGTTTTTTCTTTCCCTGTACAGTCCCACAATGGCTCTAGGGAACAGTTACAGATTCCCAAAGCTCCAGATCTCCCAAGTGAATACAGTCTCAGAGAGTTTGTTTTCCTCTCATTAATGATCAGCCTTGCTATACTGGAAGAGAATGAGGGGATGCCCTGTCAGCTAGCACATACATAATCAGGATGGACCTGTGCCCTCAAAAAGGGCTTGAAGGTGCAGACAGCAATTCTCCCTGTGAAATTCTTTCTTCATGTCAGGGTGGAAAATCAGGGTAGAAGAGGAGAGAGACAGCACTGCTTCCCATCCCATGTGTTGTTAGCTCTTCCAAACCCCTGCTTTCAGAGGAAGCAGCAAAGGGAGATTAGGAGCAAGGCTCTTCCTTGCAGATCCGTGTTTCTGTCGGAGATGGGAGGTGAGAAAATACGATCTTTGTCTTCTCTCAAAAACTTCCTCACTGCTTGTGGTTATCTCAAGGTTAACCACAACCCAGCCAGTCAGGCCCTAAAACAAAGCCAGAATGAGAAAGCATGTGTGCAGTGCTGCAATCTGAAAAATAGCCTGGGACAGTGCTGTAGCCCAGGGATGGCTCTTAATGTGATGCATTTGAGAGAAAACAGACCTCTGGCATAACCAGCAATATGATTAAGGGGTTTCTTTGCTTCCAGTAATGCAATATTCCAGGCTAACACATGCAGGATTAATCAGCCTCTTCCTGTAGACTGGGAGCAGGACATGTGTAAGAAGTTACAGCCCTCGTTTAAACCCAACTGCAGAGGATTTTGCGGGGTTTTTGCTCGTTCTTCTCATCTGCAAAATGCCACTTTGGTGGTTTATGTCAGTCGTAACAGCACCACATAATGTTTTCTGAGCCCAGCTGGCCCTTATTTAGAGATCAGGAGGTAATGAAGGCACAGTGGAATGACATCGATGCGGCTGCTGAAAATTTTCAGGGCTGGATTGCAATTTGCTGGAGTGGGGGCCCCGGGGAGGGGATAACCGCGTGTTAACCCTTTCCATCTCATCATCCTCCTCATCCCAGCCAGTCTCCAGTCCCCGGCAGTCGGAGTGAGCTAGTGAGAAGTTTGTTTGTGGTATTTCAGAGAGACTGTAAGGGGTGACTTGACCTTAGGCTTGTCGCTGTTTTGCAACATGGACTCAAGAACAGTTTGTAGGTGATGCCCCCGACGCTGGGACTGAACTTGCTAGGTGCACCCACCCAGGTCGGCTTGCCTTTAACCCTCCCTTAGCCTTCTGGGATAGTTGAGAGAGCAGGATGGCCATCCTTGGAAAGCAATGACTCGAGCTCCTCCAGTTGATTGGATTAGCAGGAGCGATTGGATTAGCTGCTAATGAGTAGTTGTCACTCGAGCTGATGCTATATCACCGCATTATTAAACCAGCATCAGCTGCCCTCTGCACACCTTCCCTGGCTTAAGCTCCATTTACATCCTAGTTTAATCAAGCTAGTAATTTTTGGGGTTCAGAGGGGATAAATGTGGGAGCAAAACTCAGCGTAACTTCAGAAGGGTGCAGAAGACTGTACAGAGCTGCAGGCTGAGCGAAAGCCTTATGAAGAAAGGGTAAAGCAGCATATGCCATTGCGTATTTCTGGGTATTGGACGTTAATATGTTGGGAAGGAAACCATGTAATACACAGGAACTAGCACATTTCCTGCAGTTCTGGGGTTTGGGGATTCCTTTGGATTTTTTTTATTGGATTTCTCAAAAGCTGCCTAACCTTGTCTTTCCTGTAATTCAGCTCATTCTGATGGTGATTCAATTGAAGAAAAAAAATCTTTCCTCTAGCTAAAGCGGGGAATCAGCGGGTTGTACGTGTGAGTTGTCAGAAGCCAGGCACATGAGCTCACGACAACTCACACACACCCTCCTCTTTGGTGCAAACACCTAAATCTGGCAATTAGCATGACAGATAAGATTAGGATGAACTGTTGGGTAGACACAGTCGATAGCTTTTTCCCTTGTTATAAGTTTTGCTCTTTCCACACTTCTAGAGCTTTTTTTTTTCACAGTTTCAATATATTTTTTCACTCTGCCTGATTTTTCTCTGTGCTAGTTTTTACTCTTTTACTTTCTTCGCCCACACACTCTCTACTCTTTTGTTCACTGCTTCTCTTAATCAGAACATGAACTCAATAGCTTTAGAGATTGATCTACAGTGTTCAAACCGTGATATTTAGCGTCTTTGAAATTAAGAAAAGAAATTGTCACCACCTCATGAGAAAGTCTGGTAGATTTTGTATCACAACAAGCCAAAAAGCTATTTTCTCAGCATTTTGAGTGAGCATTTATTTGGGGAAAAGAAAAAAAAAAAGGTTGGTTTTCTTTATTGTTTCTGTGCTGACTCCACTTATGGAGCTGAAATTCATGTATCCTCTTTCTCATGGTAAAAGCTGTATATAGAAAACTCTTGGATTTCTTGGTGTCCAGATGCCAAGGGAGACATAATAAGATAGGCAAATGAAGAGAGATTCCGTCATCTTCCAGAAAAAAAAAAAAGCTGTCCTCTCACCTCCCTTCTTAAATGAAAGATAGAGCTATAGCAAAGCATCTTGCAAGGCAAACAGGTGGCCAATGTGTTGGCTGGACCAAAAAGGAGCGTAGGAAGTGTTGCAAGCCTGGTTATAATTATTTCCTTGCTCTTTCCTGCTTACCCTGTTTTCCTTATGTATGGTTTAGTTTTTCAACCCTCCCTCTACCTGCTCAGCCTTGCACATTTATTTGGTCCTAAGATGCAGTGTGATAACACAATCCTACTTATCAACACACGGCCTTTACAGAATGCAGGAAGTGCTCCATGGGTGCCCAGTTTTGTCATCTTGTGACACTAATTTGTACCGCTACTTAAGGAAAATAAAAAAAATCACATTTCAGTCATCTCTTTTCCTTATCAGATTCATGCACAAATTCTAGATTTGCATGATTGCGCTGTTGAGGAAGAGACCTTTGGTGCAAAGTGATAAGGGTTTGGCCCATATTGAGGAGAGCAAGGGAGGCAAGATAAGGTCAGGAAGGCAAACTGAGCATAAACACCATGGTTACTGTTTCTGAAGCACTATTTGCCCAGATTAATACAATTTGTGAAATGACAATCCCTGCAGTGGCTTTGTCCCAGCAAACGTTTGCTTTTCGGATTAAGCCTCATTTGAT
The DNA here is from genome assembly GCA_013396655.1 of Campylorhamphus procurvoides. NCBI lineage: Eukaryota > Metazoa > Chordata > Aves > Passeriformes > Dendrocolaptidae > Campylorhamphus > Campylorhamphus procurvoides. Next base: position 683,189 of record WBMV01004765.1, read on the forward strand.
TTTATTTTCTATTTCCTTCTCCAAGAGCCCTGTGCCCATCTCTGAATCCTGCTGACAGATACAGGGATTCTTTGTGCTGCTTCTTCCTCACTGAAGTGGAACAGGGAGAATTGCATTTCCTTGCTTTTCCTCCTGCTGCCCTGGAAGAGAAGAGCAGATGGAGGGGGCTGGGGGCAGCCTTTTCTCACACAGATATCAGTGGCCTTTATGGTCCTTTCTAGTTTATGAGAATTTGAAGCAAAGACCCTTATACATATTGATTCTCTTTTTTCCATGTATATGTGCATACACGTATACAGTACGTATATGTATTTAAATGAAACATCTCTGTGAAAGATTACTATAGAAATATAAACAAATTTTAATCTCAGTCTGACAAAGTGAGGCGTGGGAATTTGTTCTTCTAAAGCAGCAGCTGAAATGAATTATTTGAAACTGTAAAAATATTCCCCTCTCACCAGTCACTGTCCTTTTAAGATCTCTCTTTCCTTCTCCCTTCCCCATACAGTTTTCTAGCCTGGACTACCCATTCTTGTGAAATAAATTCATCCCTCTCAACCATCCCTAGACCTCTTCTTCTGCTTCATCTTTTGGGTGTCGCAAGTGTGACACACCATTTAAGATCAGTCCTTATCCCCTTATTCCTATCTTATTCCTCTGACTAGCTAGATTCATCTTAGCTCCATCAGGCTACCTTGCTTTGAGGCTGGAAGCCACACAATAGTTGTTAGAGGATCACAGAAGATGATGGGGAAAGAAAAGGGGGAGTTCAGCCCTAGCAAGGCTATGCTCCTTAGTACCAATTAGAGGGGAGGAGGTACATAATTAAACTTCTAATTCTTCCCAGAAAAGATCTTTTTCCTCTAGGAAGGACTTCAGGAGCACTCATTTCTCTTCCCTTAGCTCTACCCATGCCTGGAGGCCAATGCCACTTCCCCGCTGCCAGCCCTGTTTCGCAGAGCTGTTTCAGGGAGGGCATCATGCTGCTATGCCAGCAAGACCCCGAACTTCTGCCCCAGCGAGGCTGCTGGAAGCTGGCAACCAGGGCACGGGGCTTGGAGGCAGGGAGAGAGAAGAGAGCCGGGCGGTGATTTCTGCCCCATTAACTCCCTTCTCCCTGCAGCGAGGGTTTACGTAAGAGGGGATGGCGTGTGCCCACGTAGGATGGGCAGGACATCTGGACTCCTCTGCCTCTACAGTGGTATTGTTTTGAACAATGTAACCAGGTAAATGCCTTGATAGACTAGACCACATCACCAAGATAGCATTACTAATTTGATTATGTCACTGTGACATTATTAACCCACTCAACCATCCTTTAGATGCTTTGCTGCATCCTGAACTTGCACTGCTTTTCCTTCCCAGTGACAGGCTAAGGGTTCTCTTTCCCTAATCTATTGTTCTACACGACTACTACTTTACACAATAATTTCTCATAATACTCAGCTTTCCTAAGAGCTAGCAAGCATTCTGGCTTTTTCTTTTATATTTCTGCCTGTCTGCCTCTTTCTGTCTTTCTCTGCCTGTACAATCATACTGTCTCCTATAGTAATTGCATAAAACATTTCTTTCTTAGTTTGTAACCATATACATAGGATATGTTCTTGAAGAATAGTCCAGCCTCTCTTTCACTCCTTTTAAAAAAATAAATCTCTGAACGTATTTTACATAAAGTCAGCATTGGATAAAAGGCAAATACATTAACTTTCCCACTCAAAGGTGTGCTCTCTAATCTCTGAGCTGTGGAGATATATCCATATTACTCCTCTTTCTTCTGATCTATATATTCTTTCTGTCTTTTCTCACCAATTTCAGAGTATGAGGATGCAGAAATGCAACTCTGTCCTCTCTCAAGGGTAGCTGATAACCTGGTGGAAAGGAACCTTTCCCAAGAGTAGAGCTTGAGTCCCTTCGAGCCAAGAAAGAGACTCAGCAGAAATCTCCCATACATGGGTGATCTCATTGTACTGTCTAAGTTCTTTCAGCCTGGAGCAGATGATACCCTACAAGAAAGGTCTCCCCATGTTGCGTGTAGCAAAGGCATAGCCACTAAAGAGAAGGCTCTCAGGCAGCCTGAGTCCACAGCCTCAGTAATTGCGTTGTGCCTACGTCTGCTCTCTCCTCGAGTGTAAGCTGTTATGTGCTCTGGTGCAGTTTTTGAAAGCCATAGCGTACACACAGAAGTGAGCGTCACTCGAGATAGTGAGACTCAAATGCATTTTTAAGTCTGTGCTAAATCAGGACCTCAGAGTGTTCCTGGGAGGGGATTTCTTCTCTAAGGCGTTGTGCAGAGCTGTCTCTTCATATCACAGGAATAACCAGGATACTGTGCTCTTAGTGCGAGAGATGCCTTCCTCTTCTAGTTGTGCCGAGGAATTGTTTTACTGGGATCTTGGCTCCCCAGACATCTCCCTTTTGCTCTGTTTTTCTCCATCACATCTATGTTTTGCAGCAGCAGTAGCAAAACTGTAGCAATAGCAGTAGTAGCATAGGCGCTGGGATTCCACGTAAGGACCTGCATCCTCTCACATTTGGGGTGAGGGTGTTCAGTCAAACAACCTACTCCATTTCCAGTAGTTCCCTATGGCTCTTTGCATTGTAGTTTGTTTTTCTAGTGCCCTGCAGTATGTTTTCCCTTTGTTTGAGTTTTATCCATCCTGCATTGACACTCTGGTGCCCTAGTGCCCTTGTCCTTACTGCATGAGTTCTCAGTTTCTTTCTCTTAATGGGACATGGACACGCTCCAGCTGCTCAATCTTGGACAGCTACTGTCATGACCCATTTCAGAAACCAGTCTCTTGGAAGCTGATGCCACTCCACCACATCTGGTTGGGATTGGGCAGGAGGTTCAAGGTAGGCTGAGGGGAGGGGGAGAGAGCAGGACGTGCTTGCATGTGTGGTTGGTGGGCAGATCATGCTGCTTTTCTATAGGGACCAAGGATGACCTCACCCCAAAGCATCTCTAACTTTCCGGTACAGTCAAAAGTCTGTGTTACTTCTTGAGCACGATAACTCAAGCTGTCACTGAAAGATGGCAGAGGCTGGGTCCTCTGTGCTGACACATCTATGTCCTCTCCATGGCATTTTCTTATCTAAGCAATAACAGCTCACTGAATTGATAGAAATTAACAGGACCAGTGGGGCTGGCAGGAACTGAAAAAGGGGAACAGCTTTTTACAGGGCTAAAAGGTTAAACTATCTGTGTTTTACAAGCACCAAATCTGGTTTAGGTGAGGGTGGCAGGACCCCACAGTCACAGGTTGGTGAGGGACCAGGACCGGCCTTGCCCGGTGGTGGCAGGGAGTTGTTATAGAGGTATATCCCACTGCACCACTGCATTCCAAAACAGAGGGGTTCAGGCATGAAAAGGAAAGCAAAGGAACAACACCGTGGCATGGACTGCAATGAAAAATAACACCTCAGTACACAGATAGCTTCGCCCCTGCGCACTCTTTTGCCTTTAAGCTTTTGGGAGCTTTTCGCTTAAGGAAATGCAGCGCTGAAATGAGCCCTGACTGGAGCACAGTGCAAATACGAAACAATGATGAGTAATATTAAAATTAAGCTGGACAAAGCACTGAGAGAGTAATCCATGAGGGAATAATCTTGCATCAATTTCTTGGAGCCCCAATGCAGCAACTTATTAGCTCTTTTATACCTGGGGGGGAGGGGGGGAGAAAAAAAAAGGGAAAAAACCCTAAGATTCCCTTAGCCCATTTGACTATGAAGTAATTTAATATGAGCAACAATTATAAACATAGTGGTAGGAGTAATAAAAATAACAATATTAAGATGACTTCTAAGAAAAAAGGAAACAGTTTCTTTACACATTCCTTCAAACAGCTCTGTATATAAAACAGCAACATTTGTACTATTACATCTCTTTGTTCACCAGTAGCCACCTAGAAAAGTACCTGCCCTCACTGACCATAAGAAAAAGAAAGGAGACACTGAAGATATCTGTCGATCCCAGCTTTTATTTTGAATAGCTGATTTCTCAAGCATGTGCAGTCTGAGCTCCGTCTCATTTGCAGGATGCTCTGAGGGATCAGCCCTAATGCATTCAGTGACCTGGCCCATAACAATGCACGATGTGGAATGAAGGAGACTTTATATAATTTACAAAAACAAGCTAGTCTGTGTCAGGTATTGGTGCGCAGCCCAGCTGTTTCTGCAGGTGCTGCACTCTCTGCTGAGCTGCAAGGAAAGTCAGCAGTGGGGTTGGATTTCTTTTCATGCTTATTTCTCCCCCTCCGTGCTGGCTGACAAGTACTGCAGGATGGGGTTGAATTTTACCAATTCCCCCCTCCCCACTCTGACTGCTGCAGTGGGCTGTGACTGCCCAAAACCAGCTGTTTGTGCCCTCCACCGTGTTCATGCATGCATAAATCACACACTCCACAGAAACATGAAACATGGGAGTGCTGATGCACACAGGCTGCCTGCTGCACAGCAGAGCCAAGCCAGCATGGCTATGTCCACTCAGGCACACTTTGCCTGAATTATTAACACCCCACCAAGGCACAGGCACACTCTCCTCTGTGCCACCAGGCCCACAAGCCACAAGAGGTGCCCACACGCTCACGGAGTGCTGTGATAGCTACATAGCTTGTCACAGCACAACAAAAATAGTACACACTGCACCTACAACCGTTTCCCAAGATCACTTTCCACTGGAAGTGCTTGCTGTTTCATGGTAGAGCCATATCACTGCACCCTGCACAGGTGTGCTTCAGCCACGTAACCTGTAGGTGTTCATGTAACCTCTGTGTGTGCATGCTGTTCACACAGCACACACACGTGTGCACACCCTACGTGCTGCTTTGCTTCCCTTCCCTTCCCCTTTTGTCCATCAGGCCCACAACATGTCTTCACATACTTACAGATGCAGCACATGCTCTGGTCAAACAGGAGGTTTATGTCATACCCACAACCTCAAGGGACAACTGGTTGATGCACCACACACAGCCCAAGAAGAGCAGCATATACACCTGTGAATAAGGGGGAAAAAAAGAGGAGAAAAAGGAGTACACTAAGAGGAAAATAACACTAGCACAGGCTAGATGAAGAGGCATGTGCTGTCCTCTGCTTCCTGAAGGGCTTTCATTTGAAATCTTGGAAATGTTAATAAGAATTAACCAGGTGAGACCGTCAACAGAAGGGATAGTGGCTGGGTTGGAGGCTGCTCGAAACACCTGTCCCCTCTTACAACGAGCACTGTTCCCTGCTCCTTATTCTTCCTCCACCGGCGAAGGGAAAGCAGATTCCAGTAGAGATTTCTCGTTTAATTGCTCTAGAATGCCATCTTGTGGCTTCTTCACTCATAAGGCCGTTTTTTTGTTACATTTTCCCAAAACGAGGTGACTACCTTGTAAAGACGAGAATGGAGTATGAAAGAGAGAGAGGGGAAAAGTAAAACGAGCAACTTATAACAATCTACTCATGTGTCAGGGGCATGGATGGCTATGGGTGGTACTGTAATATAAGGAGTGATGGAACCCAGTTGAGACTCTTAAAGCACCTGCATCAAGCAAACTTCAGCAGAGTTCTTCCAAACAGTTTTAAGATCACTTGGAGTACCAGGTGATATGTTAAAAAATATACCATCATTATTATTATTATTATTATTCAGCAGAAGGTCAAACTCAGATAATTCAGGTCTTTAGTGAGATGGGGGTGTAGAGACATCCTATTTCCTAAGAAAAAGTGGTGTTTGATTTATCTCATTTGTGGCAGGACTGATGCTAGCATAGGGCCTTCAAATGGGCAGAGTCAGAGAGAAACCATACCCAGAGCACGCTGGTCACTACTGTGAAAGATGAAAGGCTTGTGAGGGAATCTGCAGGTCTGAAATGCTGGACAAGCCAGGCAACGCACATAGACTTCTTTATTAATGCTAGATATGCAGCAAAGTGGGGGAAAAATATGAGTAAGGAAATAAACAGGGCAAGAAACAACATCACTCAGTCATTGGTTTCGGGATCTGCTCCCCTGAGTGATGAGGCCAAACTGAACAGAAGCTCTTGGCTGTGGGTGCAAGCCTAAAGATGTTCGTGCCTGGGGACTCTGCATGTGATTGTGGTGTTTTGTGAATTGAAGTAAAGATACCCCAGAAATACCATTCTCAAGCTGTTTCAAAAGTTCAGCCTTCATTTTCAACCTAAAAGCAAGAATCAGTCTGCTATTGTCAGATTCAACACAAGGATACCAAGAGTAGAATACACTGGCCAGATCTGAGATGCTTCCTCACCCTAAAAAAAACCTCCACTAATGTCGTAAGAGTGATTTAATTCTGTTAATTCCTAGAAAAAGTAGGAAGGCAGGACTGCATCCTGGGTGGGAGAAGGTACTAATACCTTTGAGATCATGCGTGCTGGCTCCCTTTATGGCTCAAGTAACTTGTACCTGTGCTGGGATGCACTGCTGGGATCCACCACTGTCTGCATTGTTGATCCAACCTGCGCTAAAAGCCTGGGTGAGCTTTTATAAAAACAGTCACTGTGAGGTTTCGGAAAAGAGATACTCAGAACACAAAACCTTCTCCATCTTTCCTCTCCATCACCTACCAGTTTCCCATTAGTTTTGACAAGTGAAGCCTCTCATAAGCAATGGATTTTTTTATGAGATTTGAGACAGCAATGGTAGCAAGAATCACCATGTGGAAAGTTGGCTTTATTCAAGGGGAAAGGAGTCTTGAAAGGTGATATTTGAGATAAATTAGAGGAAAAGAGTATAAAGAGAATCCTTGCTCCTGAATAAGTGTCTGCTTCTTCCTTATTTAAACAAACCCCTTGATTCACCTCTGTTCATTACAGGAATAGTGGATAAAAATAGATTAATTAAAGAGAGAAGAGAAACACTGTCATCTTTAGGTCTTAAATTCAAATTAACAAAGAAGATGCAGTTCTTCACTATCCCAACATAAACCAAGGAGAGTCAAAGGAAGGTATCTGTATTTTTATGGCAGTAGTTGTAAGCACTTTCCATCCAGAAAATTTTTATTAACAGATTGTTGCAAGAATTGTCCTATTTGACCTGTAGTGGACTCCTTGCATCATCTCCTTCAATCACATCCTTTTGTGGCAGATAACCTTCATGCAAATGCTCTGTTGAATCTAAAAACTCTTAGGAATTTTTTGTTGATTATTTTTTCTTTACTATTTTTTTTTAATTCATCTCACCTAACTTTAACCACCTACAGTGTAAATGTCTCTGTCTCAGTTACCTTGGGTTCTTACAGCAAAAGGAGAAAAATAGGTGTTTCTGGACTGTGATTCATCTGGTCTATTTTGGATGCCTCATTAGGGTGAGATGATTCATAAGTGATGCTTAATTCTCTCCATTGAATTGAAGGGGCCTGGCTCTGTTATAGGCATCTGCATTTGTTCAGATCACTCCCATTCTTTGTTCTGTTTTGGAAGGCTTCTCCACATCTCTGTCTCCTCTTCATTTCTAGACTAAATTTATTCACAGTCAGTCCATGCCTGTTAGTTTAAACAGAGACACCCTCCCTCAATTTGGGCAGTGAAGGAGCTCCAGCATGCAGTCAGCCTTTGTCGGCTTTGGGGCACATCAAGAGAGGAATGTTATTAAGCACTTGGGAAAGGCAATGGCCAAGGATAGGTGTATTTCCCTGTATGTTACATGTCCATATAACCTCATGGAATCTTTATTGCCCAGATTAGATCCTTTGCTAAAAAAACTCCAAGCAGTGGGGGACATCATACGTTGTGTCTAAATGGAGAAAAAGTATGATGAAATGAAATGTTAACCTCACAACACAGGTTTTTTTAAAGAGTTCTGTCTTCTCATTGGGTACAAACTTGGCTTTTCCTAGCAAACTCCCTGTGAATTACCTATGAAAAAGCCAAAAAGCCTGTTTACCGCCTGTACCTAACCACATGAGCAGGGAGTTTGGCACCTCTCCAGTGAGAACAAACATTGAGGACAAAATCATTTATAGGGTAGCTCTAGTCAGAGCTGTCTTGGTCTCTTGTTTGCAACTGAGAGATTATACGGTGTTGAAACCAAACACAGGCTGGGAAGTAATAGGCCTTGTTATCAGCAGCAGCAGAAGAAAGGGTTTTGTTGTTGTTGGGTTGGGGGTTTTTTAAAGTGTTTTTCTCATGTAGATCTTACTATGGGATTTATTGGGGACTTGCTCAATCCTTCAGATATAACTGCAAGATAAACCAAAACACTGTTCAAATGGAATAAAATAAAATAAAATACAACCCATGAAATAGTCTGAATATGGTTTAGTATTTCTTTTCATTCCAAACCAGGCCCAGTATCACAGCCCAGCAGACTGAAGCTGTCTGGTGCAGCCACAGTGACTATAAATGCTCCATTGCACTGTGTTATAAATGCTCCTTTACAACGTGGAAGATGGGGCAGTTCTCTGTGCTTTATCTAATCCTTTTCCCAGAGGTGTGCCTGCCAGCAACAATACTAGTTGTTAGTAAATGTGAGAGTGATTTTGTCCTCTTAGGTGCCTTGTCCATGTGGTCCTAGTAATGGCAATCAAACTCTTGCCTTTGCTACTGCGAACTTATTTGGCAGAACAAAAATGTTTCTGGTCAGTTTTTGGAGTCAGAGAAGTAGGAACTGTGCAAAAGCTCTTCCTGGGACATGACATTTCTGGACACTTCACACTCTTCTTCCCTGCCTTAAGATGGTTGTTCCTGGCACCTGCAAGAGCATATTTTCCTGCCTACATGTGGCTTGCCTTTACAACATCAGCTGCCATTGTCCACCTTGCTGACCTTCCGTGTGGTCAGTCCATTCACTAAAAGGAGTCCTGCATTGTAAACTGTGCATTACTGCACTGAAATCCCAGATTTTAGTTGTGGTTCCTTCTTTCCTGCAATGAGAATAGTGAAAAGGGAGGAAATCCTTGGGTGAAACAACACATGGAAGACCTTTCCTGAATTTTTCAGCTGTGGGATAGAAATGGAGAGAGGAAAATGTGTCACTTAGCTCTGCCCTATGTGCTGGCATCCTGCTGCATTCTTAGAGAATTTTGAGTTTGGTATTAGGAGTACAGACTTAGAGTGGAGGTCTAAGTTGGTTAGTCAGCACTTAGTTAGTAGTTAGCCCTGAGGAGTGACAGAGGACAGCACACATTTCATGTGAGTCTGGCTGAAGCAGAGGGTACCAGGGTGCTGGTTAGGAACACCAGTTAGTCTAATTGAGTCAAATTAATCACAGTTTGATTCACCTAGGTGAGTATGTTAAAGGGTTTAGCCCAGTTTTAAGGACATATCATCTGGCACCCTTAGCCCAGGACACACTGTCTTTGCCAACCCAGACTTGCAGCAGGGACATGGTAAGGCTGCTGGCTTTCCCGGATGACTCATGTCCTCAGAGAAAGCACCTCTTTAGGGGCTGATATGAATAATAAAGACATGGACCCTGTGAAGACAGCATTCTGAGGGTGTTTTGCTTTTTTGAGAGTCCTCTGGAAGCGCAGGATGTTCCCTTCATACCCTGAAGAGCACCAAGTGTTTCACTCCCTCCTTCTTCTCTCTTAAATTTGTTCTCCTCCCCACTTATTTCATTTAGCATCCCGTGAAGTAGGCACTCCAGTACTGCCAATGAAATAAACTGCCAGCCACCTGCCTACCTATCTGCAGGTCCATTTTTTTTCCCCTTCTCCTCACTGTAAATATGTTGGTCAGAATCAGAGCTGGCCCCTACCATCTGCGTCAGCTTGTATTTCAGCATTGCCTAGTCTTGTTGCAGTGAGGGCTTCTAACTTAGGGCTGAGAAGAACAATAACTCTGAGCTCCAGAGGAAGAAACATGAATCAGGATATCAGTTATTTCTCTGCTTTTCTGGAAACTGGGGTGTGAAAAAAGATACCTACTTTCTTTCAGATTACCCCACCATCACAGTGTAAGCTAACAAGGTGCAATTTTACAGCTCAAGATGAATCAAGGATCTGAAACTGCTGCTCATCTGCATGTGCAAAAGGTGGCAGGTGCTAAGCAGCTTCCTCTGAAAGTGTCGTCTGGCAGGGCAAACCGTGAGAAGAACAGAGTAGGGATCAAGGGGTGCTTTTTTCCACTAGAGCATCTCTGTGTGTAGGTGATTTCCAAACCAGAACTCCTCAGAACTTCTTCACTGCTCTGAGCCAGCGTGATTTCCAAGGGCTGCCTGCTGCTGAAGCAGACATTTCTGCCTGTGCATCTCCATGGGGTACCTCACTCATTCAGTAGAGTAACAAACAAAAAACACTCAAGCAGGTATGGTCTGGTTAATGTGAGGAGCAGAGCAGAGAGGGACACAGGTACTTACAAGCCACACAGGCAGCATAAGATTTATTGAGCCATGCTCCAAATCAGGGATGGAGCACTGATGAGGGACAGAGGATACAGGGTTAAACAGCCCTATCCTTGCAAGACGCCACAGTGACATGGTGAACTGCCTTCCTTTACAGTGGCTGAAGAACAAATAAATAATGGATTTGGACTTCCTCAGCTGCTCTCCTGAAGGTTACTATGCCCAGAATCTATATTCTCCTGAGCATGGGACACTGTCCTTCAGGCCTGATTACACAGACTGAATTCTTCTCAGACAAAAGTGGGAAGATGACCTGCATTGTAGTAGCTTCCAAAATGAGACTCAGTTTAGCCCAGTAAGACACCACCTGAGACTGACACCACAGTACAGATACTAATACTGGGTCAGGTTTAGTTCAGTTTCCTCCTAGTCCACTGTGGGGACAGCTGGGATTTTGCAGGAATATTATAATAGTTTGTCTGAGACCTTTCTGAGATGAGGTGACAGGAAATGGCCTTGTAAGAAGGCAGGTGTTAAATGCGAAGCACATAGCTGTGGGTCTGCATGCTTGCAGTACTCAGTGCTTGTACAAGACACTTGTGCTTGTCTGTGGGGCCAGCTTTGCTTCTAAAGACACACAGCTAACAGCAGGCTAGCTAGTACTGTGCTATGGGCTCTATCTCATTCTTCTTATTTCCTTCTCCCCTTATGTTTCATTTTTTCTTTTGCTTATTTTTGTCTTCTTCCTTTCGCCTTTTCCCCCCTTCTTTTCTTTTTCTCCTCCTTCTGGTTGATTCTCCCTCTCCATTCCTTCATTTGCTCTTTTCCTCTCTTCTCTCATTTATTTGTTTAGAACAAATTTTCAAATCTATAAACCCATTACAGCAAAGAGACTGTGTTGAGGCAGCCTCTGAGCCTGCAGATGTGGTGGGTCCTGGATTCCAATAACAGAACTTATTTGGAAAAAAACATTATCTGTAATGTGGAAATGGTTTGGCTTGAGGCTAAAATTTATCATCATTACCCTAATATCATCTCAAGCCTCAGCTCTGGCAGCAGCTAAAGAAAACACCAAGGCTTAATTCAGTCAGTGCAAGGAAAGAAAGACAGAGGATGGAAAATATGATTTATGATGGAAATCAATGCAATCATAATACTTTATGCTTGTAAAATTGGGCTGTTCCAACAGTGCTCACAGATTGTATAGGCAGCTCTCCACCAAAAAAATCATGGCAAGATAGAATGCAGTAGTATGATGGTGCAGCTGGCACAAAGGGATAATATTCAGCATTTGGGGTGTGAAAGGGAACAGGTTTTGTTTTGCTGGGGTTTTGTTTTCCTTCCTTCCTTCCTTCTCCAGGGATCAGGAAACATCACTCAACCGAGGTCTGTCTCTGCAGGACAATAGAAAGATGCTGCCCTGCAGCTCCCAGAAGGTGGAGGAAGGGGGAAAGGGAAGGGAAGGATGACAATCTGGAATATGAAAGGAACGCTGACTAGTTCTCCAAGTAAATGGCAAGATCCTGGCAGGAGCAGTATCCCCAGTGTAAAAGTGAAAGCAACAACGTGACTCATTCCTCTGCAGTGCGGAGTACCTCTCAGAGACCAGCTGAAGTATATTTACAAAAATTTGAATCAGGCTGTTCACCTCAGCTAAAGACAGGGAAAAGTGATGAGGCTTGGGAGGTTAGTTTCTAATGCAGAGAACTAAAAAGCATCTGAATTTTCAAATTTGACCAAATCACGACTCCTTTCATCCCATAAATAAAATAAAAGTTGCAGAGATCATGGACAAACTGCTGATGTAAAGTTGAGTTAGCTCTTCTGTAGTATAAAGAACATGACTTGTCAAAATGCTATATGCAATTTTCCTGAACAATGCTTGAAGGACATTTTGCATTTTGGTTGTATGAGTGGGAATATGCCCCTGCAGCATTGCCTGTCCCTGAAAAAGCAGGGCAGCTTAATATCCCCAGCAGCCAAGATGAGGAAATACAGCTATTCTCAGAGAATGCAAAGAAAAATGTTTATCTATTCATATAATTTCATCAAATGTGAAATACTTGATATCTAGGACTTGCAATTCAATGTAAACTCTGTCCAAAAGATGGTCAAAAGAGAGCACTTGTAATATTCTTTTTAATGGAAAATATCTATCCAAAGAAACCTGCCTTTAGGAAGATACTTTAGAAATTCTTTGTATATTTCCTGATACCTGCAGAAAGCTGTGTGTTTAAAAGCTGGAAAAAAACTTTTCCAGGATTTCTCCTTAAAACTAATCAGAATTTCCAGATATCAATTTATGATTCTTCCCTCTTTCTTTCCTACTCCTCAGGAACAGTAGATACATACAGTGATTTAGATCCATAGTCCATGCAGATTATAAACCTGTACTATAACATATTTTGACCCTGATAGTGTCCGTCTGGATAAACACATCTCACAGTGTCAATATCCCCCAAGAACTCAGCAGATACATAAAATGAGCCCCTTCTTCCTCTCAGCCCAGTTGCCCTGTTTCCCAGAGAAAATGTTGTGGAGGGCTGACACAGAGGAGTACATTATAATGTCGAGTTCTGAGAATCTCACTTACACAGAAACAGGGGACATGCTGCAGCACACTGCTCACTAGATACCAGAAAATCCAAACAAGGTCGAGTCTCACTGTACACACTTTAGGAAGACAGACTTCACTGTCTTGAGAGCTCATACAGAGTTTTTTTCTGTAAATGCTGTGGCCAGACAAGGCAGAGTCTCACTGTCGCTTTCCAGCTCTCAGTAGCTTCACAAGAATTACATCGTGACCACTGACATTGAACACACCTAGAACCAGCTGAGAGGAAATATTGCTTAGGGTGACTCCATACCTGAACTTTCATCAGGCAAGCTATGGAGTACCTGCTGGCACAGAGGGCTCATGAAACACACAGCTTCAGGCAGGTTTGCATTCCCAGAAGGACCATCACAATGAAAAGATCATCACTGTACAAAAGTAGTACAGTGCAACTTCCACTCCCAAGGCCAGAGCTAGGGTTACCAAGGACTTTGGCTTGTGCTAACATGGACATCTCAAACTGTAACTTTAATGTTTAAAGCTTCCAAGCACTGCAGTCTTTGCAGGAATGGATAAAGAAACAAAAGGACAAGGGAGCCTTTACTCTATTCTTCTCAGTCAAATCCCACTGGTATCTACAAGGACATGGATAGATGAGGCTCTGTGATGCCAGAGAACTTGTGTCCCTCTTTAAGCCTAGTTTTTCAAATGAAACCAAGAGAAGCCTGGTTGATAGAAGACATTGTGTCTTACTCTTTTGGATACTCTGTTATATCACATGAGTATCTAGCTGTCATTTTTGTCACCTCCCAATCCCAAGCTCACTAGCTAGTCCTCTTTCTTGTCCTCTCCCTTGCATCCACAGCTTTCCACCACTACCCCATGCATCCACACCCAGAGCACACACACCTGTTTCCCGGAGCTGTTTGTGAAGCAGGCTGTTGTCTGATGGCCTAATTTCCCTGATGGATTAACAAATGACTCTACCACCTTCTGTAATTCTATCACATTGTCCCCACACTCTTTCTTGCTTCTGGAAAGGTTTGACAGCAGTAGCAAGGGACTGAAGAGCAAAAGGTCCACTGAATGAAACCGAATTATAAGTCTTGGACACCTGCAGTGTCAGTGTTGGACAGCCATCTGTCCCTCATTTGAAAGCACCATTACTGCCTGCCATACCTAATGTTGCTTGTCCCAGACAAATGTTAAGATTCTGCATGTACTAGATTGATGCTAAACTATCCTTTATTTTAAAGACAGAATCCATTGGTTTTTCTTCTATTACATTATGGAGATCCAAAGAGTTACTGTACATTAACTCCTTCTTTAACTCACACCTTTTTCTATCTGCATGCTGCCTAAAGTACAGAAACACCCAGACCAGGTATGACCGTATTCCCTCTTCACATACACATGCCCTCTCCACAAATATGTATATATATACATATGTGTATGAAATTATTTAAAATATGCTAGACTGATGCATATGCATACCCTCACACATGCACACACATCCTTCACACACATAAGTGATGAAACTTTTCATGAGACCAATGTGCTGGGAGCAAAAAAGAGCAAGAAAAAGCTTGATGCCAAATTCTTGAGCGTACTATTCATCCAAGAATAGAAGAAATATGTCTTTAAGAACCTGATAGGTCTGAACATTTTGTCCACTAACAATGAAATATCAGTTTAGCAAGAGAAAATCTTCAAGGGCCTGTAAAGGAAGCACAAAGGGATATAATTTATGTTTTTTAATATGTCCCTTATTTAAGGAAAAACTGATTATCCATCTCCTCCCAAACTTATTTTTCTGTATACTAGTCGAGTTGACAGAATAGCCACAGTTTTTGTGTAGGAGACACAGAAAACTAGATTCTATTTGCCAGTGTGCTTGAGAACTATCTTCTGCTCCTGAAACTGATAATGTTTCCTTGACTGTGATCATATTCAAACTAAGAGATCTCAAAAGCTAGGAGAAATGGCAGTCATCAATTCATCTGCAAGTACAGTAGGGTCTTTGCAATAAATTGGAAAACACATGTTGCAAGGCAAAATTTACTAGTGGTTATTGGGGCTTTTTTCTTCAGAGGACTTCCTATACTTCTAAAAACTTGTCCAGACACAAATTAGAATTAGAGTAGAAATAAGAGGGGAAGTCTCACGGCCTTTGCTGTGTAAAAAGTCAAACTATGCAGATCCAGTCAATTTGACAAGCCAGTGGTGTTGAGTCAAACCTTATTCTTGGTAAATAAATGCCCACATCATATAACCATCACCATATTCAGAATTCAGCAGGGATTCTTGTTTACTTCTAAGCACTGTGGTTAAGAGTGAATGTTCAGAGAAGCTGTTATATCTTTACATCCTTGGAGATTAATGTTCAGTCATGACAGGAAGGGGAGGAAGAGGAAGGTCTCATTGGTCAATAGAATACCACAGATTCTGTCAGTTTAACATATTCCTCTACTGAAGTCATGAAAATAAGGCTGACTTGAGTGGTTAATATTTCATCTTCTATCACTCAGTTTATAAAATCATTTCACAGCAGCTCAGGAATGGTGATCAGTAAAACCAGAGATATGGTGCTTCTTGCTACCACCAGGATCTCACAGGGATCTCTTGGGGAGGAAGAAACAGCACCAACATGGCTGAGCAAAGAGGGGCGTGACAATGTTTGAAGAAGATTTTCTCAGGAGGGGGGTGTTTGTTTTTTTGTTGGTATAGGCAGGAAGCTTAAGATGTTATCTGCAGGCTACAGTGTGTGCCATTTTAAACACACTGCTCTTAATAAATACCGACAGCAAATCAGGACAAGAACAGACGCAAGTTGTTTCAGGCGACTTCTGTCAAGTGAACAGTAATGCGCCAGGATTAGTGGCAATCCTCTCCATATTGAAGAGAGCAAGTCGCCTGCAGATGAAGTGCTCCAGGCATTGCAGTGGGTTTATCAAGGGGTCCTTGATATTCTGGAGCAAACGTGCAGACTGCAACATTATCAGTAGCTTTTCTATTCAGCCACCTCCTGCTGAAAACCGGGTGTCAGTAGTGGTGGGAGTGGAAGGCAGTTGTTTTTAATTCCAGAAGCATCCTAAAGAACCCACATCCCAGTGGTTCCCAGACTGCTGCCTTCACTCCTGTTATGTCGCTAATGCAACTAGACTTGCTCTTAATAACTAAAATGTTAAAAGCACAATATCAGCAGGGCAACAGTTTGAGCCAGTGAACCCTTAACTTCCATTCCATCGTGTGCAATCAAAGTCAAAGTTCAGTGGTGCTCAAAAAGGCAATGGCAACTATCCCCAGTGTCAACATCCTCCCTTCTAGCATTTGTCCCTTGAAAATGCCAGCTCTGAGGACAACCTTTTCTAATATAATTTTATTAAATGAGTGCTAATATCTTAAGGCGCATTATTCTTGTCTCCATTTGGAGACAGGGAGAACACGTGTGGATTAGCTCTTTGTACATAAAGAAGACACATCTTGTATATTCCTGAATAAGGATTTCTTTGGATAGACAATGTTGAAGTACTACCAGACTTGTTCTTCCTTTACCTTCCAGTAGCTTAATGCCATGATACTAACTTAAGACTGCCTAAAAATTAGGACTAACCAATTTTATTGAGTTACCATGAGGGAACCCTCATAACAGAGCCAGCTGTGACTTTTTCTAATAACACTATCAAGGCTGGTTTCCAGAAGAATCTATCTGATCACTGGCATCTGGTTTGAATTACTTTGTACATTAGCACTGAGAGCTGAGTCAGTCTCTGGACGCTTCAAAGGTCACTTTCAGGCACATTGGCTTGCTTGCTAGATCCTTGTCCACAGTTGAGCATCTAAATTTGTATTTCCAATTCAATTTAAAGGAAACATCCTGAGAAAAATCTGTCCCTGTAAGACCTGTAGACTGGAAAGTACTAAAAAGCCAGAAAATTAAGATAAAAGCAGCATCTCACCTTCCACAGAAGCCATTTCTTAAAAAACCTGTCACTTTTTCTTCTGGGATTTAGATGTGCAGCACTTCTTGCTAAGAGTTTTAGAAGAGGTAATTAGCAAAATACATATTATGGTCTCTTTGAAGCTGCATGGTGGGGTCTTGCTCTAATAACTTTCCCTGTAGAGCTCCTGTTTTGCCCCACCTCCATCTTGAGCCAAAGGAAAGCCAGTCTGGAAGTCCTCCCTAAATGAACTTCTAGCACAGCAAAAGGATTTATATGAACTTGGAAGTTTTTTTACCTATTTATTCAGAGTTTATACCTAACAGGAACTTTTCTTTCCTTTTTCTCTTGTATGCCTTTTTTTTTTTTGCCTCTTTAGTCTTCCAGCAAAAATGCTACCTTACACATGATTCTGAAATGGTCTCTATTCTCCACACAGTTTTTATGCAGTATATAAAATACCTTAATCAGACACATATCAAAAGATGCATACACACACACACACACACAAAGTGAGAGACAGCCGGCACACCTGAGACTGAAGTGCATCCTGTTCATAAAGGGAGATATAGTGCTGATGGCATTTCACACTGAGGTATCCAGGGACCATCACATGGCTTGATGAGACCAAGGAAGCTCAATAGACTTTCCAAACCTAATTAGTACTTAATGATCTGGAGAGACACGGATGTCCATCACCTCTGCTTCAGCCCCTCTGTTCTTCCTCAAATTCTTAATTAACCTTTAAGGAGATGATGTGCTGATGAGTTTCCTAGGATATTGCATTGATTTTTTTTCACACACGCACATATACACAGTTGTGCACACGCTCACACACGCCACACACTCCAGCTCACATATTAAAGAAGCTCTAGTACAATTTCTCAGCTCCAATGCACTCCACACAAGGGCTCTGCTGATCAGTGTTTATTAATGAAGCGCTGCCTCGAAAATTGTTAATTGATGGCAATGTACAGAATGTTGTCTGGAATTTAACCTTATTCATCATTTAAGTATGTTGGAAACTAGAGCGTGGTGTTAATTAATAGTGTAAGAACAAAGTTGGATCGTTCTGCTGTGGATTTAAAAAACAAAATCGTACGCGCAAAGAGAGGGAGAAAAAAGCTGTGATTAAATATAAAACCAGAGCAAAAAAGTGAGAGAAAATGGAGCCAAAGACAGTGTCATATTCAAGATGACTCACTTTGTGCTGATAATGAAATAAAAATTTTCTTGTGAGCTTATGTAATATTTTACTGTTGTGTCATATTTAATCAACTCTGAGTTTTAACAAGCTAAGTAGAAGGTGGGGGGGAAGCTGCTACCAATGAAGTGAAAACAGATTAATAAGTTTTGAAAAGTTAATAGTCAAATTTTCAGATTAAAAAAAAAATCGATGTTGGTAGCTGAATTCACCAGGGGGAAAATGACAAATGGAGGATGCCTTACTTAAAGTTCGCTTAATAACAATCTAAATATATGGTGATAATGTAGTTTGCAATGCTAACAGCTGCACTCTTCCAGGCTTGTCTAGATGTTTTCAATGGCTGTTTGTTCTCCAAGGCATATGCTTGATTAATGAAAACCTCTCTACTCACATATTCATTTAAATGACTTATTACCATGGGGCCAACATGCTGCCGTTTGAGTGCATGTACCCCTGCAGTGACATTGCCTTTCGCAGGACTGTTGTCCTGGCTGAGTTACTTGAGTTTGGGGTCAAATTTTCAGTGTACAGGCTTCAACCAGTTGTATTCAGATAAGTGGACCACTGTTATGGACCAGTCTTCTGGTCCATGCAGGAGTTTCTCTGCCACAGAGATATTTGGCTTGTCCCAGGTCTTACTCAACATACGGGATAACAGGCGGATAGCATGGACATTCCTGGCTATGCTGGAAAGTCATGGTACTGTGCCCTCACAGACTAAACCCATTTCTGTCTGTGATCACACAACAAAGTCTGTGCCCAGTAGGGACTGGAGCCTTGCATCCCACTGGACCCGTCTTCTTATGCCATTTCTGTATTTATATCAAATTGGGGTCTTAAGATATTTCAGTGGCCTCCTTTGTGGAGGATGATGTGAACATGTTGCGTGCTCCCCACTACAGACAGTCTATCATCTAAAGAGAGATGATGGTCTGAAGAAAGAGAGGAAATCAAAGACTAAGATTTATTTATTTATTTTAAGAAGATACATATTGAGGTAGAAGCAAAAATACTGTACTGGCAGATTTAGCTGAATTTCAGGGAAATGCTGTTCAGGGGTTAATCCAGTCTTCTCCTTTCAGTTTAAAAGAAAACACATGCCATTTTGAAACAAGGATAAATCCCATCCATTTTCTTTATTCCAAAGCTCTTTTTCCCTTATATTCCAGAAAGTATTCTGGATGTTGACCCAATTTCTGACTTATTTAGATCCCCATAAAACTTAATTTTCAATTGACTTTTCTGTTTATGTGGAACATATTTCTTCATTTCTGTGTGGGAAGATAAGGCATGAAAAGATAAAATGTGGAGCCACCCAGAGGTTGTTTAACCTGCCTTCAGGCCCAAAATCAGGATTAGTTCTGCCTATGTCATTCCTTGAGCCTGTAACCCTGGAGTCATTTGGCTGCTGTTGTGATGGGGCCGGATAAGCACATAAAGCCTAGGGGAGAGTGGGAAATGGATGGTGTGGAACGTGGAGCATAGGAGAGGACAATCCAGGGCATAGCATCAGGAGCCATGGAGGACATCAGTGACTACTGGATGCCATGAGAAGGCAGAGATATTGTCTTGCCCAGATCTCTGAAGATGAGAAGCAAGGTCCTGGCACTGCATGTGTGATTTGAATTAAGTTCAGATTCCCTCTGATGTAATTAGTGACTGCTCATATGCAGCACACACTAATAGTTGGTAGGGGGAAGGTATCCAAAGGGCATGGAAAGTCTCAGAGGTATCTGGACTATGTCAGTCCAGTAGCAGGATGGTGTTTTACAGAAAGCACAAAAGAACATTTCCTGCTCTGAATTTCATGACCTCTAGCTGAGGTCTTGTTGTCCTCATATCACTCTACTTTGTGCTTTCCCTGAAAGCTGATTCTGACTTTATTCCCTCTTCTTCCATCACATGCCTGGGAGTAAAAAAGGACACCCCCTCCACACACACACTCGACATATAAGTCATGTAAATCAAGTCATATAAGACCAAATACCCCATCTCTCATCTAGGAAATTTCTGGTGTGGGTGGCAAGAATGCTCTCTCATTAATGGCTGTTAAGTGAACTGTTGATTATTTCAATGTCAGGTAGCTTAATTATTCTTCTGATACCCAAAAGCAAACAAATGTCTTATAGACTAAGATAATTTTATTTCCTATCTTTTAGGTAACCCTGACTACAGAACCTGGCAGTATCTGGACAAGTAAAGGGCAGATATTTTCTCGATATTTCTCTATTCCCTTTCTTCTACTTCTTCCTGAGAAGAAAGTTTTTATTCTATCCTGTGAAAATTTGTTTAGATGAGCAATAACAGGGAAAGTGTATTGCCTAAATCTAGGACAATAGGTGACTAATTAAAAAGAACAATGGTTTTATATAGGAAGACTGCTCAATGACAGGCCAGAGCAACTTTTAATTCTAGAAAATCAAATAAAGAGACAAATAGATACATAAAGTAAAAGGAAAGAAACTCACCTTCTCACTCTCTCGAATCTCAGGGGTTTTACAGAGCCGGGGGTGGGCATTTAGATCACCAAAGTCAACCCAGATCTGGCAGCTTAGTGACTGTGTTCTTAGCAATGCTTACACCCAGCTTGGACATCAGAATCTGTTTAACTGAGCAAAATAAACATGTTAATCATGATCCCAGGGATTAGCTTGTAGTCTGCTTGAAAATCGCTGCATCATTTTTGGCCACCAGAGTTGCTCTTTATCAGAGCTGGTTTCACACAGAGATTAGGCATCAGCAGGGCCCTCCAAAGTGTACCCAGCATACTCCCGAGGGGTCAGTGGTGAAGTACCTTGCAAACAAGCTCCTGGCATGTGTCTCCCAAAGCAGCCCCACCTGATCTAGTGGTGAGAGTGTTAAATTGCAGGTTGCTGTCCTTCCTCTCTTCATCCCCATCCGTGATATGTTTGTGAAGGGGTCTGTTGCATTCCTCCTCTTCTCCCAGACATCCCCTATGTAGGTTACATGATTTTTTTCATCAATATTTGTCTCTTGTATTTAGCAAAATTCTCCTTGGCATGGGGAATTTATGCCTTGGTGGAAATCTGTTTCTGGGGCACAAGCACAAGGCAGAGCCAGTTCACTCTTACCTCCAGCACAAGTCAACCCCACCACAAAAGCCCTGAGGAAGGCAGTGCGCAGTATCTGCCAAGAGCTAGAGGAGCTGCAGAATGGTGAGGCACTGGCACAGGCTGCCCAGGGAGGCTGTGAATGCCCCAGGCCTGGAAGTGTTCAAGGCCAAGCTGGGTGGGGCTCTGAGCAACATGATCTGCAGAAAAGTGACCCTGGACCAGCAGGAGGGTTGGAACTCCCTGCCTTTTCTCTCCCACATGAGGCTGGAACTAGATCTTTAAGGTCCCTTCCAGCCCAAACCATTCTAGGATTCTATGATTCCATAATTCTATGACTACACAGTGGGGTATTCATTGCCTTTTTAACCCCGAGAAAAACATCCTCACTATCATAGGTAACTCCTGCACTACTAATTTTTGCTTTTCACCATGAGCGAGTGAGAAGTGAGTTTTGATTCTGCAACCAGGTGAACCACCAATGATGGTGTCAACATTCATCTTTCACTGGCTTGAGTAGGGTCTTTACATGGGAAAGGTCAGAATCCATTCTCAAGTAACTTGAAGTAATCACTTTACTTGGAAAGATGGAACACTAAAGGCTTTGTTTGTCTCCTAGATCTAGGAAAGATGTGCACAGGGGGGATCAGAGTGGAATCCTGAAGCAGATGATTGCAGCTCCTGTTCTGTTTTGCTAACAAATATGCTTTAATCAGGTAACACCGGTGGTGGTGAGTGTGGCACTACCTGTTTGTGCACAGTAGGATTCACTCAGCTGTCTGGGAGACATTTACATACTAGTTTGAGTACCTCACTTGTCACTAGCAGGTACTTGTTATGAAACAGGGCTTATTCCACACACTGTAGTTAGCTTTTCTACAACACTGTCATGCACGTAAGACACTCATTCCATCCTTTCTATTTCTTGATGTCTTCTTGCAGTGACTACTGCATTTTTATTACCAAACAGCCTCAGCATCCAACTGTGTTATTTGAATGACAATACC
Source organism: Campylorhamphus procurvoides (assembly GCA_013396655.1). Classification (NCBI taxonomy): domain Eukaryota; kingdom Metazoa; phylum Chordata; class Aves; order Passeriformes; family Dendrocolaptidae; genus Campylorhamphus; species Campylorhamphus procurvoides. Next base: position 705,253 of record WBMV01004765.1, read on the forward strand.
ATAAAAAAAGAATTAAAAAATACCCAAACCTGACTGGGGTATCTTTAGAGAACTTTTCTCAGTCGTTCTACCTTGACATGTAATGTGTTGATTTCATTCCTTTCCTACTCCTGCCGTTTCCATGCCTGCTTCCCCCTTTCTCCCTCCTTCCCTCCCCACTCATCCCTACAGGTATAAATAACTCAAAAAACATGTAGCTAACCATGCTGTGTCAGCCCCTGCTGTGCCAGTTTTTCCATCTGCTGCCTCCTTGTCCCGTGCTGCATGTCGAACACATGCTCTCATCATGCTGAGCTGAATAGGTTGTATGCCGATGTCTGAAATTAGGCACATGCTGAAGACCTCTACTGAATCTGAGACCTAGGTTGTGACACTGAGGGTGTACAGGCCATTACCCCTTTACTAGTGGGGACCAGAATCAATTTCACAATGCAAATGCTGAGTATTAGTAAGACTAATAGACATGGGTGTGAAAGTCCTTGAAACAGCAATGGGCTGCCTGGTGTCAGTGTAGAAAAAGGTCTCTGTTTGATCTTCCAGTGACCAGGCTAAAGGCTCCTGGCTTATGTGAGCCCAAAATACATGTTAATTCAATTCCACATCCTTATCCTGGAGTTCCTTTGGAAATGGAGCAGTTGCTGAAATGAAACAATGCAGTCATTACAAATGCTAGTCATTAACAGTGTGAACCTTCATATTCACCTGCCAAGATGTTGGTAGCAACTCAGCAATGTTGTTCCCTGAGCACTGACTGTTGGGTTTTAATGACATTGTTCTGTTAGAGCTGTTCAAATCAACCATTTGAGAGCTGTCTGGCTGATGTACTAAAAAAATAATAATAATTTGACCTTGACATCCTCTTCCATCTCTTGTCCTAGTATTCTTTGGAGGCAATCATTCATACAGTATATATCTTGTATGTAGTCTGTCACTCTTCCTTCTGTAGTTCTTGTGGGATCAATGTATCTTTCTTGGGTGTGCAAGCTCTTTTATGATGCACAAAATTTACTCAGCACCTAAATACTGCTATTTCCATGGGTGCTTTGTGAATGCCTGTGTGCTCTATGCCTGTGTGCTGTACCCCTGTGAGAATTAGGTCATTGTGTGTTACCTCCTTCATGCTTTACTACTTTGACTATATGTATGTCTTTGTTAACATGTGACTAATAATACTTAAAGTCTGTCTGCTCACCCATCTACTTGCATGCCATAGAATCTCAATAGAATCCTAGTCATCAAATGCAAAAACCTTGCAAAATGTCAAGATTAGACCATCAGGACTGTGTAGCTCTCTTATTATCAGAATGGATCTGCTTTTCCTCTTTCCATTCCTAAGCCAGGGCTAATGAAAGACAGATAGACAGGTTTGTAGAAGTCAAAAGACAAGTTCATGCTGGTCTCTCATGGCAAACCTCCCTGAGAAGTTACTATCTTCATCTCAGCTGACATCTTCCTGTCAGTTAATGATACTGTCCAGCTTTTGAAAATGAAATGAAGATTTGAGTGAAGTGATTCCCAAGCCCCAAAAGATGGTCTGATAAGTAGTGGCAAATTCTTTTACCAGTCTTCCAAGATACTGTAGTTAGAAATTGAGTTCAGGCATAGAAACAGTTTATTGCAACATTATCTCTTAACAAGGGTTTAAATACCACATCAGTAGCAACACAAATAGAGAGAAATTAGGTCTGTAGGAAAAATGTAAACAATTTCATTTATGCTCCCTTTCCTCATTAAGAAAAAAAAAGGTTGACAAAAACAATTATATAAGGTCCTTAAAATTTATCCATCGAATATTTTGATTCCATGGACAAATAATAAGTGAATGCATATATAAATATTTATATTTTAAAAGGCCACCATGCTGTGAATAACAATTTGGGGTAACTGATGCTTATATCTTCTTCCATGCACCATACTCTTAAATTAGACTCCATGGATATGGTATGCATAATCGTCTCTAGTCTTAGTGGGAAAAGGGAGTTCATCATGGGAACTTTTTCCTACAAAGTATCCTGAGAGGCTTGGTATGTCTGGGGAAACCATCTCACAGCAGAGAATGGTGGCAGCATAGGAAATGAAAACACACTTCCTCTGGCAGCATCTCCAGACTGAAATCTTTGGGGTGTTCAGGATTTGAAGAAACAAAAAAAGAAAAAAAAATTCTCTTTAGACACCACATTTGTTTCATGAAAAAAACATAGAGCTCAAACACTAAATTTCTCAGAAGAAACAGCTTGATTTCACACTAAATGGTGATTAAGACCCAAGAGGAGAGGCTTTCTCCAGAATGCAGCCACCTACCCGCCCCCAGATTTCTTTAGCCAAAGACATGCTATGAGGAATAAGATTATCACGACCTCGTGGAGGAGTCTCAATGAGATCCTTGTGATTGTTCTATTTGGCTCCAAGTCATATGCAGGAGCAATAGCTAGCAGTTTCTTCCCCAGCCATACTCCCAAGGGCAGTCATGGAGTCTATAAGGAAAATTCGTACAACTGCTGAGTTGTCCAATATTCACATGTGGCAACCCCTTGTAACCAGAAAGGCGATCTATTTTTTCATTTGTTACTGACATGAATTTAATTCTGTGAAGTGCCCCTGAAGAGAAGAAAAATACAAAACCCACCACCAAAAAAACTATCTCTCCCATTTCTATCCCTTTGGTTATCCTATCCCCTACTGCTTCAAGAGACCTGCCACTAGCAAATTCCTAAACCACTCATTTATTTCCAGGGCTGTGCTGTGAAGCCTCATTCTTCAAACATAACAAATCCAACAGCTTCATGAGTTGAGCTATTGTGGATTTTTCCCTGTGACTGCAAATGGGAATGGTCTGTACAAATGAAAGCCCAGATCTCTCTGCTATTACAAGTAAAAGAGTCTGGGTGAAATATCTGCTGAGGAATATATTTTATGTGTTTTCTTTAACTGTCCATCCAAAAGTGCTGAGTGATGGTCGGGTGCTGTTAGGAGGCACTGATAATGGCCTTACATTTATAAAGTGCTATCCATCCAGATGGACTCCCAAAGTACTTTATAAACTTTACTAACGGGTTGTTCCAGCTCCACACGTCACCTTATATCTATCCATCTGTTCACAGCTATAGCCTTATATAGAGCATTTCTCTCACCACTAAAGGGTGGCTATTCCAGATTTGGGATGTAACTAAATGTTTAAGAGCTCACATCAATGTTGAGTAACAACTCCATGGCTTAGCCCTGCTTCTCTTCCATAGCTCTGTTGACTTTGGCATGAATTAAAACTAGGAGGCATGAAATGAAACTGCTGATGAATCAGGTCAAAAAAAAAAAAAGACAAGGAGGTGATTTTTGTGTAGTAAAGCAGAGTAAGGCATCTCAGTGCCACCAGCTGCTCACACGTAAAAGTTTATGTGGATGTGTGGGGAAGTTCACAAGTTCATGGAAAATCTTTATCCCTCACCCCCTCTGACACAGAGATATGCAATGGCTCTGGGGAGATTACTGTCAGCAGACCTAGACCCCCTGTGTCACAGCTGGATTTTGTCTGTCTGTGTAAGTTTTCCTATAGCAATGCCCACACAGGGAACCCAGAAGCAGGACTTCTCGTCTGGGCAGTGACATGCCCAGCTGGACATCATCAGGGGATATCAGCTCTGTAATCTCTCACTGCCTTATTACAAGGAATTTGCCAAAATTGTAAACCCTCTTTACCACTGGTATTGCTGTAAAGTCCTGAGTTGGAGCTGCAATTGCACGAGTACAAAACAGGGAGACAGTAGCTGGGGCAACCAGTTTGCAGTTAAATCGGAGACTAGTGAAGGTAAAGCCACAGTGGAGGGAGAAGGAGGTGGTGAGGGGTGTGCTCCTAGTTCCAGGGGATGGGTGTATAGCTTTTTTCCACAGGTGAAATGGAAAAGGTTTATGGAGTCCTTCCTCATCCCAGAAAATTTTTAAACTAGGAGCATATGTGTCACTTTAAACAGCCCTTTGACAGTTCAATTCACATTTGGTTTGGGTTTAGATCAAAATTAGATTCTGTTAAATTCCAGTTTGCATTTGGCTGTAGGAGGCATTTAGATTAGACAGCCTCTGCTCTCCTGAAATATACCCAAAGATCTGACATGATCGTGCCTGGGCAGACTATGATTTTTTTCTTTTTTTCTTTTTAGTCCAGAGGATATGTTCAGACAGCAATCTATATTTGTGTGAAATTAGGATCCATTCAGCACCCTGTAAAATATCTAAACTAAAAGATTGTTAGCCATAATTACCATATTATTTATTATTGTTGTGTGATGTTGAGACTATGTTTGGAACAGATGGGAATCCAATTAGCTTAGTTCTGCCTTTGTCCGTTGGATAAGACATTAATTTCAGGGCCTCTCTCCACCTTGTCTGAATAGTTATGAGAAAAGAAATATGCTCATGGAACTTCGTGTTTTTGAGACTGTTTGTCACATATATTTTGTTTTCTCATGAAAGGACACTACTGGCTGCTAAGCAACAGAATAGCTGTGTTTACATGTACATTTATCTATATATATGCACATAGAGGCAGACACAGGGAGTTGTTTACTCAAGGACAAGAGTCTTCATCAGACTGGCTTTCAACTGAGAGTAATTCTATTAATTAGGGCTGCAGTTACCATCCCCCTTCTGCTTCCCCCACCTTACCCCTCCTTTTCTTTCCTCTGTTGCAACTATTACTGTTTTTAATTAACGTGCCAAAATGTTCACTTCTTACTATAACGAGAAAAGAGAAAGACAAAAGGGCAGAAGCAGGGAGAGCAGCTCTGGAGAGAAAGACAATTTGTTTGACTAACCCTTTCAGAAAAAGACAGGCATGTCAATGATTTCTCTTCAGGATGGTATCCCATAACCAGGGGAGAGAGTAGAAAAGCTTTTTAATGGGGTTTTTCTCCCAGCCAGGAATAATCATGCCTACAGAGAAGTCTTAGAGCAGGCTTCTGCTTGGAGGCAGTTCTGTTGCACATCTCAGTGGTATTTCTTCTCTTTTTTTTCCTATTTTTAAGGGTGTTATGAATCCTTAGTCTAGGAATTATCTCTGAGTCTACCTATATTTTTTGTTCTGTATTGATCATTAGGTTGTTTCTCCACCACAAATCCCTGTCCTTGGATTTTAAATGTTGCAACTTTTGATGTAATCCCCACACTTCAAAACTGATATCCAAACACCAAAGTAAATATTTAGGGTTTAAGATTGCCACTCTGTTCTTCATCTTTAAAACAATTTAAAATGATTAATTGAATACCTGTGAAGGGAGAAAGTGATTAAGATGTCCATTGTAGAGAAAATGAGATATAAAAGACAATACTGGGATTGATATATAAACAACAGGAGCACTGAAAAAAGTATTGATGGAAATGGGACATGAATGGGTATGAAGCCTGGATTTTCAGCCACAGTAGACACTATGAAATGCATGCCTTCAGTGTTGCTGTTTTATTGAAGGTGAAGTTGTCTGGGTCTTGATGAAATACCAGGAGAGGTGAGTTCAGGAAATAAAATCAGCTCTTAACTAGAAGAATAATGGCTTTGCATTTTCAAATGTTAACATTCTTTATGGAGAATGATAATAATAATAACAATCTAAATGTTTGCCAGAAACTGCAAGAAACAATTTGCAGGTTTTAGGGTTTTTGTTGAATATTTCTCCTCCTCAGTCTCCTCTCTGTCCCTTCCCAATATATGCGTGGAAAATTAAAAGCATCAGAAACTGGTGTGTTTGGTGCCCCATTCTTTCCAGTTCTGAGGAGATGTGACTTTTGAAAGCCTCCAGCTGGCATCTGCCAGCCTTTCAAGACAAGCTGTGGATCTGGAGCCCACTGCTCCAGAGGCCTCTGATTCAAACTCAGTGGCTTTGTCAAGAGGGTGGTGACTACTTTTGCACGCACACAAATTGGCAGTTTTCTGAACCACTGTGCGCAGAAATCCTTGACTTCCATTCATATGCGTCAGGCAGTGTCTCTCATTTGAAATGACATCGGCTTATTTGACTTTCAAATGAGAAAACTAAGTATCGTGAACAGATGAAGAGATAATCAAAACATCTTTGTTCAGGTTTTTGGAAACTGGTTTTGAAAACTAAAACTCCTGAGTCGCTCTGCCAGTTCTCACAATATTTCTATCATTAAAAAACAACAACAACAACATTTGCTAATCGGTTTCCTAAATCTCCTGCCTTTGGAGGCATGTGAATTGGTGCTGATTCACCTTAATAATAATTAAATGTAACTTATGTTTCTATCAGCCCATATTTGTAGAAAAGCTTGAAAAACATTTACTTTCAAATGAGGAAGAATGCAAAATCTGAGCTATTTCTAAGCCAAACCTCAGAGCTGACAACAGTATTGGAGGAGGCACCCTTGCTTTGATAGCACTGGTGTAAAATCAAAAGTAAAATAGAAAAGGGGGAAACACATAATAGTGAAAGACATTCCTGGATCAGCAAGTTTGATCCCTTGGCACAGCATGAACTTGTCATGTTCCATCTGAACATGTTCTTGTATCTTATATCTCAGTTTTTGTGCTATGTTAGGACTGCTTATTGTTGATGAGAGATAATCCTTTTCCTAATTTCTAGGCTAAATATATTCATAACTGATTGGTCTATTTCCTCACCCCAAAGAATTTATATTAATGACTGGCTAATTGTTAATTCACCCTTTGTAATTATTCTTAACCATAAGTTGCATTTTCTCTCTGGTTTTGCATATTTGAATTGTTATCTACACATATTCACTCTCCAGGCTGTTTTGGTGAGTTATGACTGATCAGCAAAATCATATGGGGAATGTGTTTCATTTTCCTGATTCAATAAGCAGACACATATCTGTGTGAAAATGGAGCACTCAGCTTCCTGTAATATTTGTATATATGTCTTCAAAATTTGGTGTGGGTTTTTTTGGCTTTTTTTTTTAATATTCATTGCTATAGAGCAAAACTGTTTGAATGTTTATAGAAAGTGCACAAAATAGGTAAAGAAAAAATTATAAGCAATTCAGTCCTGTTCTTTGAAGAGGGAATTTACTTTCTCCCATGGCTCTTACTATGTTAGCTTCTAGAAATGGCTACATTTCAGCAATGTCGTGCAGCAATTTCTTTTGAATTCAGTGTACTGTAAAGTACCACAAGACATTTGGGACGTGGTTGTGGGTGTAGTTTGGTTGTGTCTAGACTGGCATTTTTTAAACAAACACCAGGGAACAGAATATCCTCAAGATAATAGCATTTCATAAGGATGGGTAGATGTTGTAGAGATAAGAAGGTCTAGCAACCTTTCCTAAGGGATTTCAAGGTCTTTACCAGGCAATTCCAGAACTTCAGGCCTTGTTTGCTTATGTTTTTGGTTTAATTATCCAGAGTGAAAGGACATCTTTGCTTTCTATTTGAACAGCAACACATCACCTGTCTTCTCTAACCTCAGCTAACAGCATTATCTCCTTAGGTCAAGTGAGAAAGGCCAGTGCTCTTGTTGCTGTGGGTGACAGGTTCAAACCCTTGTAATCATCCATGACAGCACTTGTTATAGTTCTCTATTTATGAGACTTTTTCAACTTCTCTCTTTCAACTCCTTTGTACTGCAAGTCTTTGGTTCCTACTTTTCATTTAGCATAATTTCCCTCATCTTTTACCAGCAGTTTTGCATTTCAATGTGCTTGTATGCCTTGAACAGCTTTCCTTCAGTATTTAATTCACATGTTCATGGTGAAACTTTCAAATCCACATTGTTAATCTGGATTTGAGGTAAAGCCAGATGCATGTTACAGTCCAGTGCAAGCACACACAGATCTCTCCGGCTTGGTGTCTTTTTCTCCAGCTTGGGAGCTGGAGAAAGACACAAAAACACAAATGCACACAACCTCAGGGCACAGACATATCTTGTTACTTCAGCTCTATCTTTAGCATTATCAAAATTAAGAAGTAGCCACCTTAATCCTACTTGCCCAACACAAACCCCTCTTATTCCTGCTGATCTGTAGCTACTGGCCTCTTGTCTTGAAGGTGAAGCAAATAAAAGAAAGGCAAAGAAAAAAAATAGACACCTTGCATAAATTTCACACCAACCCTCTTGTTATTATTATGTGGTTTAAAGTGCTGTTTGGCAATGAAAAAGGCACAATGAGAATAAGATAACCTCCAACCTCGGCAATTCCTGGCAAATTGGTGTGTATCTCTGGATGCACCTTTCGCACTTTCCGCTTAGACTGGGACATACTGATACCCGGGACCATAGGGTGAGGTATCCCAGGGTAATCCTTTGCACTCACTAGTAGTGTTTTCTTAATTGATACTGGGCCATCGCCCCAGGTTTCTCTCCTGCCAACCCCTCTGCTTTGACTGGGGTTTGCCCTGCAAGGAGCAGGGGGAAACATAAAATGTGAGAGTTGACATTTTCTAGCCAAGAAAGGATGTCTCAGGAGCTGCACTGGCTGGCAAAGGTCCACTTGCTGGTCCCTGGTCTGAGCTGCTGGATGGAGACACACCAGGGACAATATCAGTACAGGACAGGTGATGCTGGAGGTGATGAGGGCAGTGGAGAGATGATACCATGCTTTGGTGAAGACTCTTCCCAGGAGAGGGTGATAGCATGGTCCTCTTGGGAATGAATATGATCCAATCTTCCTGTGGAAAGTGAAGTTCGACTACGTGAATTAAGTCTGCTACTTTTCAGTGGATGAGGAGATTTTGTTGCCTGTGTCACCACACCATTGTTTTTCTCAGGAGATAGCATGTTGCATTATTGTTGTTCCTGCTACTGTTGTTTTAATCTTTCACAGGAGATTATATAAAACAGCCTCTCCATGAACCAGAACACATCTCTGGGGAATATGATGACAGCATCCATATCTTAAAAAGCCATAAAGTAGAGACGCACTGTAGGAAGTAGTCATTCCTAGTAATAAGTGCAGTATGACATCCAGGAAAGATACCCTATTGTGACAAGTTTGAACACTAGTGCAAATCTGAAGAAAAGTACATTTAAAACCACAGATATTACCAAGTTTGTTATTTTAAAGGATTTTCTTTCTCTAAATTACTCCTGCAGCCAGAACAAAGCCCTTTAACCCTTGGCAGACCATAGCCATTTCCTGATGCTCCCAGGCTCTGAATCTTAAACTCTTGAAGCCTGCATCACATCCTCCCATAAAAACAGCAGCTCTTCTGCATTTTGCAGGACTCATACCTTGGTGTACTCCAGCCCATGTGGACTCTGACCTTGATGAGTGAACAAGCTAATAAAGGGCTTTCTTCTTCCCTGATCTCACACAGAGATTAATTTCTGGACTATATATAGTAGATGTGAGGCCTGATAACAGGCTTCTTTCAGGTCTTGCAGGAGTTGAGGTAGGAAGAGAGGCTAACCAGAGCTCTGCAACTGCTTAGTCACAGAGGGACAGAATCAAACTTCAACTTTACATTTGCAAAGTGTGCTGCACCCCAGAGCAGGACACTCATTAGTTATTGCTCTATTTGTGGCTGGAAGTGCAATCCTGCTGCATCACCCATGCTGCAACCCAGGAGACGGAGTGGGAAAGAGTTTTCTTCCTGTGTTACTCCACTAATCTGTTAGGAGAATTCAGGCCACTGAGCTTTAACTTGTATCTTGGGCCACACTTAGAGAACTGAAATGTCATCTATATCCCTGCAGCTAGTTAGTGAAAAAACAAGAGACTCCCAAGTGTGATTGAGAGTGCCTAAGCAGGGTGATGCGCAAGGTCCTGTTTAAGGCCAATGAATGGAAAGCCCTGGGCACAGTGCAGGTCAGCCTTTCCAAACATGCTGTGTGCCTCAGTTTCCCCTCACTGATAAGTATGCAAATGATGCCAGCAGCCACCACCCTCACTTAGGTTTTATAAATGTATTCTGGGATCAATAAGTCAATAGATCCTGGAGAAGTGTCACTATTACAACCATCCACGGCAAGGGAAAACACATTCCCAAGCAGGGACAGTGTGGAAGGCCTAATGAACATTAAGCAGAGCACTTGTTTCACTCTGGCTTTGTCACTGCTGGGCAGCCTTGTCCTGACAGAGCTCCTGTCCAACAAGGGACGTACACCCATTCATCATTAGTCCTAATGCAAGCTTGGTAGTATTAAAGCCAGGGCTAAATCAGACCATCTTAATTTGCAGGCTTAATGCATTGCATATTATCCATATCCTTCCTGTGGGATTTATCTTGATTAAGTGCTAATTTGTAACTGGTGGTATACCCAGTGAAGTGACTGATGAGAAGGGTGCCTGGGTAGAGTCTGTGTTTTGGCAGTGGTGCAGACTGGGGATGGAAAGTGCTGTTCCCACTGCAGACACACAGGCAGGCAGCACATTTTATGCACATTCCCGTCAGCCTAATAGGCAAACTGTCCAGAAAGGTTTAGCTTGGGTTATTCTTCAGCTGTGATGGAAGCCTGAGGTCTTCTGTGAGAGAGAAGACCAGATCTATAAAGGTTTTTGGCTACACTTAAAAAGTCTGTGCTGTTGTGTAGTCCTGCCTGGGCAGAACAGTGCAGGTCAGAAAAGGTGTAGATGCTTCAGATAACCAAGGGTAGGTGGCTGTTTACATGCCCCAGGTTGCACATCTTTGGTTACCTATTGAATGCCTCCTATTCATGCCCACCACTGTATCACCTGCCCCATTCCCTGCGGCCTCTGCCCAGCCCTTTGTTCACCAAGAACCTACTGGGATAAAATGTTGTGTGGATGAGACCATTTTAGATATGAACACAATCCTGATTTGACCACAAAACATCTGGCAGAGCCTATCAGCAACATGACAAAGTCTTTTTGATGTGGGCAGGGCTTTTCCAAGGAGCTAGAAAGCTCTATTTCAGGATACTTTTACTCTGCTGACCTCCACTTTGGAATCAGAAACAAACCTTCCACCTTCACCAGACAAACCAAACCTCAGATCAATCTACATCAGCATGTAGATTTTACAGGGTTTGAAGGAGAAGTGACCTTTAAGCAGAAAGGGGTTCTCAACTTTTGCTATCACAGGACTGGCATTTCACTAAAGGAAAAGCCTTTATTTCATCTGGCACACTGGTATCTGAAACTGTGTCTGGTTGGGTAACCACCTGTCCCACACAGTTCATAAAAGCACATCAAATGTGTGCTTTAAACAAGTGTTATACACAGAAACACACACAGAGCAGTCAGGACAAGCTGTTTCATAGTCCTATTTTACAGAAGGATGAAATGAAACTTTACATAACTTTTTCTGCTACGGTAATAGTAAATGCAAGGAAGGCATTCAAAAGTCTTAACTTCTGTTTTATACTGTACAGAAGTGTTCCCAATTAGCATTTCTCCTTTTAGTTGTTTTTCCTAACACTGAAAATAGTGGACAGTTTCTCAGCTGATGGGTACTGCTTCCTTTTACTTGAGTAACTAATGACAGCAGTTGAGGAGGAAGGGGGGCTTTGTGTAGAAAGAAGTTAATTAATTTCAGGGGTTTTAATCTCTTTCTTTTGTACCAAACCATAAAACAAAAATTCTTTGGGAGCCAGAACATGTACCTCCAGTAATCGAAAGAGAGGCAAGGATCTGACTAATAGATATTACGTTCCATTATATGGTCTTGAAGTCAATAAACATTAGGTTACCTTCATGCAGTGAAAAAAGACCAGATTTATTAAAAAATCTTATCTGGAGGGTTTGCATTTCAATAGGATGTGAATTTGCATATTTTAACAATAACCTCCCATCATTCTGTCTGATCTGTGCTCAGTTGGCCATACAGATCACTTTATCTTGAATAGATTATCACCGGTTTAATAAACCCTTCATAATATGCAGGTATAACAATGGTACTTCATTGGATAAAGAAGGTATTAAAGTTCTTTTTCTGGAAATAGGGGTGGCCCAGCTAGTGATTAACTTTATACCTCTGTACATCCCTGTGCTGAATACCGATTGAAGGAGAGTATTCCCATTATTCACATTCAAAACGGACCAGCTCTTCAGAGCTCCTGTTAACTCTTCCTTGCCCATGGCAGCTGTGCAGACATGGGAGTTGACAAAGCTGAGGCTGCACAGATGTTATCTCCAGCAGTGTCCACTACCTGAAACATCAAGAAAAGCCAACACTTTTCCCCACTTTGAGTCTCTCTCCACCTACATGGTGATCAATGCCGAGATGTTTCATGAAGGAGGTGCAATCTCAGTGCTAGATGGAAGTAGGGTCAATGCGCTGCTCAGCAAAGAGCCAAAAAGACATCTAGGCAGAAATCTTAGATAACTTGTTTTCAATGAAACAGCAGCATTATTCTTCCTTGTCTGCTCTCCCAAGCTTTAACTTACTGTTCACTTTTCCACATAGAAGCTCATTTTCCACTCATTGCCCTTTCACAAGGTGTGAGTCCATCCCACAGCTCCTGTGTCCTGGCTTGTCAACTCAAAATGTTTAGTTTTGAGCAACACACTCAGAGCCTCTGCAGGAGCACCAAGGAGTCTCTGCCAAACCACAGGTCTGGCTTCTGCCTCCTGCAGTTTCCACGGAGACAGACTATTATTTACATATGCCTGCAGTTTCAGGCTCCTGACCACCCTTCTCATGAGACTCAAGGTAGAGCATTAGTACCAGTGACAGGGGCAGATATAATTTTCATGTTGTCCGGCAATTTTTGATTTCTTCATTTCTGTTTCTTCGTTGGTATTTGCACCCTGACTTGAAAAAAACCTGATACTCTTCCTCTGCTGGGTACCCAGTACATAGCAGGCAGCTGTGAACGTTAACTCTCCACACACAAAGCTTAGACAACCCCCAGGCTACTGTGGCATTAAGCCCAAGCTTGTAGACCTTAATGAGAGATAATGTTTGCTCAGGACTGGCTCTATGGTCACGCAGCCCTGGGATCTGGACTGCCTCACATCTGACCAGCTGGGAGCACAGGAATAATGAATTTTGGGGCTGAGTGTGCATGAACGTATGAGAAAGAGTATGTCACACACACGTTCCCCAAGACACTCTTAAGATCAACTAGAACTTTTCACACTCTCTCCCTCTCCTGTTTTCTTTTCCTCTGCTCAAGCTGTGTTCGTGCTTGCTTTTCCAAAGCTCCCATCAGGAGCTTTTTACTTCTCAAGAGCCAACATGCTGGTGTGCTGCCTGACAGTGGGAGCACAGCAAGGCTAGTGAATAATGGAAAGTTATTGACCTATAATAACCTGGCATTATTGACCATAAATGATTTAGTTAAAGCACACACACACATGCACACACCATCTCACGTGAAGGAGCTGAATTTTGAATTGCCTTTGTTCAGCACTGGCTCAATGGAGCTTGTCACAGGGGCATTTTGGCCTGGCATGAAATTAATGTTAATCAAAGCATCTCTGATGTACCTCTAAATAAGATTCTTGAGGGAAGCAAAACAGGCACAATACCTGGAGTCACAACCGATTGTCCTGAGTCTTTACTTGAGACTCCCTGAGAGCACAAACCTTTCCCGAACTTGAGCAAAGTTCACAGATTTTAAGGCTGAGGAGGACAGCTTTTGTCAAGTAGCCTGACCCCAGCCAAAAGGCAGTCTAACAGCTACCAGGACCAATAACCTGCCAGCAAACCAGAGTACAGCATTTAGGGAGAAGAAAAAACATCCACTTTTGATGTCAGACTTCCCACTCTCCTATTATTTTTTTATTTCTGCTGAGCCAGCAGTTCCTCTCCAAAGTGCTGACATCAGCTCCTTTGCAGCCACAAAGTGTCAGTCGCCCTGCTGGAAAACATGCTCAAGGCTCATGGCTGGCCTCAGGTTCCCATTATGGAGTTGGATCCACAGGGTCAGGCACTCCCCCTTCCAGTCTCCGTGAAACCCCAACACCTTCCTGTCCCTGAATGGAGACCTGTGGAAGTGCAGATGTCTGACCTGGTGAGCTTGGCTGGGTCAGATAAAGATGTAAGTCACTGTTCAGTTTAGACAGATTTCCCAACAAGGTATAAGCCCAGACACTGGCACAATTGTCATATGCCCTCCTAAGCTGTCTGTGTTTGTGTCAGCATCTGAATTTTGTGGCTGGTTCTTATTATGGAAAGTTTCTCCCCAGCTTTTGACAGATGAAACTTTGCAGCTTGGACCTGTTCCTGATTATCTCCGTGCTCTACAAACAGCCATAAAAGCTTCTCATTAGCTTTGTGGGTAGTGTTCTTTATGTACAAAATAGCCAGGCTAGCTGTGCCTGGCTTTCTTTGTTTTCTCAGGGTCAGACTAATGAAAGAAAGGATTGCATTGGTTTCAGATTTGCCTGACTTGGAGCTCTTGAGAGATGATGCAAGAGCAAAATTTTAACTCTTGGTGGCACTGACCCATCGTACAGAAGCAGCTATGAACTGGCATTTACAGCACAGAAGAGTGTCAAGATGCAGAGGTTCTTTTCTTTCCTTTTCCAAGATCAGGGCAGTTTTTTCCTACTGACTCCAGCAGTCAGTGGAAGCACCTGGAGTGCTCGTGCAGTCCAAATCACTGCAGACAGGCAATCACTGGAGTCAAAGGTGTGATCCAGTCTGTGTACTGAAGTAACTAACTTTTGAGTACATTTTAAGTACCTAATGAAGCAGGCTTCCCGGAGTAAATCCTTAATTTCTCCATCTAGGAAATTGGGTTTGCATAATTTAGTTGTTTAAATTTAGTCAGCCAAGGGCTCCCTCTGGAGGTCTCCAAGCAGCCCGTTCCTCTGCATGGGCACGGCCAGGCGCTTGCTTCTGAACCTTTTGTGAGGTATCTGTGATTCCGGTACAAGCTAAATCTTTCATTAAGCAAACAGGATTCCCCACCCCCCAATTTCCCAGTTTTTCCTCCAATATTAGAGCTGTACTAGAGGGGAAGGCCAGCTGGAAAGAAACAATAAGAGTTTTTCTCTAAAGTCAGGCAAGGTGCATGATATCCTAGGGTAGAGCCTCCTTGTCACTGAGAGCAGTGGCAGAAGCCCAGAGTCTAATCTGTATGTGCACACCATCGCTTATTTGTGCATACTCCTGAGACCAGCCCAAAATATCTGACTGTAGCAGTATGTGACAGTGGCCTACAACTTTGTCATGGAGGGCAGAGGATGGGGGTGCTGATCTCCCCTCTCCGGTGACCAGCAGTAGGACATAGAAGTGGAATGAATTTGCATCAGGGGAAGTTCAGCCTGATTGTCCTAATGAAGAGCATTAGGAAAAGATTCTTCACTGGGTGGATCACTGAAACAGGTGAGCAGCAGCACCAAACCTGTCATAGTTCAGGGAGCTCCTAAACAATGCTGCTAGTGAGATGGACTAGTGTTAGGCAGCCCTAAGAGGGGAAGGGACTTGGACAAAATGATCCTTATGGGTCCCTTCCAACTTGAGAATTTCTATGATTCTATGGCTTTCAGCTCTGTCCTTCCTTCCTTCCTTTCTGTATAATAGACTATTATACCAGCATTATCTGTGCCTTGATACCTTGGATTTATGGAGCTTCTAACAAATATAAATTCCCCTTTGCACACACCCCATTTAATCAAAACCTTGCTGGTTTAAGCAGTCTGTTTTATTAAATTACCAACCTATGAAGCCATTAACTCAATTAGAAGCAGCAGTTCTGTAGTCTTGAACAACCAAGGGGTAATATTGCAGTGGTATATGTTATGAAGGTATGGCACGTTATAATAACACTGAGCGCTTATATAGCATTTTATAACTTTACAGTTTTTTAGGAATAATATCTAATTAATCCTCACAATGGGCCCTGAAGGCAAAGATTACTGTCTAACCCCGTTTTCCATGGGGGAAGCTTAGTGGGGAAGAAGGTGATAGATAATAGACTATGAAAAAGAGTACAAGGCTGTACCTTTCCATGGTCTGCATTCACAGTAAGTAGACTTCCCAAATTGCTGCTTTCCTTCTGAGCAAATCAACACCAAGTGACCATTATCTCCCTTTCATGTTTCTGTGTCATAATGTGTAATGAGCTGAGTTTCTTTTAAAATTTTTGGGGGTATTTTGGAGAGGATAGGGAGGTGAAAGTTAATAATGCAAAAGTATTACTAAACATTAATACTATTACTAAAATCATACGGAAGCAGAAATGATAAACAGGAATGGGAACTGGACTTGATTTGAATGTTTTTAAAAAAGTGATATCTTTAGGATCATTTTCTGCTTTAAGCAAAATACAGACAGGAAAGAAACAACTTAAAACAGTGAAAATCAAATAATATTTCTAACAATTAACATTGGCTACTGTAAATGTGTATCAGTAATACATTATATCAAGTAATCATATATGATATGATAATATAAATAAGTGATATTTTCATGTATTCCTTTTCTTTGAGTTATATGCTGAGAATTAAGAATTTTCTTTTATTCTGGAATTAAAATTCTTGTTAAAAAGTTGCTCAGGTCCAGAAGTTGAGAATTTAAGGAAAGTTCCATATGTCAGGAGATTGATGATAAAGCCCCGAAAGCTAGAAATATTGGCAGGGCTCGGTCAGGGTTACCTTTACATATGGAGAGGTTTGCATTACACCTTATTCAAAGAATTAATGAGTAGTTTATTTAAAATAGATGATAGGAAAAAAATAGCCAAAACCCTATGATTGTTTTCAGTGGTGATGGCTCCATTTTATCTCCTTTCATATTTACACCATGTAGCACCCAATTCACACTGCAGAGAGAGAAAGTACAGTCTGGCCCAAATTTTCAAATATGCTCAGCACCCAGTGGACCAAAATCTTTTAATTATCTGTCTGTGTATTTGAGAACATCCTGCATTTGAAACAGAAGGTTTCTTAAGTAGTGTGATTTCTTGCTCCGTTGCCCTCTCTGCTGCTTTTTTTTTTTTTTTTTTAACTCTCGGCATCACATCTTGGGACTATTTCTCTGCTGTGTTTTTGGAAAGATACTGCTAAGAAGCATCAAGCCTTGTTCTCCTCTGTGCTGGTTCCAACATGTCAATGTTGCTTAGGCTTGCTACCGATCTACCCAGGAGCATCAGACCCTGGGAGTTCAGACTCATACTGCAAAAGGTTAATGGCTGCGACCGCCAGAAACTTTATAGCTGAACTTCTTGTGTCTCTGACCAACATTCCCTCTTTAATCAAGTGCCACAGCACAAGAAGGGAAAGGAAGGAAGGAAGGGGGAAAATGCAGTTGGATGAGTTGTCGCATCTCAGTGAGACCTTTCTGGTTTGGCTCTTCCAAGTTCATGCAAGCTGAACATGCTATGCAAGCAAGGGGGTCACGTGTGCAAGCAAGGGAAGAGCAAATGGGGGTGATGAGGAAGGGAGTAAATAACTTGGAGCTATTGACTGTGGTGCCAGAGGTGGCATGCTGCTTCCGGCCACTAACAGATGTGGACAGGTGAACCTTTACACCAAATCAATCATCATATTTATTCTAATTGTATCGTAATAGTCCCCCAGGAGCTCAGTTCAAATGAGCTTGACATTATTAAAATTTTAATGCCCAGTTTTCATAGCTGAATGAATATTTAAAGGGTATGTCCCAGGCTTAAGTTATGATGATGAAGAAATTAATGGAATGTCTTGTTTAATGCTTTGGTACATGTTGATGCAAGGGGAAAAGAAAAAATAAAAAAGAAAAGGAAAGAAAGAAAGAAAGTGGTTGTTCAGGGTGGAAAAGAAAGAAAGGCAATGTTCAGGCATAATTAGGGGAGGAAAGCATCAACAATGCATTAGTATCAGACACCAGTTTTGTTAGATAGCTCTCAGCAGAGAGGAAATATTTATCATTCAGGAAGGAAAAAGTCAGGGTGTGGTCAGGCACCAGAAGAGAAGCAGCTCCACATGAATGACAGTTCAGAAATCCCTGTGAACCTCTGACCACATCCCTGCATAGTGGAATGTGTTTGCTAGTCTTTGTTGGCTGGAACAGACACAGAAAATCACCTTTGTTACCGAACCAGGGTGTTTGTTTATTGTAAGTACCCAGATCAACTTTGAAGGATGGCATAATTAATCAGCAAGACTCATCAGTCTGCTAATTATGTTACAGATAATTGTCAAAACATAGGACCAGATGACACCAGTTATACATAGATGGGAGTGACAGGTAGCTCCTTTTGCATTGTAGGTCCTGATTCTGTCCAGGCTGAACTGGTACGGAGAATTGCACTAATCCTGAGGATCTTGTATCTGCAAAAATTGTGGGGGTTTGTTTCATTAGTTTTGTTTGGGTTCTTTTTAGTAAGCCTTCCTTGCTTTTTCCTATTCAGGAAATGTTGGAGAATCTATGGATTTTTGTTTTCTCCTCTTTTTGAAGGTTCTACTCTAATTTGCAAGGTTCCAACTTGTGCTTATTCTTTTACTGTTAGGAACTGAGGACTAACTTGAACAGCTGGATGGGCTTAAATTCACACCCAGTATGCACTTCCAAGATGTGAAGGAGGACAGAAGAAAAATTTCATGTTCTAAGTTCTTTCACAGAATATTTTCTTAAAAGGGGCACTATCAAGATTAAGATAATCTTATTCTTTGAGTCTTTCCTTGTTTGTTTTCTTTTTAGTTTTGCCTATTCAGGACCTGCAGACTTGATCTAGAGCACAGCTAAAGGCATTTATCATTAGACAAAGTGTTCACACTTCTACTTTGAGGTGTGATTTCAAACCAGTTTGGACAAGTCAGTAGATAAAGTTGCATGGCTGCTGGGTTTTTTTCTACTCAAATGGGACTTCTTTCAGTTACTTTAAAGTAATTAGGTTCTATTTGTTTGTTAATAGAACTGAAAGGAGAACACAACAATACCTCTTGGATAGGATAGGATAGGGTAGGATAGGATAGGATAGGATAGGATAGGATAGGATAGGATAGGATAGGATAGGATAGGATAGGATAGGATAGGATAGGATAGGATAGGATAGGAGATGGATAGGGTAGGATATGGTAGGATAGGATAGGACGAGACAGGACAGGACAGGATAGGATAGGATAGGATAGGACAGGACGAGACAGGACAGGACAGGATAGGGATACACCTTGAGAAAGAAGCTATTATGTTTCAGAAATGCAGTAGCATCTTGCTTGGAATAAGCTTAGACCTGGTTTCCTGGGGTTCAGGCCTGCAATAATGGACAGCTCTCTGTTATATTGCAGCAAGCTCACCCCACATATGATTTTAACCCTTAGGAAAAGGGAAGTTAGCAGAGGAGGAGGAGAGTGAACCCATTACTTTTGAGAGCTGGACCAATGGTGGGGGGGAATCACCTCCTGGCTCAGGGTGGGTCTGGCCCAGTACCAAGGAAAATCGTCCTTGCAGTCTTAACCTGTTTATAGCCTTTTTCAGTTCCTGGGGAGGCTGTGCACTAAGTCATGCTCTGAGGCTACCTGCACATTTAGATGAGTGAGAGAGTCTGTATTTCATAGTCCTGGCAGTGGTTGAAAGCAGCTAGTTAATTTACACTGCTTGCTCAGTTGTTTGTTAAATGGCAGTGCTGTGGAAAGCATTTCTCCATGGGCAAAAGGGCTGGCTGTGGTTCTTATCTTTGTGGCCAGGCATATACAAAGCTACAAGCACAGAAGGTCTAATCTTCTTGGATGGATGGTGGCCAAACTCTTTTTGCACTCAAAGCACTGAAGTCAATGGAGCTTGGCCTTGCCTAAAGTCTGTAGAGTCAAGCCAAGCAACCATTAGTGGCAAAGGCAATGTTTGGGTCTTGCTTCAGAAGAAGAGATAAAGCCTAGAGAGTGGAGAGCACATCAGGAAAGTGCCAATAGCCAGGGGTCATGGGCTCAGGATAAGGAAACAACAAGAGCAGATGTTCCTCTCTTAGTGAGGGGACGGGGTTATGTCTGTAAGGCCTTCAGGGATACATCTGCCTCTCTGGCCTCACTGCTGCCCTGCTCGTGTCTGTGCTGAGCAGTCCTCTGGGCTCTGTGTGACCATGACGTGTCCCATATGCAAAGAACACTCTACCTGCCCAACAGACAGCAGCAGACTAACACTGAGAGCATCTGTGAGGCAACTGAGATGTGTGGTCTGAGGGCAGGCTTTCAACTAGGCAGTGCAGGCATAGATAGACCTACAACCACAAACACCTGAGCTGAGCACACACTGCAAAACTGATCCAGGACCCTCAGCACATGTCCTCATCACTCATTTAAGCTCAGTGATGCCTCCGACATGCATTTCCCTGTTAGCCATGCTTAGTAGTCTAAGGCTCCATGCTAATTAGTCCAAGGCTGTCTTGGTTGTGTCTGCCTGGACTGCCTTCTTATGCTGTGGGAGCTGGGGTGTTCAACCTGGAGAAAAGGCGACTGAGAGGAGACCTTATCAGTCTCTACAACTACCAGGAAAGAGCTTGTTGTCAAGTGGGGATCAGTCTCTTCTTCCAGGTAAGAAGTGAGAGGACAAGAGGAAGTGGCCTAAGTTGTACCAGGGGATGTTTTGGATATTGGGAAAAATTTCTTCACTAAAAGGGTAGTCAAGCACTGAAATAGGCTGCCAAGGGAAGTGGTGAAGTCACCACCCCTGAAAGTGTTCAAAACGCTTGTAGATGTGGCACCTGGGGACATGGTTTATTGGTCAACTTGACAGCGATGTGTTAAGAGCTGGACTTTATGATCTTAGAGATCTTTTCCAACATTAATGATTCTCTGATTCTATGACTATGCTCTTGCCCTGCACTGAAGGAGTTTGTGATCAAAATATCTAGGCTAAAAAAGGATAAAGTTTCTTTTTACTCAATGCATGCCAAGTTCACTAATAGAAAAAGTTAAGAATAGAGAAGAATGATTTTAGATAAAAGGTGTTTTGGGCATATTTTAAAATTGGATGTAAATTATCTTGAAATAAACTCAAGAGGGAAATTAGAAGAAAGATGAGATTGTGGAAAAGCTTATCCCTACTGATATTAGGGAAGAAGGGAAGGAAGGACAGCAAAAGACTTAGTTTTATATTAGAATTTGATGTGTTTATGAACAGAATTTCACATTGTGATGGCTCATGGTAGCAGCAGGGAACTCGATTTAACGAGCAGAATGTCCATTCAGGAGTTATACCTCTGCTGTCAGGATACACAGACAAATAGACCCTTTTGTATAGCTTAGCACAACCAGTGGGCCAGTCCTGGGACTCTTTTCATCCTGGAGTGTAGTCACTAAATGCCCAGGGACTTCTCTCATACATAAGAGGTCTAGGGCTACAGATGCATTTCCTGAGCTAAGGTCATCATATGCAACACCTGCTTCTTTTCCAGGAAAGAAAAGTCAAGTGCATGAGCCAAGCAAGATCCATGAATGCAATAAATACTCATCTGGATGATCAGGGCACCAGTACCTTAGGTCACTAAGGTGCTTTGTGTGAGGAGACACAGTCTAGCAAGTGAAGGTAGACCTCTGAAATATCATTTTTACTGTGAGACTACCCAAAGCTTTAAGGGGATATTCTGCTTTCTCTTTCACATGCAGATTTACATATGAAACAATATTTATAAGATATAAATACTCACATCCCTCCCCCCTCAAAATAAAAAAAGCAAACCCAAAAAAACCCAACACAACAAAATACAAAACCACAAAAAACCCCTAAACAAACAAACAAAAAACCCCACAAAACGTCTGCAGTTGTGTCTCTCTTGTTTTGGAAAACGAGGCTTTGTTCCAAGCATCCTGTGTATTGTTCTCAAACGTGCTGAGGACTGAGTTCTCCCTTTACCATTCCCCACTTCGTTTAAAACCACAGCCACCATGAGGTTGAACACTACATGCTCAGCTACCCTGAAGACAAACCAAATTATTTGTTGTATTGGAACGGTTGTATTTGGCTATAGACAAGATTAGCAGTTTCTTCAAACTCAAGCCCAAACTCTTCTGGGGGGAGAAACTTTTGTATTTGAAGCCATAGGCTTGTGCATGTGAATCTAAACTGAACTGAACCCCTTCGAGGTTCATCTACACACAGGAGAAAAGGAGAAAGATGAATCAATAGTTAGACAGATGGATTGCAATGTGTTTTATATGATATATAGAAAATGCTCTCAGAGTGCAGGGATGGCCAGTAGCAATCATTCTCAGGGGTAGGCACCAGAGCATGGACTGATTTGTAAAGGCCAGACCCTTCAATGTTTGGGTTTCTTTTTTTCATATCTCGAACATTCCCATTTCAGGTCTTCTTATCTGTTTGTGTACATGTCTATGACACACATCTCATCAGGAAGGGAAGTGGATGGTGGGGAGGAATTAAAAGTCCTTTACCCAGATAAGGTTTGGGATAGTCAATTCAGATGCAATGCATTAATAATGAGTACTTCCCACAAGGCAAACCAATGTGATTTGTTTCTGGGGTTTTTTTAATAAACTTTCTAAAGTATTTCCTCTTCCTACTCTTTCATTAATCCAACATTGTACCAATTTGTAGTGCTCACAAAAAGTGTGGTTAATGTGTAATTACATGGCAATCCATGCAACACTGCACTTACCACCACGAGGCAGGTTTTTACTCTATGCATTACAGCCGAAATATACAGGAGGCTGGTTGTGTAGCTAGCCTGCTTTGAAGAAGCCTTCTTTATTCTGTAGCATTCAAAGAAATTTCCCTGAACTGAGCACCTGAGCCCTGACTTTGTGTTTTTTCTTCAGAGAAAGGAGATTGCTTTGGATTCACGCTTATGGCTATCTAGTTTAGATCACTGTAATTCAATTTTGTCACTCAGAATCAGGTACAGAGTGATTTACTTGAACTTTGCAATTACACATACACAATTCCATTGTAGGTGATTTTCTTGGCCTTTCCAACTTTGACACTAATATACTTTGCATTTCCTTAGGGTCCTCGGTCAGAGCAGATTTTGTTCAATGCTTTAAAAGTTATGGCCCACTCCTACAAACACATGCCTGCCAATACCTTTACTAACATAAATAGCTGCATTGAATTCAGAAGAACTACTATTGTGTACTTGGCACATTCTAAAGCAGACTCATGGCCGACTCAGTCAGCAGAAGTGGTAAAATGGAATTACTCTTGCTCTTTAGAGGAGAGATTTTGAACAGAAAAGCCTGTCCTACTGAAGAAATAAATAGTAAACATATTTTCTGGAAATTCCAGAGCAGTTATTAAACTATTCATACCTCCGATTAATGCCTGAGCTATGCCATGAGATGTCCAAGAACCATATTTTTATGAAGGAAGTTGTTCTACCATGGGATTTTTTTTCCAATAGGCCAACCAGCGCATGTAGAGAGTCAGTAATGCCCAATAAGCATTTGCTAAGACCTGCTAACTCACATCAGCATCCTATTCTTCGTGATTAGGTCACAACAGTGTTTTGTCATTGATTTAGGGGGCTGGTGCCTGAAAGATACCAAACACAACAGAATAGGAGTGAGGAAGAAGAGTTTGTTATTTGCTCACAAAGTGTCCATATAATTCAGGCGTTGAAAAGACTGGACATTTGTTTGCTTGTCTATTTAACACCAGATACACTTAGATACAATTTTTTCTATCAACCACTGTCATGGTATATTATGGTAGCATTATCTCTTTTGTACAGAAGAAAAAGCTGAAAAAGAGATAATGATGTGTCCAAAATCACCCAGAAAACCAGTGTAGAACTGGAAACAGGCCTTGTCAGAACTTAGCATCTCTACTTTTTGCACTCTTTGGGAACTTCAGGAAACATGGACAGCGGAATTCCTTTCATCACAGTTCTTGTTACAAATCAAAGCCCCAGTTTGTTCTCAGGAGAATTCAAATTTTTTAAGATCTCTAAGGAGGGGTGGAAAGGCTATTTATTATTATCTAGATGGTCACCAGAATCATCTTATGTGGTCTTAAAGAACATAGAAACGCTAGAATAACATTTTCTCTACTAAAGTGATGTCATTCTTAAGTACCACCAGCACATTATTACCAATATAGCTCTCTTCTGTTTGGACATGCTCTTCCTAACCATCAGTTTTGTTTCAGTGATCTTCAGTACTCTCCTCATCTTCTCACCTTTCCTTCCCATCTGAGATCACATTTTAAGGTGTTCAGGATATCTCCATACTTGTTGATTTTTTTTTCTTTTTTCCATTTCTTCTTTTTTTAATCTCTGATTTGGTCCATTTTCTGGTAGAGTCTTAGTCTTAGCTAGAAATACCAGGTATATTGATGAACAAGGAAAAAGTGAGAAAAGAAAGAAAAGGGTAGTAGGAACAGTGAGAAGAAGAAAGATGGAGACAGTGAGAAATCAGCTGTCTCTGCTTCCTACTCCTCTTTCCCAGGTGATCCCTCTACCTGCCCTAAATTAATATCAAAGCCAGAGGGAGAAGAAAAGAGTTGGTGGGGAAGAAAACGACAACCTTAGGAAAAGAAAAATCACGATGCAGAAAAGCGTCTGTCCCCTGTCTAATTCCTGCAGTGGCCTGTAGCTGATGGTGCTGAGAAAAATACAGCAGCAAGCTCTGACATTTCATTTCTGTGGAGAATTGAAAAAGGGCTTGCTATAATTCATCGCTTCTTGTAACTCAAACCCTTTTTGACAGGAGTACCTGTGCTGTCTTTTAACAGTGGCACCACAGTGGCTGTAATTGGACATGAAAAATGATGTTGTGTTTCGAGTTGCTGGGAGAATTGGGGTGGGGATAGGTGGGGCAATGGCAATTTGGTGTGAGGTGGTGATATTGGCATAATTTGAATGGATTAATTTCAGGGGAAAAATAATAAAAAAGGGGAAGGAAAAGCCAAATTGAAGGGTATGAAGTGTAACAAGTATGAGCATCCTGTCCAAGGTGTGCAAAGGTGATAGTAAAGGTGGTTTTCAGCAGATAAAATGTGCAAAGAATGAAAGGAAAATGAGAAGTGGAATACACATGAAGTTCTAACTTCTCCATGAACCCAAACATTTGTGGTGCTTGTGGGAAAAGGACATGTAACCCCCCCTTCCTGAAATGGGCCATTTCACAGCTGCCAGTGGTACCCAATGGTACCCAGTATAGATGGGGAACTTGAGTAACAGGCTTTTCCTGAGTCCACATTGGGAACAGAGTTGTGAATAAAACTCTGGTTTTCACCTGCCTGCCACTTCCTGGAAAACTGGGTCAGTCATGTGTAATCAGGCACCCAAATTAAATTTTTTGGCACTTGCCTAAATCCATTTATGCCCCAGTGGTTCTTAGCACATCTTTGCTGCAAAATTGCTGTTGAGTGGGCCATTTCAAAGCAAATTTTTGGCCAAACAAGACTCTGAAATGTGAATCAGGATAAATATGGTTCTGATTTATGATGGTTTCATACCTATTGAGCATTCTGGTGCCTTAAAGACAGGCGTGTTCATATTAGGTAGAGAATAAAAAAATTTAGTAAGGTCCTAAAGGTTGGGAGAGAGACTAAAGAGGAGATAAACCTTTTCTGGGTTAACTAATGGTAAAAGAGTATTCTTCTTTCTCAGTGGCAGTCCAAAAGGGATAATAGAGAATAAGGAACGATGATCGTATTTCAAAGGAGAGCACAAAGAGGATCCATGGGCAGAGAAAAGAAGGACCATTGAATGGACAGAAATGTAGTATATCCTAGAGTAAAGCCTAACAGAGTGCATACACTCCACCTGTCAGATCAAATGCTGAGTCATCCTGCCTAGGTCTTTTCTCAGGTTGCCAAATCACTTTTGAAGTATTTTAGTGACAGTATTCAATAAAAAACCTTACAGCCTCGTCTATAGTTCCTATGATCCCATGTGTATTTCCATGCTATTAATCAGATTTTCTGCCTGCATACTCAGACAGTCCACCAGAACAGGACAAATATTAAATATGGCCATATCAGTATTCCCCCAAACACTCTCCAGAAGACTGCATTTTGGAGTATAAACTTTGGTTTCATTCCATTAAACCCATGGCAATTCCCACGTGAAGAATAAGCAGGGAGCTTGAATCTCTGAATTTCCTTCTCCCCAAGAAGACATTTCCCCAGACTGGGAAAACTACATATTTCTGCCATTTTATTTCCCCACTTAGCCCTTTTCTGGTCCCCATGACAGCTCCTTGCTCCCAGACTGTCCGTGTAAAAAAAAAAAAAATTCCATAGATGGAGAGAGGAAACTTAATTATTTTCCTCTCAGTGTTTCTCCCTATAATTGGTGTCTTTCATGTCAAGATGATCTCAATTTGTATTATGGGCTCTGTGCAGGCAGCACTTTCTCTTTGGTCTGTAAAGAAATTGTCAAGTATATAAATCATAGTGTACATTAAATTACACTAGCCTTTTACTTATTAATTCCCCCAGTTTTTAGTTCCTCTGTTGCATTCTCAATCCCTCCCTTTTTTTTTTCCCCATTTCTTGTGGATTTTCTTCTTTTTCTCATGCCCCAGTCTTAAGAAAAGCAAAACAAAACAAGGCAAAAATAATAATAATAAAAAAAAAAACCAACAAACCAAGCAGAAACCAACTAAACAAACCAAAACCAAAAAAATATTTGAGTTCTTTTATTTTTGCCAAAAGATCTGATGCTCTCTGCTTTTTGCAAACTGACTGCATCCGACTCAACAAATAATGAAGAGCTCTGTCTGTTTTTTCTGAAGGTTGGCTCCAAAGCTTACTTGAGTTCAGTGGGAATTTTCATGACTTTAACATGATTCAGATCAGTACCTGCATTCGTAGATTCATGTGGTGTCCTGTTGTGCAAGGCTGTGTCCACTTTGGACAGACTTTGCCTCTCAAAGCAGTGTGCTGCACATCTGTAAATTCCTGGGTACTGGGACTATTTCTCATACTGACTGCTAAGGATACAGGTTCTGGCCACTGTGGTGTGAGCACCAGGGACATCTGAGCACCCTCTTCTGACCGTAGGAGTTAGATTAGCCACAGGGTTCACATTGAGAACCCATAATTTGTGACAGGAGTGCAAGTGGCAAAAGTAATCAAGTCTCAAGTCACACCTTGGTATGTGGGTGGTGTCAGCATCAACCTGCTACAAACACAAAGGAGTCTCAGAGGCTGAGTAGCTGAGGGAAGTACCTGGGCAATTTGGTGTCATTATCGTACACGTGAGAGTAAAGAAGGGGTTCATGTTGCCTACATCTAAATGCATAAACTACCTTTATGATTACCAGACAGCAATAGGCACTTTAGAAGACCATACATCCCTTTCATTTCAGACATCAGTTTAAGAGTGGCTTAAAATTACAGGTTTTATACATTTGGAGTTACATGACATAAATTACTCTCCTCATCTGTGTGATGTCAGATCTTTAAATGTCTGTAACAGCTAGCTGCTCACATGTGGTTATAGCAGCCCTATGGCAGGATGTCTGTCCTGCTGCTGCTAAATATATTGCCTCTGGCCCTGCTAATACCTTGTGATACCTATGTGGGTGGTGGGCCTTTATAGCTGCAGAAGCAGGGGTTGATACAAGGTTTTTCCAGTACCAGATTCTTTGTTGGTTTTAGCAGAGCAGAAACTGCTCAGTAGCGTCTGGAGCCACTGATCCTTCTCTCCCAGAGTGTAAGTCTAACTGTAGTCAGTTTATGGATAAGTACATTTTCCCCTAGAGACAACAATGCAGCAGGATCTGCTAGGCTCTTCATCATCTTAACCTACTTGTCAGCCAGCTTGATAACTTGTTATTACTAAATATGTGTGCAGAGCAATTAGAATAAATCTAAGTTATTATGAACCACTTTCTATTAAAAAAAAAAAAGAAAAGAAAAAGGAGAATAAAAAAGAAAAAAATAAAACTGACGGCCTTGCTGCCCAACTGTGATCAGCCAAAAATAAGACAGGGATAGTACCCCCTGAAGACACCCTGTGACATTCATCAACCAATTTGTGGTCTGACTTTATTGGGAAGACATATGCTAGAAGATTCCTATTGCCTTCTGACCTCATGCTCCTTGTGATAGTTTTATTTTCTTTGTTGGTTAACAAATCTAAAATATATTTTCATTCCACTCAGACATGGCCACACATCAAAAGATATTTTGATTAGTCCTTCTGCACAGTGGATGGATTGCATTATGTGGCAAGCATTAGAAGGCAAGGAAGGGCTTTCAGATTAAAATCTCAGCTGGTTGTGATCCAATCTGTGTCTCTGGCTATTGACAGGAAGGGTGTATCCTCACCCCTGTTCATCAGACACACGCATCATGTAGGCACTGCCAGTGAAGCGGACATTGTGGACATGTGTTGCCCTCTCTCCTGGGAGTGAGCAGCTCTGGGGATAGTGATGGTCCCTGATGCTTTTGTTGACTGACAAAGTGATAATTTGGATAACAGAAAGCAACACAGTGGCAAGGTTTTTATAGTTGCTTATATTCTGATGTGAGAAAGGAAAAAGATATCTGAAAAAGCAACCCAGGGAGAAATTTTGACTTATGTTCTGTCCTTTCCTCCCCAAAAAATCACAGTATCCAACACTCCTGCAACATGTAGAAAAATTAGATTCAAATTCAACTCCCAAATGCCACTACCCAAGTATGAAATGGAGTCTGCTATGTTACAGGTGACTATCCAACTGAACTAGAAGTGGAATTTGCTTTTCTTTTCATCATGCCAATTTCAAGAAATCTTTGCAATTAAAGTCTCACTGATCCAATATTCTGACAAAGCATTTTTGCTCTCACACAGTAGTGTTTCCAGAAGAAACTATTAGAAATTTTAAAAGTTATGTTTAAAATTTCATGACTTGTGTGAAATGAGTCAGATCCCTCTCACTATGTGATTCAACATAGCTCCTGTCAGGTAAATGGAGTGACACTGATTTATTTACCTCAGACCAAGCAGCAGCCTTTGCTCCATGGTTAGTTCTTAGTTTACTAATTGCTTTTTTCCCCCCTTGTGGAGTAAATTCTGGTGCTAATTATGACTCACGGTAAAAAACAAAGCAACCCTCTGTATATGAATGTTTGATTCCTCCATTAATTAACTGTCTCTCTTTGCTCTTTCTTGCAGATGAACAGACCGATCCAGGTGAAACCAGCGGACAGCGAAAGCCGAGGAGGTAGTTGACTGCATTGCTTTCAGCCACAGTGCTAAGTATAATTGTTGTCTCTGGCTTCTCTCAGGCAATGTGCTGATCAATTAGTAACGTAATCACTGCCAAAGAAATTCCCTCTGCAGCAAAGATTCTCTTTATTAAATCTCCTTTACTTCATCTCACTTTCCTCATATTCAATTATTATTTGATTTTAAAAGGCAGGCAGGTGCCAGCGATTGCCTGAGAAACAAATAACTGCCTCGTTAAGAAGTGAAGCATCAGGCACTGACTTAACAGTAACGGCAATGTGGGTTTTTTCAGACCTATGTTGGGCTGAGCTGCAGAGGTGTTTAATTTGGTTAGGATAAAGCAGATATTTTATGGTTTCTCTGACCATGTTGTTTCTGCTTGCACTGAAGCAATTCTGCTTTTGGAAAAAGCAAATTCTTGAGCTGGCAGAGTTTTCTGCACCTGTATCAGCTTATCTGGATAAACCTGTTGTGGAAACTGAAGACTACTCTCAGGCCCAGGGAGTTATTCAGGATTTGCACAGGTGTAGCTGAAATCAGGAGCTGGTCTTTTGCTTTTCCATCCTGCACAGTGGATTTGGGAGGCTTTGTTAAGTGATTGTTCAATAGATCACCAGTGATAAGGTGTTTCCTGTAAAAGGTTTTCAACCTGAACTGATGTAGTGATACTTCACCGTACTCTTCTAATAGGAGCCTGTTTGTCAGATCAAACACAGAGCTCACTGAGAAAGTGTAAGACAGTCTGTTATGCCAGATAAATTACCATTCTGCTATTTTTTCTTGTATCTGTACATTTATATATATACACACATATATATATGACATGTTTCCTTCCTCTCTATCCCTATCTCTTTGGGAAAAAATAGAGAGGCTTTTCCTCATCTATGCAGTAAAAACCTCTAGTGCTTATGTATCAGATAAATGTGGGAGTAGGTTGTCATTTAGTAATGATGTTGCTCTTAGATGTCTGAAAACTTTTCAATTTCCACCATAAATGTAAACTCTTCCTCATTTGTGAGATGACTATCTTTGTGCTGGCATTAGTGGAAATCTCCAGCAACAACTACTTAAAAGGAGTAAAATGCCTGACAGACAAAAGGCACCATGTTCTCTTTTCACTTGAAAGCTGTGGATTCCAGAGGCTGAAACTCTCCATTGACGCAAGTCATTGGAAGGCACTGTGTGTAGCTTGTAGTTAAAGGGCTGGTGTTATGGAGCAGTGAAACCAGCAGGTTGACAGAGGCTCTGTGAGGAAGGGCTGTGATGACGTGTAACTGTGGAGCAGGAGAAGAACTGAGTGCTGGGAAAACACCAGAAATCTATGCCAGGTATAAATATTACCATTTCAGAAAGTCCCCTTAAAGAAAAATTGAGGAAAATTGGCCAATACTAGGCAGAAAATATCTGAAGGGATCTGTGATGCCAGGTTCTGCTATCCAGGGCCATGGCACATTCCTAACCTGCAACAAGGGCAGGTCGCATTGTACCGTATTGTCCGGTGGTTTTTAGCAGAACCAGGTCAGTTTCCCTCTTTTCCCTCCCTGTCTGACAATCTGGTTCTGTATCTTAGTAGGACTGGCTAAGCCATGGGCAGTTGTCTACGCCAGTCTCCTAGGGGAAAAGGGAAAGGCTCAGCTGCCTGGGCAAATGAGGGGACATTATGCACATTCCAGTGGAGCTCCTGCCGACAGCGAGAGTGAAGGGAGGGCCTTTTGTCTATTTAATTAGACATACCAAAAAATAATAATTAGGCTGGCCAATTTGCTTAGTGCGCCTACAGGGTATGTAGCTCCCAATCATTCTTTTTTTCTTTCTTTTTTTTTTTATATGCAAATCAGTAATAGAGAACACATGCTTGGCTTTCTGGAAAGGGTTTTCAAACTCCTTTGCTAAGAGCAGCTGCTTTCAGGAGCGGTGGTTTGAACTGCAAAGGGCTCCAGTGGCAGCTTGATTCCACATTATCTGTCACACCAGTGGCTCCCTCCCCATTGTATTCTAGCTAATTATCTCCCCATCTTGCACAAACCTCAGCATTTCCTATCCAGTCTGCTCCCATATTTCTTCTGTCGGTGGTGATCACAATGCAGAGGCCAAGGGGGTGTGCTCATCATTGGTGTGAAAGACACGTTGTCCTAATTCCCCACTGACAAAATGCTTCTGGGCTGGTGATGTTCCAGGACAGCATGACTCAAGGGCAACTATGGGAGAAAAGAACAACTGACACCCAAGGGAGGCATTTCATGAAAACTTACGTTCTTCGAGAGCCCACTGGTTAAAGCAGGCATGGCAAACAGAATGCTAAAAAGGGGGCCATATATCTTAGGAGCATTTCAAAAGACTTCATTAGGGCTGCAAGATAAAGGTCAACTTCAACAACAAAGAAACTTAAGTTGTAGCTTATTATACCCTGTCCATGTATTGGGGAGGGACATGCCAGTGGAAGGGGGCTTGGAAGATGAAGCAATTCTGCACAGCAGAAGTCTTTTGGTCTGCCCAAAGTCCCCAACATGAATACACCTCTACCTCCTGAATTATGAGGAATTTTGGTGCCAGGCCACTTGTGTTAATGGAAGAATGCAGTGCTATTTGTAGTTCGCAAGAAGGTTCTTACTGAAAGTGGTGAGCAGTACTCTAAGAGGAAGTGAGATTGCCTCATTTCAGGGCATATACCTGTATTTTGCTAAAACATGAATATTTTCATTTTCTGGCAAGTTCTCCCACAACTAAAAAGATGATAAGAGTGCCAAATTTGTTTTCTCCCTCATCCAGATTCTGCACAGCACTTTTTCCTGTTGTTTTAGAGTATGTATTTTGTTGGTCTTTAACCCTTTCCATGTCCTGGTTCTCAGCTGAACAGAAAGAGAGTGTTGGCATTTAGTGAGTGTGAGCAAGAGTTTAGAGTATCAGACCATCTAGGTTTGGGGAAGAATTCAAAATGTTGCTTGGCATAAGTTACACTTTTCTCGCCAAAATGGAAATGCTGAGTGCCCGTTATTAGTTTTTCTGTTTTTATTATTTTGTTTGTTAATCTACATATTGGACTAGGAGAAAGACAAAGCATGAAAACCTTTTCAACAAAAACTAGCATTATTTACATTTGTCTAATCTCACAGAAACTAGAAATGAATGTGTCCTCAATATATTTCTCTAGGGAAACAGTCTAAATTAATGGAAAATTTTGCATTTTACGTTCCAGCCTGTTTGTGCATGTATGTGTATAGTCAAGCTACAAAATGTTTCATAGGGGTATTCCTTCTACAAAATGCTTCATGAAGTTTCAAATACCTGATCAGAAAGCCAGAGTCCTTTGAGATTTTATAGGGACTTTAGCCATAATGGAATTGATGGAACATAATAAAAAGGGACTGAAAAATCAGTCTAAGTCTAGCTCAGTTAAGGATATCTTAAGAACTCTCATTGGCCTTTGTTTTGGCCAAATTTTAACTTGACTATATGGAAGCTACTTTGCAAGAGATTAGTTAGTCCCATATGTTTTTAGCAATGCAAGTTACAAATCTACATTAAAATTACACATTAAAATAATATGACATATCCCAGTTAAACTGTTAGAATTTTCTATTATTTTCATCTTGATGAAGCTGTTTTCTCTTGCTTCCTTTTCTCATATACAGCTCTAAAAATAGCCTATAGATATCTGTGGCCTAAAGTTTCTCAAACTTGGAGAAAGATTTCGAGTCTGCTTTGTGGTTTGGGGCAAAAGTTTGGAGCCATTTCTTATTTTATCCACAATCTCTCTAGCTCTCACTAGACAACTCTCACTGCAGCTGGCAGGGTTAACCTATGATAAACGCAGCCCTGAGGTCCCACTACATTGTACAGGCAGTAACATTTTTTAAAAGGAAAGGACTCTCCTGCTGCTCTAGTTGCAGTCCGTTAGTGATGCTTAGATGCTCCACTGCTCCCACATTCCTCTCAAAGGACACAGGAAGGTCTGTATAGGAAGGCATGCAAAGATGCACATGGTGTGCTACTCAGGCCCAGTGTTAATGTCACTCCCAAGAAGCACTTCACAGTGGTTCTAAGGTCCTCCAGCATTTTGTGAAAGAGAAAGAGAAGGTTCCTGGACTAAAGAAAATAGAAAGGAAAAGTAAAAAGTGATTTAGAGTTTAGGGTAGAGTGACCCGCAGAGAGTGTGTTGAGAGACTTACAGGAGAGGCTGTGGTGCATCATATTGCAGTGTTTTCTGCATGCAAGAAATCTCCTAAAGCTTCTGTCTGTGTTTGTGCTTTTGGGGAGATTATTTTTGTGCATGTTTGAGGGAGACGTGCACTTTGTCTTTTTGTTTGCTGTTTGGCAGCTGGAAGGCTTGGACTTCATATTTCAACAGACTTGCTGCATTTCTCTACCCATTACTTGATCTGCAGGCTCCAAAACTATCTGCTTGGTTATGGTTTATTCCAGATTCGAAGTAAAACATTAAATAACTGAATTACAGTTAACAGCAAAACAGCAGTGCCTTGCTCATTCACTGTGATGTTTCCTTTTATGCCCTTCCATCAGCTTAGTAATGATGATGGGATCAGAATGGCCTCTCCACAGTTTCTTAGCTCTATTTGCATTTGGGACAAAAGCCTAGGTCTAATTCTTGTTTCATTCAGGTCTTTTCTAGCTTGCTAGCTCTCTGCTGTAGCTGTCAGGCTAGTTTGAGACAAACACAGCCCAAGGTCCCAGTGACTATTTGGCATTTACCTGTTTTCCATTTAATTGATCAGAATTCTATTCCATTGCATAGATGGTCAAAATGTCTTAGGAGGCTTCCCATCCAGGTACTAGCCAGATCCAAGCCTGTTCAGGTGCTGCAGTCAAGCAAGACTGCTTGTTTTCATCTTAGTTTGGCTTCACACTGGTATAACAATGCCACATCCAATGATTTCCTTTCTTCTTGGAAGCCCTTTGTAAAGAGTAGGTTTGGTTGCTTGGGTCTTCAGTCCAGAAAGGTCTGAAAAAGAGAGTTAGCAGTAAGTAATGATAGAGCAATCTTGACAGAGCTCATCATCATCCTTTTTGCACTGCTGAAGGCTGGGCTGTGCTGGCATGCAACAAGTCCTGAAGATTGGGCCAATGAACGCCTCAGAGTGGTACCTTTGTAATTCTCATCTCTTCCTTCGTTCTGAGCCACATGTCGCCTGTAACAGCAACCTCTGTGGAAGACATTTTACCAGCAGTTCCTTATCTTTTACTCTTGGTGAGCTTCTTTAAAAGACTTCCCATCCCAGAAGCTGTAGAGCAGGTTAAGAAATGTCCAGTCTCGAGGTGGTAATCCATGCATCCTACCATTATGAGGCCTGCCACAGCTTTTTCTTCAAGTGCTCATCTTTTTTCTTTTATTGTCTCCACACTCATTCAGCAGGATTAGGCAAGTACCACTGGAAACAGTCTAGGGAAGCAGATAATGATCTCCCTTCTCACAGCTCCATTAACTCTTTCAACATCGCCGTGAGTGCAGCGTGAGACAGCTTGATCTTTTATAGCTCAGGTTGAGAACGCCACAGACAGGAACTTGCCAAGGTCCCACAACAAAGGTCCCAATATTTTCACTGAAAATATTGCACTGGCAGTGCTGACTACTATCTGGACAGCAACAGCTCCTGTCCTCATATTTTATGGTGTCGGGACTCAAGACCTCTAGAAAAAATATTTACCACACCTGGGGTCTCATATTCCCTTGGTTTCTCTCCCTTGGTGCACACAGCAGTTTAAGCAGCGTTTCTCTCCCTTCTTGTCATCCCTTGGAGTTTGAAAGGAGAATTTCAGGTCCCTGTGAAATCCTCCTCCTAAAGTCTCATACATCTCCTCCTCCAGAGTTTTGCCCCATACTCATATGGTTTTGAGTTTTCTTCCAGGAGGCACTAAAAAAATACCCTGACACTCAAACCTAAATAGTTTTTCTCTATTAATTACATATCCAATATTATCCACTGATAATGAGTTACAGTATCTCTGTGGGGAGGGTAGAGGAAAGGAATAACTGTTTAAAAATAAATTAATATTCTGTTAAAAAATCTGCCAAAAGTGGAGATGAGCTCATGAGTCAAAAGGAAAAAAAACACCACCACCACCACCAAAACCACCAAAACTCCCCCAAAAAAACCAAACAAAAAACCCCAAAACAAAACAGACAAGCAAGAACCTAAGAAAAGATCTTGATATTAAACTGGGAGAAAGCTTTCTTGCCTCAGAGGCTGGGGAAATGTCAGAACCAGCAGAAAACCTTGGTGTCACAGACAGGGTGGAGTCCTGAGGAATGGCTGTTGGGCATGTTGTAGTATTGGGAGAGGTGTCAATGCCTTGAAGCAAGTTTGTCTCTCTGTCTATCTAGTCAAAGAGTGGGGGAAGCGCTGGGTCCGAGACCATACCACCACCACCACCATTTATGGTATACCCAGTCTTGAGCACCCTCTGGATCCTTCTGGCCTATATCACCTGGTTTTCTTCCCATGGAATAAGAATGGAAAAAATCCAGGGCAGAATCAAGAAACTCATTCAGATTTGAACATTATTCCATTCTGCCAATTCATACAAACCCAAGCTTTAGACTCTGTTGTCCATTGTGGAGCTTTCTACAACAATGTCCAAGGTCATTGCCTTGAAAAAGGAGCAAGTCCATTGGATTTTATTTCAGGTCTGAACATTTCTTAAAATTTGTAGTATTTTTCATTTAGCCCCAAGACAAACTTGGTCCAGAAAGAGCATTTTGGTACTCATGGAAATCTTCTCTTTCTAGCCATAGCTGGTCATAGGACTGACTACATGAATAGGAAATGAAAATCTCTTGGTTTATTGTGGAATTTCAGGTCTGCATGACCCTACTGACAGCTGATATCCTGTTGTCCTCAGAAGGCGTATTTTCAAGCAGACAGAACGTACCAGCATGCAAATGCATCAGTTAATTCAAAGTGGCCCTGGATGACCTCATTCGTGCTTTCCACTCTCTGGTAAAACTCAATTCTGGGGGAGAAAAAAGGCTCCAGCAGATCCTCATGTGTAGTGTTTTATATTTGATGACTCTGCTGAAGGCTGATGTGCTCCATTCCACACTCAACTGCTGAAAGAATATAAGGGACATCAAACTTTTGTTCACGTCTGCCCTTTCCATCATGATTGAAATCGATGGAAGTCTGCCCATCAATAGGAACTGGAAAAGATCCACAGGACATTGTGTTCTAGCACATGTCCTAAGGACAACCTTTTAAAATCAAGTATTAGGGGAATAAAAGGGGGAAAAAAAAGGCAAACCAAACAACAACAACAAAAAAAAAGAAAAACAACACTAAACCACATTGCACATTTTTCATAAAGCATCAGTAACCTAACAATTTACTGACAAAAAGGAGAAGAGACTAGAGCAAAGCCTGGGGAGAGACTGGTGAGCTATGCCTATTGCCTTGAGGTTTTGGTATCCGTTCTGTTTTCTTGCTAAGACAAAACTTTGGATCAGTTATTTAACTTTTATTTTCTTCTCCTTCACAACGTTCCTTTATTACCTGCTCAGGCTGTGATAGGCTTTCATTTGCTCATTTTTTGTAGCTAATGCCTTTGCCATTTGTGCATGTCAGGCTGTCAGTGTCATAGGTTAAGGCACCAGTGAAAGCCTGTAGCTGTGCCCAGAATGACGTGCACAGGGCCAAAAATCAAGTACAGTGGGTGATCGAGGGCCCTCATACTGTAATGTGATATTTGGAATGGTTTCAATTGCAAGGCAAAAATGGAAGAAGTGGTAGGAGGAGAAGAGTGGAGGGGGGAAAAAACGTAATCCTATAAAAGATCACACCCTTGTAAATACAGCTCAACCTCCTAGGTGAACTCAGGGACACATAGCAATCCCAGTATCTTTTTTTTTTTTAGTGTAAAGGTTGCTTGTCAATGGGTTTTTATACAGCATTAATAATACATTTATAGATACACTCCACAATTAATTGCAAAGCATTTATGGCACTGAACAGTTAGAATGCATTATGATAATCAGTCCTCATGCATTGACTTTATTGTAAAGGTTTTGCTGATCACTGTAATTGGCTTGTTATTACACAGGAATATAATAACACCTCTCTGTATAGTAGTTTATAGCACATCAATAGCAAATGCATTCCCTTTATTGAAAGCAATGTGCATTTTATTAGAATATAGCTGAATAAGTGCAATCTGTGTAGACAAATGAAGTTTCTAATGACCTGTCTCAAAAAAGAGTGGAAATACAAAGCCATTTATTATGTATTTTTTCAATTGATGAACTTGTAGTTATGGTTACACAGGCATTTCTTTAAAAAACATAAGGTGTATTTGGTGTTCATTCTAAGAAGCATTTGGGGAAAAAGAAACATATAGGCCATTTTTCTGCCAGGTATTGAATAAAGTAAGAGTGACTGATGCTCACACCTTAGAGATTTCATTTGCCTATTGAGATTTTCCAAGCTTATTCCTTGTGTATTTGGTCTGACATTCACAAATAATCAAAATGTTCTCACTCTGAGTCCAAGCCCAGCTCCTGGAGTGGTACTGCACTAACATCCCCTGTACAGTCACTAACACATTATATATACGGGGCTTGATTTTGTCCTTACTCCCATTTTATGGATTCTTTTCCTTTATTTTAAAAAGAGACATGTTTTAAAGTTAAGAACAAAAAAGTCTAAGAAGGTACTCAGAATTATTCTCCCACCTGCCTGCACTACCCTAGGTCTGAATTTCAGTTCTTTCTGGGAACTTAGAGTTGCATACATCTGACATACACATGCAATTAATGTGTATTTGTTTATTCATCTGACCCCAACTGTAATCAATGTTCAGTCGAGTACCTTAACACTTTTGCAACCCTTAATCTGGGAAAAGAATATTGTTGTTTCCACATCTAGTACAATTCATATAGTTACTCTGCTGCCCAGGGTATAAGCTGAGTCCAGTGTCAGCACATAAAGATGTGTGCCTGCTTCTTCTCACCTGTCACTTGTTTATTGCAGGCTTGCAAATACCTTTAATTCTGGAGTAATGCACAGTCTTTCTGGAAAGATGGAGATAGGAAATGTCTGGAGTATAGGTAGTACCCTCAGCTGTTGGCACACAGTCTTGCTCAACCCTGCAGGTTCACTGCAAACTGAACTCTATTCTCTGAGTGAGAATTTGAGAAAGGTTTTGTCTCTTGCCTGCTGAGATCCCAGATTATACTATCACAGCTTGCAAGAAGTTTCAAGACTCTGGAAATGTTTGATGTCGAGAAAACTTTTCTTTATGGCATACACAGCATTTTCTAATTGCTATATATATATGGGAGTATGTATGTGTAATCAGTTTGGGAGGCAAAAAACCTCTATGCAAATAATTTAGCTTTCTGAGTAAACTGTATCTAGTGCTTTTACCTAAAATCTGGGCCTCTTAGGAACCTTAGACTTAGGGACAGGAGAAATTTTAAATAGTGCTCCTATGACACTGTTCTTAGAATGTTATTTCAGGCAGGATTCACTATTCCTAGCTTTAGCACCTAAATATTAAACATGTAGCCTAAGTTAGTCATCTAGTCCCCTTCTACGGACAGTGAAGGTAGACAGGTGCTTCCAAACTGTGATTCACCTATCCTAAGACAGATGGGATAAATGGTACTTCAAAGTTCCTTCTGTCTGTCTTCACTGATTCAGGAATGAACATGTGGACATTAACTCAGATTTAGATATCTCACTTTTAGACACCTAAAGAGAGGTAAGATGCATCGTAACTTTCACCTTTTCATGCCACAGTTTTCTATCTGTACCATATGAAGGATGATACTTGACTTTTTTAAACTCTAAGTAAGATCTATGAATAAAAATTGCTATATAAAAACTATGAATTGTAGGAGAAGTTGGGCTTTTGTCCTAAAAGAGAAGGCATCTTTCTCCATCAATGTGTTTGCTTCATAATATCAGGAGAAGAATAGAAGGGGTTGCATTCCAGTCAGCCTGAGCAATAGAGATAATCTGATCAATTTTAATTCCTCTTTAAAGTCAATTTTCATTTTCATTTTTGTATTTCATTTGCTACCACTCCCATTCTCACAGTGGAAAGAGAACTCAAAAAAAACCCCAAAAGCTTCAAATTAAAAGTAGGGTACAACATCAATGTCTTTAAAATGTGTTTTCATAATTAAGAAAATATTTTTATCTTTAAAACCAGCTTGCTTTGGAATCTGTGATAGAAAATGAATATGGCCCCTTGTAATATCATTTGTAGAGAGGTAATTTTCAAGGCAGCACTGCACTGAAACATTTTCCCCCAGGGAGGATAAACAGTTGGCTTCAATTAGTGAGGGACTGTTTCCTTTCTTTTCAATTTTAAGGACAGTCTTGCAGTCTGATCTGCACAGAGAAAGAGAAAGCTCCACACAGGGCAATAGACTGCAGCTTGGAAGGCAAGGCTTAGATTCTTGCCTTGCCACATATATTCTCCTCGACCTTGAAGAGGTGACTTAGGGTCAGCCTATTATTTTCACTCCATTTCTATCTGGTGACTATTATTATCTTTAACTGTCTGAATATACATGTAAAATTGGCTGAACATCTTGCTCTGACTCCAGTTTCCTTCTATAAAATAATATTGGTGCGGCAAGGATACATGCATTAAAGATTATTAGGTGCTCAGGCTCTCTAATCATTAGTTCCACAGAAGTAACTTGGTTAGATAAATAGAGGTGTTCAAAAGTGTCAAATGTGTTTCACTGCTCAAATCTCACATAAAGTCAATGGGCCTTGGGTGTCTAAATATTCCCTTTGAAAATCTCCCCAAATAATGACATTCTTCCAAAGAGTTGGAGACAGTTTTGTGGGTCTGATTCCTTACACTTTCACACTGGAATCAGCTTGAACTCGTTCCCGTAGTAGAAGCCGTCTACAGATGCTTGTGGAAACTGAAGAGGGCATGTTCCATGCCAGGGCAGGTTTGTTTCATACCACACAGGTTGAGATTGCCCAGTGAATGGGACTAGAAGAGTGTTAAAAATAAGGGAAAAGTAACTTAAATATGTTAGGACTGGCTTTAGTGAGAGAATGCTTTCTTGTAGCATCAAATCTAGGATGCAGGAATTCATAGCTAGTAAAATGCTTCCTGTCCATGAACTGCCATATGAATGGTAATTGAATTCCTCCAAATCTTTATTTTATCCACCTCTTGAGTCTCTGATAAATAGCCAGATGCATTGATTATAAACCACAAAATACTGACACTTCCAAGCAGCCATCCAATTAATGTGAAATTATATTGCCACAACGTAAGGTACATTGGATGAGTTGTTTTCTAGGATTCTTTTTTTCTTTTTCAAAATTATTATGACTAATGTTATTATTCTTATGAATAGCTGATGAAAAAGAGATGTGAAAGAGTGGGGCAGAAGCACAGGCACAGGCACAGGGGAAGGAAGATACTATGAGTTTAATGACTTTAGAGATCAGACTAAACCAAAGCTTTCTCTCCACTCCCTAGACCAGAAATCTAATTTTTTACTATCTATCTTGTGGCAGTGTCTGTGAGACCAGTCATGAACCATCACACCAGGTTAATTTTACAACACAGAAGTGATGGAGATCATATTTTTCTTTCTTACTCTTTAAAGATAAGACCAGATGCAGTGCCTGCATGCAGAGCTGTCATACAGTGCCCTCCCAGCTGCAAAGAAAAAAAAAAGAAAAAAAGATAAAGAAAAAAAAAGAATTGTGCTGGGTTGCACAGCTGGGAGTGAAACTAGTATATCAGGTCAGGGGCTGCGGAGTTAGGGTCTCTGTGGGGCAAGAAAACACTAGGATGGCCTTCAAGCAAAGCTCCTTTTGGTTGAAACATCTTCTAAGACAAAGCAAGTAACATCCTGAATAATATACACAAGAGCTTAAGTCAGTAACAGCATGGCCTCCTTCTTCACCAGGACCATTCTGCACACTCACACCACATGGCTGGCAAGTTTGATCATACCTAGGGTCAAACAGCTGCCCTTAGTGTACAAGTTTGCTAGTGGAAAAGAAACTGAGATNAGGTCTGTGGGTACTGTGGTAGAAATAAGGGTGCAAGGATACAGAGGTCCCTGATTACCAGCTGTGTCCTTACAGCTCCTCAAGGGCCCCAGAGGCACCTAAACCAAAGCAGAGGTCAAAAATCATGTCTCACAACAGAATATGGATGCAAGTATATTCTCCAGTGTTTGCAGTAAGCTGAATCTACCCCCATCTCTCCTTGATCTCAGTGTGTGATCCCACACTCTTCCCTGGTATTACAGGCAATGCAGTTTTTATTAGAGCCTCTAATGTTCCCTTATTGAAGTTTAGACTTTGAGAGGAAAGGCCAAAGCATTGGAGCACTAGCCATTCTTGTGGTGTTTCTGCCTAGATTAAAAGGAAATGAATAGGGTTTAGTCTGGATGGAATCATTAG
The DNA here is from genome assembly GCA_013396655.1 of Campylorhamphus procurvoides. NCBI lineage: Eukaryota > Metazoa > Chordata > Aves > Passeriformes > Dendrocolaptidae > Campylorhamphus > Campylorhamphus procurvoides. Next base: position 746,567 of record WBMV01004765.1, read on the forward strand.
ATCTCATTTAACCTCTTGCATAAACTGACTGTAAAATTTCACCCCAATGGCCTATGCTGAGACTTCTGACTTGTATTTGACTGAAAAATAAAGAAATTTATCCAGAGAATGACTCTATGGAGGCTTCCATACAACTTTGATATCAAACAAGTTGGAATTGCAGGGATGAACCTTCTAAAAAGCATTTAATAATTTAACAAATCAATTCAATTAGTAAGGATACATTTTGGTGACCAATTATGTGTAACAAGTAGAGATAATAGGATATATTTTTCAATTAAATAACTAAATACATATGCCTTCCCCAGTTTCCTGCGCAGAAAATGACAAGAGGTTATTTTTTTCCTGGGGCAAAAGTTTCCAGATTTTTTTAAAGATACCGTTGAAAAGGCACAACAGGGTGATTATCCTAAAACTGAACATGTGAAAATATTCATGGGTGTTCATTCAGAACACTTTTTCTTCCCTCTTGAAAAGCTGATATTCCCATGCAGAAAAACCAATTTACACGACTCCTCCTACGTGGTCCCAGTGCTGTCGTTTTCTTCTTGCTACATTCGCATAACAACATGAATGTTTCTTCTTCTTGAGTGTCACACTTCCTAGTCTGGCCATGTGCCAAACAGGTGAGATATGTCCATCACTTTTCAGAAAGTTACACTGTCCCTACCTTGAAAGAAATATCTCACCTGCCTTATCCAGTGACCACAGAAATGGTTGTTGCTGCATGTCAACAGACGTTGTAGAGTGAGAGAATTTCCATGGGCAAATAATCACGGGAGAAAAATCCTCCATTTTGCAGACATTAGTAGCATGCTGACCTTTAACAACATCGCAAGCCTTCACTCTCCCTTGAAAGTATAATATCTGTCCTTAGGGGGGAAAAAATTGTAGCTAAGGATTGAAATCAGCAGTGGATCATAATGCTGGCTGTGCTATTCAATTGCCCGCCTGTATTTAGGATCCATTTATTTCTAGCTATTTTTTTTCTGTCTTGAATCTAAAAAAAGAAGTGACCAGGCTGGCAGTGACATGTGATTAATAGATTGCACCTTTAGAAAAAGTTAGCAGAAGGAGATTAGCATTGCAGCCTATTATTTATTAATTAAATGCAGACACCCTATTTATACCAATGCTGATGACATTAGTTCACGGCCATGCTTTGGGACTGCATTATCCATCCGGTCTCTCAGCACAATAATGATTGTCATTAAGCCTGTGGATGTTGCTGGGCTCTTTCTGCCACTTGCTTCTGTTATCAGCAGGAAGGGACAACCAAGAAGTTAAAGGTCCAACCTGGACGTTTTGTTCAAGTGTCTGCTCTGTCTCTAACAGCCTGAGTTACCTTGGCCGTGCCTCTTGGCTCCCTTGGGACATCACTGCTTCCTGTTTTGTGTCTGTACCTCTCTGTAGCTCAGGGTGCAATGAAGATTTAGCATGCAAAGCAGTGAGCTGCGTGAGACCTTCCCTGTTGCCTGTGGAGAAAGGATAACATTAGTGGGCATATATGTACCTGCTGCTGCTATTTCAATTAGCAGAATAGGAGAGAGTTATCACAAGTGTTTTTATTTGGCAGTGCCAGCATAGAATGTTACACTTCATATGACTCTTATTTGATAAGCTTGTCTTCTAGCCTACAATGTGTTCAAAGGAAAGCTCTGAAGCCAATTCAATCCTGAATCCATTATTCCTAGTACTGTTTTCAAGATCCTGTCATTAAATGCAGTGAAAACAACAAATAGGTATCCCTGATACCACCTCATGAATATCCATGGGCTATTCTACCACACATGAAGCTTGAGACAAGCAGATTTCTATAAAGAGAAAGACATGGTGGTGCAGGACACACTTCTGCTGTTTTATATCAGGAAATAGATCTTTACCAGCTCCAGGCAGATCATAAAGAAATACATAGCCCTTGGTTGGAATCATTGCAGTCATATGAGCCAGCACAGCTAACAGATCATTCATGTTTTGCCTTCAGAGTAAAGATGGGAATTCAGGGAAATCCTCACAATAACCAGTTGGTATCCTTGAAAAATTGCATTTTGGGTATCCATAATCCAAATGTTCAGTTGCCCCTGCAGAAGCTTCAGTTTGGTAGGATTTCTTTACAGGCTGTGATGTGCACTCTCTTTTGTGACTTTGTCTGAGTCTCTGTTTCCACACATTAAAAGACAACTAAAATGCATGAACTTAGTCTCCCATCAGCACCTTCTCCATGTAAGCAATGGCTTTCACTGTCAGCAGGACATTCTGCAATCAGGGCAGGAAGTCTGGTTGTGAATGGGGACAAGGTTTCCTTTCTACTCTGTGAAAATTCCTAAGTCACCAGAGGTACAAAGATGAGTTTTGAGACCAGTGTGTGTGCTCATGAAACTATTTAGGATTTGGTCCACAGCATCCTCTCACCATCATTTTGGTGTTTGCTTATTCGAATTTTCCTCAACTATCATGCTTGCTCTCTGAAAGCTAATCATTGTAACAGCCAATAATTAAAAGTGAATATTGAGGAGTCTTGCAACATTATCTATGCCATGATACAATCTGAACACATGCAAAAGACATTCAAAAGATGAATGGAGAGAGTGAATGGGCTGATTTATCCTGGACTGTTTCTCACAGTGTGAATTCTGCCTTTCACAGCCTGATGAAGTGCAGAGACAGTTAGTGGATTTGCTACCAGGAAGGGCACACATTCATTTCCCTTCCTGCAAATGTATTTAGAGCTGAAATGTGAGCATAGGAAAAACTACAGCCAAAAAAGCAACCACTGAAAGTGCAAACTATCATTTATTTTGGCAAGTTGGTGTTAAAAAGAATAAGTTGATGGTAGTAGAAACTGGCACAGATATTTTGCAGAAGGGTTTCTTCCTGTGTGTGTATGCATCCAACTGGATGTTTTTGCTTCTTTTCCTTTTTCTGTCCTTCATTTCTTGTAGCTTTCCACAGCTACACATTGCTTCCTACAGACATTTCTCAAATACTACACCAGTTGAGAACACATCCGCTTCTAACCTTAGTTAAAACCAGAGTTGGGTGCAAAGTGAAACTGCAGTTTCTTCCTGTCCCCATTGCTGTAGCAGCAACATAAAACACCTCATCTTAATCCACAAAGGGCAGAAAGATGGCTTTAAAATGGATGCTGATCTGCTAAATGATGTAGGTAATATTAGCCCTTCTGAATCTCTGTCAGTGGCTCTCAAAGCCTCTTTCAGATGTAATCAGCCTCTTCACCTTGCACAGTGTATGCATAAAGAAACTAAGGAACTGTGAGTAATGTGGTTTGGGAACAGCACATCACTACACAGCTTGCAGCTGAAGTCATGTCTTCTAAATCCTATTCAGTACTCTACTTAAATTTGGTCTTCTTCATTCATTTTATCCTCACCTCAGCTTTGCATGACTTTTGTAAATGTGCTAGAAAGTGAATTAGAGGGCATAGGAGTTCATAGGGGTGGGGAATTTGCAGGGGAGTTCCCTCTGGGCCCAACCTGTCAGGGCCTTAACACACACCCATGTGCATCTTCCCTGTTAGTGGGGACAAACTTGCTGCTGGCATTGCACGAAGGGGAGGAAAAAGTGGTGCTATAATGCTGGAGAGGATGTAACCCCATTCCTGACCTCCTTGCATCCCCTGTGCTGTAGGAATTCATCATCACTCTCTTGTCAGTTATATTATCTCCTGCATGCAGCAGTGCAAACATGCAGTATAACACATACAAATATCTGGTCACAAAAGGCTCAGCAACAGCTCTAGCCAAATAAAATCCCCCAAACAGGCAGTGGCTTGGGATATTGTCCTTTTAAAGCTCGTTTGAAGGTTCAGGATTTCCCCCCGCCCCCCTTTTATGTGAATCTGTTCCACCTACAACACCCAAATGCCAGGAAATCTTAGAACAGTAAATACCCCTGCAGCACAAACAAAAATCATGCTTCAGAGAAATTGTTTGGCTTCTCAAAACCATGGCCTTGCCCTTTAAAATGAAGGGCAAACCTTTGAAAAGCACTCCTTTACTTCCAGACCTTTGCTTTCAGCACACTTCCAGACCTACCACCTTCACCAGTGATGGTGTCATAGCTTCTTGAATTCCACAAGGACACTCAGCCCAGGGAGACATTAAAGTAATGTCTTCAAACTTCAGAAGGTGTTTTGCAGTTGAGTTGGTATTAAAGCAGCATCTTCAGAAGGCAATGCAAGGAAATTTGCTATAACTTTTCCTGTCCACTGACTATGCCCAGTAAAACCCCTGATCCTTTATTCCAAAGGAAGTCAGACTTGTACAGTCAAGCTATTTGTATGTGTGTGCCTGCACCCATCTATCAGTCAATCTGTCAGGGGTTCCTCCTTTGAGCTTTGAACCCACTGGGTAATTTAACCTATCGTTGATGGGGTGGAAGAGGTTCCAAAGCTACTTCTATAAATTTCATGAAAATTGGCAGCCAAGCAGAGCAGAGAGTTCTCATTAGTGTTCATAAGCCCATCTTTTATTAGACATCAATGAACTCATGGGGGTAGGGACATTGGAAGAGGGTTTTACACATTTGGCTGCTCATGAAGCAACTTGTTTCAGTGTGTGCACTCTGATACCCTGTCAAGAGGCCTCCTGTAGTAACAGCTCCTTGGTTTTAACAGGATGTCAGACAGATTTCTTAGCTCCTTTCTGCTGATTTCAAAAATTCTTCATGTGGCAGAAAAGTCAGCTTGCTTGTTGCATTTCCCTTCTCTCCTCAACCAAAGCCACCAGGGAGAGTTCCTGCACAGTGTTTAACAAGTAGCATAACATCAGAGGTGGCTGTTTTTCAGTGAGGAGTACCTGAAGGTAACCTGAAAAACAGTACAGACTTATGGAACTTTTCTGTATATCAGCATAAAAAAGTAATATTCAAACGTAAACTGATATCTGTTGTTCAATCATTTCTTCAGGTTGTCTGAACAGACTTCAGGATTAAGAAGGGTGTGTGAACAAATTTTATTTCATTTAACACGGTCCAGACTGCAGTAAATCCTCTTCCAAATGTTTTTACGTTAGTAGTGTTGATTTTTTTTTTCTGTTTGTCTTGTAGAATAAAGAAATCTGAGCTGTTGCTCAAAGACTCTAGGTTCAGAACAAAGTGCAGGAAAGCACACCCTGAAGCAGATCTTCAAAGACCCAGATGTGTAGCAGTATATCTAGCAGCAGGAGAGAAGTTTCTTCAACTTTAGTTCTGAAATTCCTCTGCTTTCCTGGGTGGGTCAAATCTCTGGCCATCACCCAAGCAAACAGTGTAATGTACTACAGACAAATCGTAGGTGAGGCCCTCTAACAAAGATTTGTAATGTAGATTTGTTATAACTTGGCTAAAAAAGGCAGGGAATCAATGGCATTAAAAAACATATACATATACATCATATACTTTTGGGGGGGTATTTTGCAAGCATAGAATGACAACTGGAATATACCCCCAGCTGGTATCAGTTAATGAAAACTTGTGTTTCAAAGAAAGGCAACTAAAAATTAACATCGTGTCAGATTTGCTGCTTTTCATGAACACCAGAAAATGTTCTGTCCCACTATTTCTGTAGATCAAGATTTTTTTACACGTGTACTTACATTTTTTGTTCTCATTGTAGCATTCTGGATAAAAGAAAAGTCAGTTTAATTCTTCCTTTCAAAGAAAATCACATTAATTTGAATACGTGGATTGCACATAACTAGGTACTCTGTAGGTTGTGTATGCACCAGTATTGTTCAGGTCCTATGTCTTTTTAGAGTTTTTTAAAAGTCAGTGGCAATTTTACAGAAAAATTATTGGGTTTATTTTCAATTTGTCAAAGTATTGAGTTTAGACTTCATTTCTATATTCTTTTAGCTGGAAGTACAATGTGGGTTTTTTTTTCTTACCTTCTTTATTTCTTTTGGTTTTGTCTTTCTTCTTTTCTTTCTTCCTGCCTGTCTGTGTCTCTCTTAGGTAATATCACCATAATTTCTAGAATTTATAACAAGCAGGCAAAAGAATAGGACCAGGCTTTCTTCTTTTTAAATGTTGGTGACTAAGCAGTAACTCCCCGAAAGTTCTTAAAAGTCAGTTTGATTTACTGTGGGGTGCATTGGAACAGGCTTTGGTATACATTATCCTGCCAGAGAAGTTGTTTATAGGTATGGAAGACCAATAGGATGAAGTTGGGGGGAAAAAAAAAAAAAGGAAAAAGAAAAAGTTGGGTTTCTGTCCGTTCTCAGTGAATGGAAACAAAACAGGAGAAAAAACAGAGTGATGGGGATGCAAGGTGTCAGGGAAGGCATTTCTGCTGGCAACAATTGTGCACAGTGCTCTTTCCTGACATGGACTACCCTCTTTATAGCTGAACGTGTGCAAAGTGATGAACCAGACAAGCGAGGGCAGCTTGGCACCAGGAGGTGTTACCAAGATGGTCTCATGCGGAAGCTGAGATTTGTTTGCTGAGGGTAGATCCCTTTTTTGTGGCCATTATTCCCTCTCACAGTGAGATTATTTAGTCTTGATAATCTCATTTTCCTCATGTGAAACATCATGCTAGGAATCAGATGAGGAATGCCTGTGTCAAGTGTCTCAGGCACTTCCTGACTTCCTGAAGAAACAAGTCAAGAGGAGGGTAGAGGTTTACAGAGTTACTTCCAGTTACTTAAACCTTTTCATTATTTCTGTTAGCTTAGCTTCACTGTAGGTAGGATGACCTCAGAGCTATGTCCCAGCCAAGTGGGATCAGATTATAGTCTTTGCCATCTAGCAGCACAGCCAACATGGGAAAATCACCTCTGCACACAGCTGATGTTAAAACAGTAATATTACTTGTCTTGTTCTTTGATATGCTGCAAGGGTAATGTTCACCAGCCCCTGCGAGTTTTCTGTGGTAAAGGGACAGAACCATAAATGCACCTGTGTCCACAGAACAGACAAAATCCCCATGCCATTGAGTACCTGGCAGAGCTCCTGAAATAACGGGGTGGGAGAAAAAGGCTGGGGCCTTGGAAAACTTTCGTAGAGCTCCTTTACACAGTTCATGCAAGTCCCTCTTCCAGGTACCTGTCTTAGAGTGAGTCTTTGAACACATTGCTGAGGTAGGAAACCTGGGGCAATTCCACAGCCGCCACATTCCCTCAGGCCATGCTTGACTGTACCTGTTCTGATGATGGATTGACCATGTACTTTTTTAGTAGGAATACTTGTTTCCCCACACTAACTGATCCTTAGATTAGCTGAGACTAGATTTTTACAGGTCAGGCTCTGGTACAGTCTTAGTCTACAATAAATATTATTCAGATTGCCTGAACAACTTCTAAATAGATATTATTTTTTCAGTCCTGGCAGAAGCACTGAAGTAGTTTGTTTGTTAACTCAAGTGGTGAAGTCTTGGCTTGCAGCCCCAGAGCCTCCTTACTTCATGCTGACCTACAGCAGGTATCTTTGAATTTGAAGGTTATACCCAATTCCAGGTCTCTTGCTTCATTAAGGATGAAATCAGCTGGGACTTGGAAACAATTCTTTCGCTCACTTGGCTTTTGTTGGGTTTGCTGATACTCACAAGTAAGGCCTGGAACCAGTGAACACTTTGAATCTGGGATGGGCAACATTTCTTGATTTGGATGGCTAATTAGCTTTTTATCTTCTGGTGACGTAAACAATGAGTTAGACACAGGAATTTCTGAGTGATCTATCCTAGTGATGATCTTTATTTCCTTTTTTTTTAATGTAAAATCCATAGTTCTATCCCCCCACCCCAAATTGTTCAATTTCTATAATTCAGGAAAAAAAGTTCCATCTGTGTGGGCTGAGGATATATCTCTCTTGACAGAATCTGGCTTTTATTTTAATATTCTTTTTAAGTCATTCAACACCCAGTACACATCATACTAACACCACTGTGGGTGGATACAAATGAGCCCAAAAAACTTTACAAAATGTCTGGGTGCACACATGCCTGTTGTCATTGAAGAGATACTCCTGGGAAATTTTGATCTTGTTATTGATAAAATGCAATAAACTATTATTACTGAAGTGGAACCCCCTCAACTGTCAGAGAAGTTGTTAGTAAAGAACTTAAGGATTAATATCTATGTGTGTGTGTGTGTGTGAGAAAGTGCATCAAGGTGAATAATAATAATCACTTTAGTCAGGTGCTCTTTTCAATCCTTTTCTTTATGTCAGCTGTTCTATAGGTTTTAATATTTTTTTCCCTCCAGGGGATATTTAAGTATGAGGCACTGTTAGTTAAAAAGAAGTAAAACAAATGCAAAACCAAATATTACTTGAAAACGGCATTCATTCCCAGTGGGTTGCAGTGTATGGAATTTACCTAGCTTTTCTGTGTGTCTTCAATTATTATTATTTTGTAGAATTTAAACAGGAACATTCGCTCCAAGAAAACAATAACAAAGATGATCCCCTGACTCAGCTGTTCATAAGAAATATCTTTATCTTCATTTCCTGCAAGAAGGAAATAAGGGCCTGTGAGCCACTGAGTTTGGGTGATCTCAGCCAACAGATTGAATCCTTTCTCCTTTCATTCTCTGTGTTCATTTCCCTTCTTCCCTTCCCACACACTCAGCTACTGAAATCCATAACAAAAACCCATTGAAAATGTGACTCTGGGTTTCAAGCCACACTCGTCCCTGAACCCAGCTTAATCATGCTGAGGGAATATCATCATCATCAGGACTGTATATTTCCATTCTCTGGAGCTTTGCCACCCTCTACACTCCCAAGACCAGCTTCTTTTTGTTTTAAACAAAACATCTACTAGATAACTGTTTTCCAGCAGTGTGAATTCCAGTTTTGTCTCTGTGGTTCATCAGAAGCTGCATGCCAGATCTGGAAATGTTGACTGGACCCAAAAACATAACCCAGAGGCAAAATAGAGACTGCTGGTCCACACAGAACTGCTGGCCACAGGGTTAACCCATGCCTGAGGGAGCCGTCTGGTGAATTCTTTACAAGGGTAAATTTTCAGTTTCTCCTCTTCCCCAAAAGAATTGTATTCTTTCATGTGTGGGAACTAATCAGTCTGAGAGAGAGATATTATTCAATGAAACAGGCCTTCTGAAGAAATCTTCATTGTTCAAGCAGTTTAAAAATTGGCTGGACAATGAACTGCTTGAATATAGGGATTCATTTCGCTCCATCCAAGGAGCAGAGTGAGCATGTGGGATAGAAGAATTAATAAGTCTTTTCTGTTGCTAATTGCTGTAATTCTAAGAAAGAAAATGGGATGAGACCATTGCAGCAGGAGAGCCAGGAGACCCCCGAACAGGAGGGGTTAACACCTGTCATTCTTAATCACACAGTTATGGTCTTGTGACAGAGGACTTTGCAGGGTACAAACACAGACAGCTCACGCGAATCCATTTTCCCCACTGGCACCATCTCTTTATGACTTATTGTGTTAATTAGCTCGCCTACTCTGTTCCACAGCAGAGCTAAACTTGCAGTGATTGTCACCAGAGGAAGAGAGAGGGGACTCTGTGCCCAGCTCCAGCGACTTTGCTGTTCTACAGAAGAGTGGCTTTCAAAGAGGCAGTTTTCCAGTCATCCCCAGGGGAGCTGAGTCTGTACCGCTGACAAACAGGAGGGTCCTCCCCTTCCCTCTGGTTTTCCGAAAGTATTCTTGGGGCTTGCTAGTCTCCACCGAGGCCTGGGGAGCTGCAGTCCAGTCTGGGAATTTATCCCTGCAACCACCAGGGTTCTGGTTCCCCACAGATTTTGTCATCAGCTTCAAAATGATGTGCAATAGGCCCGGAGGGTGGGGATTGTTTATTTGTTTAGTTTTAAAGTAAAGCTAATGTCATGAAAATCAGCAGTTCCTCATTAAAGTCAAAATATATCTTTTCCACCACCACTACCTCACCTCCCACTGTTTTTCAGATAAAAAAAAAAAAAGTGTCTCAGACTCAACTGAACTGAGTCCTGTCCTAAAGAGAGAGGATGTGTCAGCTTAGTACAGGAATAAATGTGGCTCAGGGGAAGGAGTGTCCCAGCCAGAGGATTGAAGGTTGTTATACAAATTAATGTGGTAATTACAGTATCATCTGGAGAAAGCAACTGTGACTGTGTCCCTGTTCTGCTAAGTACTGTAAGCACTGTAATAGAAGAGAAGTCCTGGCATGGTTATAATCTCAGCAGACACTTCGGGTAAAAAAGGAAAAAAAAATCCTTTATTACTGTGTCATAGATAAGAAGCCAAGGCCCAGAGACATTTTAAAGGTGCGATAGTTACCAAGTCACCATCTCCCCTGGCTTTGCTTGGCTATACTATGTGCAGGACTAAATCAAAATTCTTGACAGAGGAAAGGGAGATCCACAAACACTATGAGTCAAAGCCAGAGAACTTTCAAAAATGAAGATTTCCTTCAAATGGCTTTTTCCCCCTAAGTTTCCTAATAGGCACTGAAAATGAAATTAAAAGCTCTACTTTCTTCATTTATTCCTTGTTTTGGAGAGAAGGAGTTTTATCTCAAATTTCAGGAGAGAATGCATAGAAAGATTTCTTTCTAAAGAGAAACACATAGTGGGGAAAAAAATGAAGGCTAAGAAAAGACACTCATAATCATATTTTTTTGGTTCATGAGATATATGTGTTGGTTCAGCCCAAAAGTGTCCCTCCAAAACATCTGCCTAGATGTAACTTGCAGAAAGTCACATAAAGAGACTTTGGCAGAGAAGTCTTGTTTGAACTCTGCTTTAATAAAGGAAATAATATTCGTAAAAGATCAAATGAGCAGTCAAAAAACATGTTAGCAGCAAGACAAAAAGTGTAAGTATGTGAGGAAGGGGAGGATCAAAAGAAACTTCCGCCCATGCCAAAACAACCTTATTACAAACAGAAAGGACATTAGGCAGGGATTATTAAAAAATAATCCATTGTTGAGTAATAGCAAACATTTCACACCTCACAAGGCAGAAGCAATAAATTCCATTGATTCCTCCGAGACAATTCACAATTAAATACTGATTTGCAAATAAATAAATAAATAAATAAAGGCAGAATTCATTGTGGCACCTTGCACCGCCAAATCAAAGCAATTGGAGTGGAATTGAGAATAATTACCAGATGTGTTCCTTTGTGCTCAAAACGGCATCCATTATTTACAACTACCAATGATGTTCCTTATTTATTCCTCCTGCTGGTCTAATGACTATTGCCATTCAGCATTCTTTTATTTAATCATCAACATCCAAAAAAAGAAGTATCTTTTTTCTCCCTCTCTCTTTTTTTTTCTCTTGTTTTTGTTTTTGTTTTGGCAGCAGCAGGAAGGGAGAATTTTTCTAAAACCCAACAATAGAAAATTGCTCAGGAGGAATGCATCATTTTTTCAGATTGGCCTGTAATGTAATTATGTGCATTGCCTTCAATTTATTGGCCTTTTACAGATGTGCAATCCAAATGGATGTTACTTCAACTTGTGGAGTAATGAATATTTGTTTTCTCCTTGCCTGTTTCACATCTTTTCTGTGGAGGATATTTCTGGACAGAAATTGACTGGTGGTCATAAGCATTAAGAGAGTTTGAAGCTCCCCAGGGGAACCCAGTACAGTTATAAAGTTGTAGTACATGTAGCCATGCACACACAAAAAGAAAAGTGTTTGCAGGTGAAGAGACTCGGGGGACAAGGATTTTTTCTTTTTTTAGTTTATTCTTCTGTTTGTTTCAAACCCATTTGCAGACAAGGTAATCTCCTGGCTCATTCTAGCTAAGGACAAAGGGAAAATATTCCTTGAGGAATAAAGAATTGATAGGTAGATACCAGCAGACAGTTACATAATGGGCCCTTCATGTACTATGTCCATAATAGGCCATTTCATGGGTATCCCTACACTTTTTCTAGTATGTATTTTACATGGATCTCTCAATTGATGCAGAGAAGTTCTAAAGGAATAGGTGAAGAGGTACTGAACTGTCCCAGATGCAGGCTATACTAGAAAATGTCTCTCTTCCATTGTCATCTCATCATTTCCAGAGGTAAAACTTTTGGCACACCCCTCTTCCCCCTGCAGTTTACAGGTTGAACATTATTTCTTTTATTTTTTCTCTCTTTTTGGCCATTCAAAACGAATCCCAGTGATTATATAGGCATCACTTATAGACATTTCAAGGAAATCTCTTAAATGATGATGAGTTTTTATCATTGTAAGTTGTTTCCAGGGGTCTCTCCGTGTCCTGGCAGGTCTGACTCCATAGGGAGAGTGAATGAACAAGGAAAACCTTTTGTCCTTAATTTCAGGTGGAATCTGGCAAGTTCTGCCCTCTCCTTCGACCCCTGAGGTCAGTCACTGCATGTCCACTATGAGGAGAGTATGACCACAACACACCTGCAAAACCATTCACTCAGTATCACAGTAAGAGGATTTTCATACAGAGTAAACTGGGAAGCAGACAATACATGTGAAAGACACTGGGTAGTAGAAACTAACAGTACTTCTGCCACTTCCAGTTTTCTGCCAGAAATACTGAAGGTGGAAAGAGTGTGAAAGGCATTTTGTAGACACTAGGGATTACAGAAGTCACCGCAGAAGGGCCACAGAAAAGCACACACTTGAGCAGCATTGATGCATACCTTTCAGTGTCCAAATTCTGCGTGATGGGCTCTCTGAAGGACAAGGGTTCAGACCACAGGATCTGTGCCCTTTGGTGGTCTGTTATATATCTAAAAGGTTATGGAAGGAGGGCAGTAGTTGTCTAAGAAATGTACAGCAAGTTTCAGTGTACACACACACACACACACACACAAAGATTCATGAATGGATCAAAATTTCCTGTCAGTTGGGTACTCTCAGTGAAGACAGACATCACTGCTCCCTGTTCTGTGCCTTTAATCTTCCGTTTTGCTCATTCTGCTCTTTAATCATCAGACAACTCCTGACAGTAATTGTGGATGTCCCTGGATAGCTCAGTAATAAATGTATCCTGAACAAACATGCCTGTCAGAGTCTATTTAGCCTCGGGCATCAAGCTTATGACCTCATGAAAGAGAATCTTTCTTAAGTTCGCTAAACAACTCTCAAAGTTAATCTCTATTTGTTATAATCATTAACTATTTTTTTGCTATTTTCCTCAAGTGTTCAGGATAGGACCCTGAAAATTACATAGGTACCAGACTTTGGACCCCAGACAACACCTCCGTGTTCAAGCCTTAATGCCCAGACCATTGCATTCTGCTCCTTCAAATCTTCCTTTTGGGAAGAGCAGTAGCAACAGAACAACAGAATGTTGCAGAGTATTGTTAATAGAAATATACTTCTCTCCTCTAAGATTGCTGCAGCAGTATGGAGGACAAACTTTTTTTCTTTATTCAGTTTTGAGAATAGTACATTTGCTGTGAGAGTTTCACAGAGTAATGTGGAGTTGGAGAGGGGTTTCTTTCATTGTTAATTATTTGTGCTTCTAGGCTAGTGACCCAAACTATATTTAGCTCCCCATCAAAACCAAAACCTGAAAATTAAATGGACTGGAATGGAAAGGTGGTCTCTGTGTCACTCTCTGGTTTCTGTTTCACAAGATGCAATCTTCCTCGATTTCCAAAACCAATTTTCTCCCATCATCTTATGAAAGTAGAGGTCATCCTGTGAAATGTGATATCTCACCGGTTTTTATAAAGGAATGTGCCCTTCCCCACGAAAGCAGGGTTCATTAAATCATGTAGCTGATCAGATAGCTGAAACCTTGATTGGCCGGCAGCCAGGGTGAAGAAATCCATGGGGAAGAGGCACATGGCACCATCCAAATAGGCTGGCCCTGATCTAGGGTATTTTAATCACACTGTTATAGAAAGGAAAGGGGAATCTCAAAGAAGGGCAGTATGGGAACTTTATTGACTTTTAAGGTCAACAGAAGATGTGAAATAATCAGCCAGCCACATCTGTGTTCCACAGTTTAGCATTTATTCCCAGGCACCACTTTACCACTAATCAGAATTCAGAAATAATGCACAGCCCACTTCTGCCCTTGTTGCATGCCTTCTGTCCACAGTGTCCTTACAGAAGTCGGCAGAATGCTGTTTGGAGCCACTACCAATAGGCAGCTGTTTCTGGAGTAGGTCATAGCAAAGAGAAACATTTCCTGCAGGACTGGAACTCCGGTAAGTTCTGAGAGTGAGTCTATGGTCTTAGGCAAACTTCAGGTAAAATGATGCCTTGGACTAACAGAGTACTCAAGAAACCTTATGTATGCTAGGTAGAACATGAAAAAGTGTGCAGGAACAAGTGTGATTAAGAAGGTATACCTTATGTTCAACCTGGACATCAGGGTTGGATACCTTCAATTTAGATGATTTTAGAACAACTGTTATCTAGAGTTATGGGTCTCATTTATTCCCCAGACTCCACGTGGAACAAAAGTGGACTGGATTTAGGCAACACCCTAATTTCCTTTTAAAGGTGGTCAAATAATATGTAGAGCCAGTGACTCAAAGAGCAGTCAGGCCTGAATCAAAAGCGAAGAGCCTGTCTGTTTCAGATTTTCAAAGTATAGATAATCTGAATCTATGAAGGGATAAAGCAAACACAGGAAAGTATCTAAGTATTCATCACAGCTGCCTGGAGCTCTGAGGCAAAATATGCTGGGGACTTTATATCAGCCAAGAGGCAGGGAATTGTCAGGGCATTCTCAATTCAAACAACCATTCCTCAGGCTTGAGGGTTTAGCTCAGATGAGCAACCTCCCTTCTGACTTTTGATCTGAGTCTGTCCTTATGATCTTGAACAAATTCCCCTCTGTCCAAATGGGCCTGCCCACTTTTCCTTCCCAAGGTATTATCAGAAACAGCCCCTAGGCTGAGTGGGCTTGCAGGTCCCTCCCAGCTTCCACTGTCAGAGGATGTTTAGGTTGGGTATTAGAAAGAGGTTCTTCACCCAGAGGGTGATTGAGCACTGAACAGGCTCCCCAGGGAAGTGGCCACAGCACTGAACCTGGCAGAGTTCAAGGAGCATTTGGACAATACTCTCAGGCTGGTGTGGCTCTCGGGGATGATCCTGTGCAGGGCAAAGTGTTGGACTCGATGATCCTTGTGGGTCCCTTCCAACTTGGCATACTCTGTGATTCTGTGAATGGTGTGTGCAGCTCTGAATATCAAACTGTTCATTCTGAATCTTAAAATTTGAAAATATACATGGATTTATCAACTAATATCAATAAACAGCCAATGCATTGCTTTACATTCTGTTTTGGGGGTTTTTTTCTTTGGTTTTGGTTTTGGTTTTGATTTTGTTTTTTTGCAAGTGTGAAACTGAGGCATTGAAAGGCATTGGGTTTGGAATAAGATGTAGGACTGAAAATTAATGCTATCAGAATTGAAAAGAGTCTCTGTTAGCTAGAAAGAGCTGCCAAAAGGTCCTCTTCAGCTAAGCAAAATGAAATCTGTAAATTCAGGGTAGCTGACCCTTCATTCACAGGAATCAGAACACCTCTGACCTAGGGTGAGGTGTTCAAACACCAAATGCCTTGCTCACTAGCTGTTGTCTGAGAAGTTTTTCAACTCTTTGGAAATATTGATATTGATTCTGGAAAATAGGAGTTAATCTGGAAAGACAGACAAACACACATAAATAAAGTGCGTTTGAGTTTAAAGAAAAAAGTTAGCATCATGCCATTGAACTATTGACAAGGCTGTCACAAATATCATCGTGTCTCAGTGTAAATAAACAAGCTTAGTGCTGTTATTTTAGAATAAAAGGCCGGAATAGGTTTTGTATTGACTTTCTAATACCCACTCAAGAGTTGGAAGAAGAAAATTAAAGATAATAAAGTAAAAGTGCAAACCATAAAAGTGAAGACAGCTGGTGCATAGTAAACTGAATGTGAGTCCTCTTCAGTTCAGGAAACCAATTGTGTAACTCAGTAAAGGTCAGCAGCAAAGATAAGAAGTTGAGCTTGTCAGTGAATCCCCTTCTATATTTGGAAGGATGACGACTGCAGGATGATATGATCTTGGTCTGCAGTGATTCAAAGGCTGGTGCTCCTGTACTACTCTTTCTGTGTGCACTTGAGACCTGGATGATGTTCCTGGGCCCTGTCACACTCATTTGAAGTTGACCTGCTCTTGGATAGCTTATCCAATCCACTGGGCAACAATGATAATGTAAACTGGTAATATCATCTTAACTCAGTTCAGTGACAGGGATATTTATAACTCCCTACAACAGAACCAGGTGTGATCCTAAGCTCTCTGCATTTGCCTTTCTTACTAAACACTTGTTCTGATGCTACAGAAATGTCATGGTATCTTTTCTCGAGCTCATCCCTTTGTGGACAAATTCAGCCCTTATTTTGGGTAAGGGTTATTCCTGGAATAACCCAATCATCTTCATCAGGTTCTTCATAGAGCTCCTTTCACTGGGAACTTTACAAGCTTCTGTGATACTTTGTGGACTTTCTCACTTTCTTTTTTCATCTTAAGTGAAAGAGGATACAAATATTTTAAAAGATAAGAAAGGACTGGAAAGAGAAATTTGATCCCTCTAGTCCATCAGCCTTGTCAGGAAGGACAACTGTTTTGTCCTTTGTCCCAACTCAGTATGCTTTGAGCAAACTATGAATGAGATGTTAGACCTGCAGGCCCAAGGTGCTCCCCTTAAGGACAGTAAATAACGTGTGGGAGCCCACACATTCCATTTGGCCAGTAAAGTATTACTAAATGAATGAAGTTAAAGACGAGGAAGGGGTGATAGTTGGAGGGGAAGAAGAGATTGCATAAAGGACCTACAGTCTGATGAGTATTTTGAATGATGGTGAACTTGATGAGGATGAGAATATGAGGAAGAACTTCTTTATTGTTTGGGTGGCCAATCACTGGAACAGATTGCCCAGGGACATTGTGAAGGCTCCCTCCCTGGAAATATTCAAGAACCATCTAGACGCAACCTTGTGCAATATGTTCTAAGATGACCCTACCTGAGGAGGGAGATTGGACCAGATGGCCTTCTGTGGTCGCTTCCAACCTGACCCATTCTGTGATTCTGTGATTTTGGGCATAGGGTTCAAAGAAGGGACAGGGCAAGAGCCAGTGGAGAGATTTGTTCTGATCCCTTACAAACAGCAGATGTGGAAGACATTAACAGCACTAATGACTGTGGATTGCTGCTTCAAGGACATAAAAGCCATCTCTGCCTAAGTATCCCTTCATCAATGTGACCAAGGCATGAACAAGGCTTTTACTGAACATGCCAATATGCATGATTTTGAATCAAATCAAAATATACTTTAGATCTGAAGTGCTTCAGACCTCAGGTTCTGCCTTGTTCAGCTCCCTGGGTTTTCAATGGTGTTGCCTCGTAACATCCAGCATGTCAAACTCATACAATTAGAGGTGTGTAATGGCCCATGAGTTGTTGGATATATGCAAAGCATTCATGCAATCATTTAGTTTTAATCTAATTGGTTACTGTGTCTAAATAGTGCCATTTAAATAGGTTTCTTTGACATTCCTTGACGAATTCCTTTCAGATGGAGAGTCAGCTGTGAGGCAGAGAGGAGTTACTTGTTTTGTTTTCAATTTCAAGGGAGAAACTTGAGCTGGAAAACTCAGAAAACCCAGATCTATGTAGAAGCTGCAACTCCTTAGTCAGAAAAGAGATGGAGCTGCAATTGTGTGGATAAGCTCTAGTAGCTTGTACTGGGAGTGTAAAGCAAAGGGCTGATGGAAGTAATAGTACTTCCAATTTTTGCACTTCTTCCGTGGAGGTTTGAAAGCAGGAGTAGCCTTTGACACTTCTGCCTGGCCTCGTACACTTCAGTTAGTGACTCTTGCATCTGTCCCACAGCGTCTTGCTCAGCCAGAGGTATCTAATTGCCTTGGAAAGTCTCAAAGCAAGGGAGATGTTGCCACATCCCTAGTCTCAATGGTTAATTACCCTCACTGGTTAATTATACCCACTAATTCCTATCAGTGACAACAAGGTGACCATAAGGCTTCTGGAGTTTTTTCCTACTGAATTTAATTTCTCTGAGCCTCATCTTCACCCTTGTTAAAATGGAAGTAATAAACAAAGAGCCAGATCATCCTCTGATGTAAATTGGCAGTACTGCGCACAAAAGCCACCTTTCCTTCCCTTTTCAAACAGCCTTTACACAATGAATTTAATTGCCTTCCTGGGCTTTCCAATTTCTACTTAAATCTACTTGTTTTGGGGTTAGAGTCCTTTGAAAATCCTGCCTTTGTCACTCTGTACTCTGGTAGGCAGGAAGAGAAAGTCCTGAACGTGACATTGCCTGTGAAATGATGCAAGCCCACTATCTCTGCAGCATTGTTCTTACAAGCGTGTATCATATCAATAAAAGATTATCCAAGTTCAGGAATGAAAAAATAAAAATGAAGCAGAAAAGGATTGGGAATCATTCACAGCAGGTCATTTTGGCTGGACTGCAATCAACTTGCCAGACTTGATAAGACAGGTATTTGAGAGAGTATTGATCTCAAATATTTTCTCTTTTTAATTTCATTTTTTGTATTTGTTTATACTTAACGCTTAATAAGCTCCTTGCATCTTACATGCAGCCTCTGGCTTGGGTACTGGCTGCTTCTAGAAAGTCATGTAAAATTTCTGCAGCTATTGGGCCAGCCTCGATTTTTGTATCACAGGTAAGGACTCAGCTCAGCTTTTCCTGCCTCTCTCCAGCTTGTTTTGGCATGATTAAGTAAATCCTGGGGTTCGCAAGACCAGTGCAATTCCCTTACTACATTGTCATTCTGAGCCCACAGTTTGTGCGTGTGTGGGCTCAGCATTTCTATTTGCCTTCTGGTAACAACTTCAGGTGCCCTCTGCCAGTGGTCTGAGGAGCTCAAGCAATATAGGTACACCTAATAAGATGCAGCAGTTCTTGATCTTCACATTTTGCCAGGCCACACAGAGAAGGTGAGAGGGGAAACAGAGGCACAGAGGTGAAAACTACTTTTCCAAGGTCGTATCACTGACCATGTCAAAGCCTGACTAGTGTCAGAGTGCTCTCAGTCACTCTCTAGTGAGTTATCTCCAGCACCAGAAAACCTCTCCAGGGTGATTTAGAGGGGTATGATTTTAACCAAGCTCAAGGCCTAGCAGTCTAATGCATCTTCTCCCAATGACTGGTGTGCACATAATTCATCTCGTTTTTCAGGCATTTGTGACTAATACAAGAGCTGCTCACCCTAACCTGCCTGTATGATTCATCTGTGTTTTGTACAGCTTTTGTTACTCAAACTGTAACTCTCAAGTGCAAGGGGTTAAAACAAAATTAAAGAGTGATATCTGACAGCAGATGGAGATTTAATAACATGAAGAGTAAAGGTTTTTTCCTGGATCTTGTTCCAAATTGTATCAGTGTTTGGAGATGGTTAGACTTGGGCCAAAAATAACAAAAACATTGAAACTTGAACTCCGATCTGAACAATATTTTGCTGATTTTATATCCAGTGTTTCTTGATAGGATCAATGTCTGTTAGGATGGTGTTGTGCTAGGATAGATCCACAGAATCGTAAAATTGTTTAGGTTGGAAAAATCCCTTAAAATCTTTGAGTCCAACTGTTAACCCAGCAGTGCCAATTCCACCACTAAACCATGTCCTTAAACACCACATCTACACATCTTTTACATATCTCCAGGTATGGTGGCTCAACAACTTCCCTGGGCTTCTCTGGGAAAGGGTGCTTGACAACCCTTTCTGTGAAAAGATTCCTGATGTCCAACCTGAACCTCTCCTGGCACAGCTTCAGGCCATTTCCTCTCATCCTGTCACTGGTTCCCTGGGTGCAGAGCGTCCCCCACCTGGCTACAGCCTCCTTTCAGGTAGTTGTAGAGAGCAAGAAGGTCCCTGCTGAGCCTCCTTTTCTCCAGGCTGAGCCCCCCACAGCTCCCTCAGCTGCTTCTCATCAGACCTGTGCTCCAGACTCTTCCCCAGCTCCGCTGCCCTTCTCTGGACATGCCCCAGCACATCAGATAATGAGAGGAGGCAGATAGTTCATTTCCATTGTGAGTTAAACCTTGTTTCATTTGTAGATTTGGGATCTGTTTGCAATAATGGGCTACAGCTGAGCTGTGAAAAAGGTATTCCAAAGAAAAGCATATCTTAGAGCTGTACCTCCTTCTCTACTTGATATTTGGTTTGGCACCATATCCAATCCTTGAATGCAGTTAAAGTTTTGTGTCACTTTCTTCCCTCAGTCAAATAAATCGCCACTTTCTTTATTTAATCAGCTTAATAGGATGACTAAAAGTTAAAATATACAAGTGTGCTCTGCTTTAATGTTTTGGGTTTTTTGTTTAGCTCCCGGTTTTAGAAGGTGTTGACTTAAAAGAATATAATAGCTCCTGCTTGAATTTAAATGCTTCCTTTTGTTAAGAAGATGCCCATGAACTCTATTTTTTCATTGTTATTACTAACCAAAGAAAGTCAGTTTGGTTTTGAATCAACTGTTTCACTCTAGGGGAGAGTCAAACTCTGATCAGGCTGCAGGCTAAGAGATGTAGGAATACACAGTTTAAACACTTGGTGATTTTTTTTTTATTACTAAGTACAAAGCTGTCCACTCCAAATAGGAACACTGAGCTCAGTTTTGCTATCCCCTACAAGTTTCCCTTTCCAATAATCACTGCATGATTGGTAGTTAGCAGAAGGAATTTTATTTAGGACTCATGTTTTGATAAGATTTTAAAATATTTTTTAAAAAAAATCCGAAATGACAAGCACTGCTAAATAGGTGGTTAACCAGTCACAAAGAACAGATCTAAAGCAATACACATTTTCAGAGAAACTGCACAACGTAAGCCCTTGGGGGACAGACTCAAGTAAAATGAAATGGGGTTTGCAAATTCATTGAAATTAGGTGAGGCATTGGAGAACCATCACCATTTAAAGAAATTGATGAGCCCTTGTCTGTATGTGCAAGTCCACAACATTAATCATTCACCCAGACAGGAATGGACTGTAGTTTTCAAACAGGATTTGCTGAGGGGAGTTGGGTGGTTTGGAAGATCTGTTTTTATAGCTGGTGCGGCACATAGTGCAGTAGAGGTATATGTATACAGCTCTTATAGCTCTCCCTACACCCAGTTACCACAGCACCTTGTCTCGTCCCTCAGGCAGCCCTGTTTGCTGCTGACACTGGCCAGGTCTTGAGGCTTCAGTCAGTTCACCTGGCACCTTCCTCTGCAAAGACTGATCTTAAGATACCAGTCTGAATCCAAGCTCTCTAGAGCAAGTCATGTTCCTCTTCTCTCTGCCCATGCCTCAGTTTCCTAACTA
Source organism: Campylorhamphus procurvoides (assembly GCA_013396655.1). Taxonomy (NCBI): domain Eukaryota; kingdom Metazoa; phylum Chordata; class Aves; order Passeriformes; family Dendrocolaptidae; genus Campylorhamphus; species Campylorhamphus procurvoides. The sequence goes on from WBMV01004765.1 coordinate 767,794, forward strand.
TGCAAAGTACAAGAGATATGTATAGGTCTGTCTTGTAAAATTGTTGCAAGAGAGGGCAAAAGAAACATTTCCGAGATTAAATAATAAAATAAATAAATAAATAAATGAAAGTCCCATTGAATTTCATTTACTATTAGATTTGTGGGAAGTCCAGGCCAGTTGCTATGCTTTTAGCTTTCAACTCCAGTGTGCACTTCTTGACTCCTTTCTCTCCCATCATTAAGGTCTGATCCTGCCAATTTTACTAGCAAGAGTAAACACTACCCTTTGAAAGTGTGACATTGATTGACATGTAAAAACTTCACATTACATAGGGTGTTGGGAGTGAATAAAGATTTCAGGCTCAGATTTACAAAGGTTGAAGTAAAGACGGCTAGGCAAGAGTTGTCTGCTCTCATCCCTCAACGCCTGGCTGCCCCAGTGTGCGGGTCTGCATCCTCAGGACTGGTGTCCTTCAGATGAGCCATTCACCAGTGCTTCCTTGTCATGCCCTGCCTCTTTTGTGCTGTCCAAAAAGAGCTTAAAAAGATCCCAATATAACTTTCCCATAGGAGATATTACCTCAATGTCTTTGCCAAAGTTTCCCTCTCCCTGTAACATAAGACCCACATGTGAGCTGAGGGCATGACAACTTCCAGATTTGAACTATGCAGGGACAGACTGTGCCCTTGTTTTACAGGCTCTGCAGAGAAAACCCTCACACCTGCCACCACTGTCATCAAACACCACTCCATGGATGGTGTTCCATGGGATGAAGTTCTCTCTCAAAGCCAGGCTTGTCTCATTCGCATTTGAAGGTCCTCTGCATTGAGTCTGCTTTAAGATCTCACCTTATTACAAAGGCTGGACATCTTTCTGTCAAAAAAAAACAAAACATGTTATGCTGGGGATATATACCAGGTAACTCAGCAGTGGCCTAAGTCCTTACCTGTACCCATATGAGTATGAGTGTTGTATGCTGCACTTGCTTCATCCAACACTTCTCATTTTTTCACTCATCCAGCTCTTGCTCAGCGTGGGTGAGCCCTAGAGCAGGAAGAAAAGGTAAGGGAGATCCCATGCTCAGTTCTCACCTTCACCATACAGCACTGTTATTAGCCTGTCAGTACTGGAGGCAGGTCACTAAATTTGCACCTTTAAAGTCCTGCTTTGATGCAGCATCTCTTTAGTACTGGTGAAAGGCAGGAGGGCATCTTAAAGATAGCCACTGATTCCCCTATTCTTCACCAAATCATAAGATACTCTCCCTCTTCTTCCTCCTCCTCTCTCAGCCAAGGGGAAGTGTGTGTGTCTCTACAACTGCAGCAGTTGGCTGCTCATTCACAGATTAACTGCTTCAGCTCTCTGCCTTATTGCTATTCAGATTCATTTCCCCATCCCATCAGGCAGTAATCCAGTAAAAGATGTCAGCTGGTTATCAGAATCATCTGGGAAAAGTTGGGAGACCCTTAACAGACTTCCCCTTCCCATTGCCAGCCCCCTGCTACTAATTCAAATAGTCCCCAAAGCACTGGGTTGTTTTGGGAGTTTTTTTCAATTTCCTTTCTCTTTGTCTGTGTTCTTGATTTTGTTGTTGGTTTGGGGATTTTTTGATTTTTTTTTTTGATCTGGACCCAGCTGCAGCCCTGCGAATTCCATCTCCAAAATGGAAGCTTGGCTAAGCTGGAAGCTGTCAGCACCAATGGTTAGTAGCTGACTGCTGCCTCTTGCCAGGGAAGGGGGAAGATGAGTCCCCAGGCATTGAGGCAGCATGAAAAGTGACTACATCTAAATACTTCAGCACATGATTTCTTTCCCATTACTTTGATTCAAGTCTCCCTTAATCCTCAGCTGCATTAATGCAGTTAGTAGGTTATGAGTGCTGCATGTGGATGCCACTGGATTTGAGTCCTTCACACAATTGGTTGGTAAATAATTTAGTACCAGTTTTGCCTGGAACAGAACCTGAAAATAGTCAGGCTGCTTATAACTCCTGCTTTCTCCCTTTCCACTTTTTTTCCCTTCACAAGCACTGGGGGGTTGTTTGTGCAAGCAGAGCCTGCCATTTTACATGTCACAGCTTCCTCCTGTCCCTGCTCATCAGAATCCTTAATTTATTTTCGAGAAGAGAGGGGAGGGGAAGAGTGGGGTCAGGCCAGAGAGTTGGAGCTACAGACAAAAGAGCAACTGCACACTCCTGACTTGGAGTTTGCAAACAGTAAGAATTTGCTCAAAAATTCTGCCACCAAACCCAGTTTTTCCTTTATATCTGGTGCTTTTGAAAGAGCAGAGTATTCATTTCTTTGAGATTCCTCCACTTCTTAAACCCAGTCTAAGGTCAGCATGACAAAGGCAGACAAAAAATGATAATAGCAAGGAAGGAATTTATGAGTTTAGGAAAAAGTCCTAGATGAGCAAGGAAACAAGAATTCCACTGAAAGGGCTGGACTAAATTCAAGTGTTAGGATTTTCTTTGGGCAGTTGTAATAATATCCCTAATAATGTCTCTTGTCGCATTTCATTTCTTGTCATACTTGTCTTCCTACCTGCTACTGACCATCATGCACCACAATGTCTACTGTTTCCCATGCTACAGCTTCATTACAGACACCACCCTCCTCATACATATGGAACTGACCTTCACTCAGCAGATGTGGAGCAGATTCTGAGTCCCTCAGCTCACCATTGCTCCCAGTCCAGCTGAGGTTCCTCTTGATTTGAATCATGGAGCATTTTCCCTCTCCTAATCCTATGAAATACTTATAAAGACGGGAGATGACTTCATAGCTGATTTTGTGAGACCCAATTTACTAGTATCTATGGAAGCAGTGTGGGGGACAGGAGAAATCACAGAAAAAAAAATTGCTGTTGAATGTTCTCTTAAAGAGAGGCTCCGATTCAAATAAGTTACCCATAGAAGCTGATGGGCAAAATATTTCATTTTGTGGTATTTGGGAGATTGTACTAGATGAAAGATATACAGATTCTTGACTTTCTAGTGGCTGTTAGAGTAAATACTGCTGGGACCTTTCTCAGCCACTGAGGCCAACCAATGGAGAGCAACTTGTGTTACCAAAATCTGTTAGCTTCCAGAACAGGGTGTTCATATCACACTGCACATTAAGTGATGAGCTTTGTCCTGTCTTAATTACCTAACCACCCAGAGGATTGTTTAGGAGAATACTAGATAGTGTAGACAAAAATACATGACCCCATGGGCCAATGTAACAGAGTAAGAATGTGAATTATCAAATTTCAGTGGGAGGGACAATTTCTCGTGACTATTTGATATACTGCAATAGACCATGACCACTTTGGAGTCAGGTATTCAGGGTGACAGACAAATGCATTCATGTTTGACTTTACTTGATAATCCCACAAGAGCAGGCTGGAGACCATTCTTCCTTTCTCAGATACAAATTGTCCTAGCACATTGCATTTTGGCCAGTATGCCTTTCAAGCTGCAAATAAACCTGCTAGTCAAACCACAGAACTGTTCATCCTTACACCAGACATTTTTTGGAAACTCTTTGTATTTCATAACTGCTTGTGAGCCCCCACTTGCCCACCCCAGCCCCCACACGTGGCTTTCCAAATGCCTATTATACGACTCTGCACCAACATATGAAATTAACACAGTTTTGTCATTTATGAATATGGGGATTTAATACCATAGTACAGCCACAGGAAAAATGAAAGCTGCCTATGTCCTGCTGCTTCTGCCTTACACCTCCCCAGTGTATGTCAGGGCTTTCACTTGGTTTTGCCTGATTTGCCTCCCTGTTTTGCCTCTTTCTTGCTGCAGTTTCTTTCACCCAAGCAGTCTGAGGTGTTTTGCAGACCTGCTGCAGGTGAGATCCCCAAGCAACACTACATAAAAGGGAACACCAAAGAAGTTAAGCTCAGAAAGTTCATCTTCAGGTGCTTAAACACCTTCAGTATTTGGGGACCAGGCGGGTGACCTGCTTGCTAGAGGTGGTACCACTACATGTTTGGAGATGGTACCTCTGCATGTTTGCAGATCCTGTTGGCTCCGGTACAAGCAATGGTTGCTTAGCAACTTTGAGATGAAGGCCAACTATTTTGATGTCTGAATAAGGATTCAAACATTTAATTTCAGAGACCCACATTTGAAAACACTGGTTTAGGCAAATGGATGAAGGTCGCATGCAGAAATGGCAGCTGAGCATGAGGGGCAGAGCCAAACTTGCTTCTCAACACTGGTTTCAATCAGGAGCAACCATTTGATCCCTCTCTAGATATGTTTTGGATCTTTGGTGCTAGGAATCACACTGTCTGCCCTGGCATGGCTAAAGCTGACTCCTGGGAATGGAGTATTTGTGGAAATGGGTCAGGTGAGTGTTTGAAATGTCTGTCCACCCTAAGTGCCTGCATCCAAATCAAGTATACTCACTGATGCCTTTGGTGACATGGGGACAAGGGATGGTGGGGCACTGAACTGCTCATTAGGAATCTCCAGCTTGACTCCCAGATCCTTCTCAAGGGGTCACACTTTTGCCCAGTCTGCAAAATGGGAATAGTGATGCTTCAACCATCTTTGCCAAGAGCTTTGAGAGGCTTGTTTCCCTCCTACAAATGCTACGCAAGACCTAAATAGCAGTGTTATTTCTAGTGTGTTATCCTGATATAGCGTGAGAGGCATAAACAACATCCACATTTGCTGATGGTGACTCACTGTGAGCCTTTGAGGGTTGTGTGGAAGGGCTTGCTCTGATGTTTTTGCTGCTCTGAGATAGATTATTGATTCTCTTTATCTGGTGTTCGTCTTACAAACCCAAGGTGATGAGCATCCTGTTAGTTTCAAGAGCACTGGTGCTATTTTTCTACTGCTTCAAGGGACACAGAATATGATCCAAGTACCCTCAGATGAGCAAAAAAAAACCAGGTCAACCTGGTTCACATCAATTAAACTGCCAACTCCAAGGGAAGGCTGAAAAGTAAGATTGGATAACAAAAGCAGACCTTGTCCAGTGAGAGGGTCAGAAATTTTCCATTAAATTGTACTTTGTTTGGCTTGGGTTGGCTTCTTTTGTTACTTACTTTGTTAGGAAACACCAGATCATTGAAAACAGTGTCTTTCATCTGGGTAAAAAAAAATCCAGAGAAAAATCTCAGAAAAGTGTCAAAATGTTTGTTTTGACATTGCTGCCAGAGAAAAAAATTATGTGATCTTTCCCATTATAAAAGAATTTGTTATTTTAGAAATGTAATCTTATTCCCAGGTAATTAATGTGAGAAAATGTGTGGAATCTAACAGATCTATATATACAGCTGTCAAGATACAAAAATAAGGATTTGGCTTTAACACAATAGGGATTTTGTTCTTCTCAATCCGTAGCAGAAAAGGTCCCTCCAGCAGCAGCTGCAACGTCAACATTCCTTTCTTTGCTGCAAACCCTCCAGCCAAAAAATGCTAGATGCAAAATTTACCACATCTCTTTACAGAAAGCCTGTCATGGCTCTCTCCCTCACCCCACCTTCTGCCTTTCTTGAAAGCCATAAATATGAAGAGGCCAGCTGAAGTTAACTGCAAAATACCCACTTGCAAACAGGTGTAACAAAAGAGTGAGTCGGAAATGAGTGCTCTGCAGAAAAGAGAGGGAGAGAGGAGGTGGGGTGGGAGGCGGGAAGTGGGGAAAGGGGAAAAAAATAAAACCACTACATGATTGAAGGCCTTATAAATGTAAATGGTTTGACAGAAAAGGTTTAGCAGCCCTGGGTAGAAGATTGCACTTGCTGTTCCAAGGCCCTTATTTTCAAAATCGCAATGCTGGATCCCTTTCGAGGCTGGTCCCTATGTTTGCTTTTTCAATCAGTGAATATCAGGTTGTTTCTTTTTTTATTTTTCTTTTTTTCATTCTCTCTGCACTCAGATGTGCCAGGCTTAAATGAAACCTCAGAGAGAGAGACAGAATATGAGCTGTGTTCTGGACCTTTGAAAGAGCTCATCCTCATTGCCTTTATTGCTACTTAGTTATGAATGTGCCATCTCCCCCATACGACCCCCCCTTCCTCGCCAACCTCCATCTCTGGTTTTCCTGCAGCAAATCCCACCTTCCCTTTTGGATGTTTTTTACTTTTTTTTTTCCCCTCTACATTTATCTATATATTTTACACCCAGTAAGTCAATCAGTTTCAAATTATTGGTCCCTGAGACAGATGTTTGGTGAGTCATTTAGCTGTGCGAAGTTCTTCAGACAGTTTGCTCTTCCACCTCCTGTTCATTTAAAGCATCTTTTGAGGCTGATTTTTCCTTTTCAAAATGTCTTTAACTGCCGAACGTTTGCTCCCACCGGGCAGTCTAATGATGTTGGACACAATATGTGTGAACATCTCTTTAGAGGCCATCTCCCCTAGGCTACATTCTTGCCTATAAAATCATTGTTTATTTAGTCCTTAGGCCTAGGAACCATCTGCAGTCCCCATGGCTCCTGTTGTTTTTAAAGTCCTATTAAGTTTCTGCACTTCTCCTCAGAGCATTATTTTATTTCTAAACAACCACAGACAACTTCCTGTCAACGCGGCTTCTGCCAGGCAAATTAGAGATGACAGTTTCATTCTTCTGACTATAGCAAGCTCTCGTCTGATGTTATTTAATGTGAAAAACAACTGTTATATAGAGAGTGATTTAAAAACAATGAGGAAAAATAATAATAGTAATAGTAGTCGTAATAATTTTAAAAGAGAAGATAGGAAAGGGTGGCACAGAGACTCTGGGTTAAGGTGCTCAAACAGTGACTTTACCATTCTGGAAAATATAAAGGAATGGAAGGCTCTGTATAATGGTTATAACACAAGAGAATCAATGAGTTCTGACTTGATGTCATTTTCAATCTTTCTTTTCCTGACAGGAACTGAAAACATTTTTGTATGGTTTGGTAAGGTTTATTTTTGCTTTCCCTCCTTGCTGTCTTTCCCCACCTCCCATTCCCTTGCTTTGCTGAGTAAGCACTCAAAGCCAGGGACACTGGCATAGCCCTGTCCCCTAAGGGTGAGCCCCTCCTACGCAGCTGCTCCTCGCCTCATCGTCCAGGAGCTATGAACAGACACCAGAGACACCAAAATCAACCCCCTCGGTTGACCAGCATCTCAGAAACAGGAGGTTCTTGGCATTGAGAGCCACCGCCCCCTTGCAAAGCTCTCCTGTGTCTTAGTAGAGGTACCTTATTTAAACAGCTCTGGCTAGAAAAAGATGAAGTCACTACAATGATGTTCGTGTCAGGGATGTCTGAGCAGCTACCCCCGCTGTAGCCACAGACTTCCCCTTGCTCTGCAGGCAAGTGAACCAGTGTAACTCATGCCCACACTTCTAGAAATATTCGTCTCCCTAAAACCAGGAGGCATCATCCATTTGTCCTACTGGGAAAGGTTCCTGGCTTGTGGTGCACCCCAAACCGTGACCAGGTACTGACTGTGAAGTGTGAGAGTGCCCAGGTATTGACTGTGAGAGTGCTGTGCCAGACTGTACATCAATGACAAAACAATAGGGAGAACAAGAGCCAAACATCCGAGCCCAAACTCCCTCCTTGGACAATGAGATGCCTATGGTGTTTTGACCTTCCCCAGCTCCTAGAACTACCCTTAGGAACAACAAACTTCTGTCTATGACCTCATGCTGACTGCTGCTGATAAAAGGGTAATCAGGGAGAAAGTGAAAAATCAGGAAAAATAAGAGCTAAATCTGTGTGATGCCTGTTTTGCCACGTGCTGATCTGCTGTGATAGCTGGGAGGGAGGTGGCATTTGGTTATGTTCTTAAAGGTCTTCAAGACATGCAGGGAGAGGACTGTAAATGGAAATAGTTAGAAAGGGCTGATGTGTTTTTGGGAGTAATGCTGTGTATTATACTGTAGTAATACTGTGGCTTTGGAGTCCAACACTCCAACATCAGGGAAGGAGGTTTGGGTTGCTTCTGTAATCTTACCTCTGCTGCCTTCTGAATGTTCAGCACTAGGTTGTCAACAAAACCCTCACTTGGTGGAGGTCTGTGTAACTCTATAGAAGATTTAAGTCTGAAATTATATTGCATTATATTAGCAAAGAACAGCACATTACACTATTGTGAAAAGAAGCTGACATCAATGGAGCTATGCTGATTGACACAAGATGAATAGCTGCCTCTTACAGCAATCAGAGGTTGGTTCTTCAGATAGTATGATATCACTTCAGGTGAGTGTTTCTGCAAACCTTAGCTGTTACCATATTTCTACAACCCATTTGTCTCCTTGTATGCTCACCCTGGTTTTGTTCTGTCAGAGCAGTCTATGCTATTCTTATCAACTTAGATGGTTTATCTTCTCCCTATGGCTGGTGTTCTAATCACCTGGGCACCTACCATCTAGTCGGAATTTGCTTTTGGAACAGCAGGGTAGCCTTATAGAGGTACAATTCAGGGGGATATGGCCATTCCATTACTGTGAAGCTCATTTACTGCATACTTGGGTGGTCTATATACTCTAGTAAATTTTCCCTGTTTATGCTGCTGCAGTGAATAATCTCCTGAGTGCTGTTCTCTTCCAGATAGGTTTTCATACCATCCTAAGCACCATCATACTAGAGTGCCTCCCAGTCAGGCATTAAGCATTATGACCAGTTTCTCACCAGTGCAGTCTCTTCTGACATTTTCTTCCTAGGGGGACAAATTTAGGTACATGATCACTTTGATTTTTTTGGTTTTGTTTTTGAAACATGTCTCAATGTCTACATTTGGAGTATGCAGTAAAAGTGTAAGACAAGCAGACATCCCTAGTTCTACAGTGGAAAGATGTCTTCAATCTGTGATGGCCACAGTTTTTATGGAAGCTGCTTCTACAAAGCCCTTGAGAAACCCTTGTCTGTGCTGCAAGCCTTTGGTGTTTCAGACCTGATACTGTCAGTGTGTCTTTCTCCAGAGGGAAGTTGTTGTATGTATGGGTGCAGGTGAATATGCAGAGTATTTGGAGAGACCAAATGCATATAGGCTAAGGACTGCAATGGTGGGACTCTTCTCCAGTGCTCCTCAAAAGAGCTGTGGGCCTTGGGCCCAAAGATCAAGCTCAGAAAAAGTTGGACATTCCACAGGAGGAGATGGTGGTGTGGAGACAAGTTGCAGAACTTACTCTCTGTTTTCATTTCTTGTTCCTCCACCCCAAAGGTGCAGGAGCCCTTCACAGGAGCAAGGCAGGCTCAATTAAATTGGTTTCATTCCCTGGAGCATGCTCACATTAAGTCCTCCCCTCTGGAAGAGTCTCTTCAAATGGCCCTGACAAGTCTCTTAAGGCAAGGTTTATCTGGTTTAATTTGGTTTTTTGCAACTGAGCTAGTCACCTACAGCTCCTTTAAATGCCAGCAGAGAGGAAAGGTAATTCCAGATGGCAATTCATCTCCTTGAAAAAAAGACAGAGCAATTGACTTCCTGAGAAGCCTCTTTCACTCCACAGAGACGTGGGACAGCCAGGCTGTAACTTGGAGATGAAGGGCTTGGACGTGAACCCTTTTGTGGGACCTACAACACGGAGAGCAGATCACAGGGTTCTACCTCAGTCAGGGTTTAAGGAGAACAAATATTTTGAGAGAAAGGGGTGCAATCCCATTCCAGGAAGGAACTGTGGAGAGCATGAATTAGTGTATCCATATCCATTGGGTATGTTGTGAGGATGGGGAGGGAATGCTGTAATGATTAATTTTGTGGTTCTATCCCACTGCACAGCCAAATGGTGGATGTGTCCTCAAACAAGTTTCCCCACATACCAATGATGTCTCCACACCGGATATCTAGCTGTTCCTTTTATATAGGGGAAAAGAAAGGGGGAAAGAAGAGGGAAATGAAAAGAAAAGAAAATTAGTTGGAGCCATTACAATTGAAACCAGACAGTATCCGGATGTGACTGCAATTAAAATGGAAGGCCTTTTAGATGTAGGAAAGAAATCCTGGTTCTTAGAGTCCATGGAGAATGCAGTATTCAGTAACCACAGAGGCAGGCATACATTATAAATACATCTGTAACTACTGGGATAGGTGTGAAGATGTAATTAACTGGAAACCTACTGAGTTTAAATGGACTTTTAGTTGTTTCAGGATTTTTTTCCCTCTTCTTTAGCCCTCCCTCCTCCCATTCTTAAGTTAAGTTTAGACTTGTGGGTCCTCTAACTCCCACTGGCACAGTGTAATTTAGCAAAGGTTGTTCCAGCCGAATTTGAAATTAATAATTTCAAATAGGCAAATCAATGATATTTAAAAGCTCCCTCCTGTGTGTTTGTACAATCTGCACAGGTATAAAAGCTAATCACATCTTGCAGGGGAAGAACATTTGTTATCGGTTTTAAGTAGAGCTTGGCAGTTTGGCGGGATCAAACACCATGTTTCTTTCCAAAATGTGTGTGTGCCTCTGTAATTTAATATTTCTCATTAACTTAGTGCTGTGAAAAGGTGTCAATGCCGACAGGGAGAGGCCAGCGAGGCCCCTGAGAGACCATTTATTTTGTATTACCATGAGATTCACAAGTAGAAGGAAGGGGACATAGAAGGGATCATGCAGGTTCAGAAATAGGCAGCTAAAAATAAGATTTCTGTGGCTATTACTTGTTTGGAGAATTAAGGGCTAGGTTTGGCTCACCTAGAAGACATCCAGAAGGATGCCAAATCACAGACTTCCTTCAAATATCCCTGCAAATGCCATCTTAGATCAGCTCCAGCAGTACTTGTTGTCCTTTGTCATGATCATAGCACTTTCAAATATCATATACCTCATGGAAAAGTATCAGAAAAAATTGCGGACTCTACATTTTTCATAATAGCATTTCTTTCTAATACTGGTAATTTATTTTTAGTATCCACCTGGAAGTAAGATATTGTAAAACCACTCCCCACATTTTCTCTGTTTAGTATAATTTTGAGTGCTATTACTGTCTGCAAATCATAGAATCATAGACTCATAAAATGGCTTGGGTTGGAAGGGACCTTAAAGATTATCTAGTTCCAAATACTACCCCCTTTCTAAGTCCTTGAAGACCTTCAGCTGCAATAATTTCTTGCAGCAAGGAGTTCCATAGGTCAACTCTACAGAAGGCAAAATATATGCTATTTCTATGCCAACTCCAATGTATAATTTATTTTCTGGATTAGTATTTTGCCTGTGCTTCTACATGAAAAGATCCTATTCAGCCCAGTGCTGTCTCATACGGAGAAGAAAAGCCAGCTGGCTGTGCTGAAATACTCTTTCAAAAAGTTCCAAGAAGGAGGAAGAGTCTCACATTTGTATTCTCCTTGCAACATCTCTTAATAATTTAATTCCCATTAGAAGTGCCTGTGTTGTAGGGGGGAAAGATTTATAGAGAGATTTCACTCCAGGTTGGGTTTTTGTCTTTCTGTGTTTTCTTGGCATTTATCATGCATGTTTTAATTTGGATCTGAGTCTTGCTACCATCTGGTCATTATTGCAAAGAAATATTCATTTTCTCTGAGTGACATGGGCTTCATTCATCATGGAACTAGCTGATTGCCCCTCGTTTTTTTTTCCCATTACTTGGAATGAAGTCTGAAGATACTTAGCACCAGACATAGCCATAGTCAATAAAGTTTGCAAAGTCAGTGGCAGCTGGTAACTGGGCAGTGGAAAAATTAAGTGGCACTTTTTAGGCCCTGATCCTTCAACTGTTTTCCACACATCATGCAACGGCAATGCAGCATTAGAGGCCAAGTCAACATAGAAAGGGATCGGAAGTGAACTAGGGACTCCATTCTCCTTCTACTATGCAACTGTGAAGTGCTGTCACCATCAGAATGAAACTTGGAGGTTTTTGCTGTGACCTGAACACAAGGAAGATAAAAAGGAGACAATTTAGCCCAGAGGAATGCTGCAACAGCTATGCTCTGTTTCTCTCACAAAGGGAAAACACTTCTAAGAATGACAGATACAGAGGCAGTGTGAGTTCTTCATGAAAAGGTCTCATAAGTCAAGCTTTGGAGGGAAATTAGACATGATCACTTTTAGGTTCCTACCATGTAAGGACCTTCCCTGAATGCCTTTCACTGCAGACAATGGGCACAGGAACTGGGGAGCAAACAGAGGGACTCATAACTAGTCTGAGGACTATTCTGCATGTGCAGTGACCCCCAACTGCACCTTCACACCCTCTCCAAATAAATTGCCTGTGACTATTCTTTCCCTTCCCAGGCACTTCTCACATCCTGTTGTGTAGATCCCTGGACTAATCCTTCTTTGGTTCCTTAAGTTTGCAAACAACCCTTTGTAGCAGTTACTGCAAAGAGGAAGGCTGCATGGGTGATGGGAAGGGGTGCACCTGGGTCTCTGCAGGCTGTGAAAGCTGGGTGTGAGTCAGAGGGCTGGACTAGACAGTCTGAAGGATTGACATCCCTCAGCATCATCATGTACCTCTCCAAATGGGGTATAGCTAAAAAAAGGCTGGCCAGGGGCAGATGGCAACTAGGGATCAGTCAGGAGCAGAGACAGATGGCAACGTGTGACTGGTTGGAAGACAAATTATTGCATGAGATTAGCTGGAAAAGGATGGAAATTGTAAAATGAGACTGGTTGGGAATGTAATGCTGTACAGCCATTTGCAAAGTGCTGAAAATTAGACCACCATCCTAGTTCCCCTGGCAGTCTTGGACCTACTTGTGTTTCCAAGCAGTTCAGAACCACACAGATCTGCAGAAAGCAAAGTGATCTCTCAGGGATAAGATCTGGCCAATGTGATCTCACTATGACCTCTGGATTTGGTCCTAGAGATTAGCTTCTTTTTTGGAGAGAACAGGACCACTGGTAGCAAGCATTGCAGTTTAGTGCTCATCAACAGTTGTCACTGTGCCCAAGGAAATATGTTTAACAGTTTTTGGACACGCATCACATTCTGTTGCACCATGTCTAGGGTGGTATCAAATGGAGCGGCCAACAACTGGAAAAGGTGATAGAACAGCTTGCTTCAATTTGGACCATCTGTGACAGTGAGATTTTGGGGTTATGAATATCCAGTCTTCCTCCAGCCTAGCAAGGCAGAGGGAAAGAGAGAGAGAGAGAAATCAGGAACATCTGTGAATTTGCTGGAGGGCAAAACTAAGCCCCATATTGGGTAGAGCATCCTCAAAACACTGAAAAGACCAGAAAAAAAAAATTCTGTTCTTGATCAAAGCTAGTTTCTCCCCTTCCTAATAGGTGGCTTTTTTGGAGGTTATGCTCCTGCTCAAAGTGATTTGTAGATGGTTAGGTCCCACTACTCCTAGTGAAATCTGTCATGATCTATTCTAACACGGGCAGGAAGCTAAGCAGAGTATTTATTTATTTATTTGACATCAAAGAAGAAGAGTAACAGAATCATCCAGCACTAAGCGTGGATGGGTAGGAGAGAATCAGGGGCAAGAGAGGCAATAAAAATAGAAGGCAGTCCAGATGTTTACTGCACACTAAAATACTGCCTTTCCTCTCTACTGATAACACTGAATGTTATTTTGTTTCTTTGGAATTCATTTTCTGAAAGTGTCTGCATGAGGAACATCTGCTCCCTCAAATCCAGACCTACAATTTGAATAAATTATCAATATCTGGCAGAGCCCGTTATTAATGGCTAGAATTTTATAAGATTCTCCAGTATAATAATACCAAAACTAGTGGCTGGCATTCCTCCCAGAGGGACTCTTATTTGTCCCATTTTATTCTGTTCTGTTTTCTTTTCTGTTTTTCTCTCTGAATGTGAGCATCATTCGTTGATTTTTACCATGGCTCTCTTGGCTAAAGAGAAAAAAAAAATAAAAATGGAAAAAGCCATTAGTATCCTATAAATCAAATAGAAAAATGACATCCTCAAACATAAGAGTCCCTTGAGTGTTTTGTTATTATTACCTGTACAAGGTTACACATGTGGCTTCAGAAATATCTTCTTCCATCAAGAATCATCAGGTAGTAAGATTTCTGACTTCCATGCAATAGACGAGTTTTATTAACTTCCTCTTCAGCATATACCCTGGTAATTAATGATGCAGAGCACCTTTGAGGTACCCTAATGTAGGCCGTTTATCAAAAACTGCAACTGCGTAGAAAGAGAACTATGTTCCTTCAATATGATAAATCCAAGCGTGTGCTGGGGTGTTCTACATCTCTCTTTTAAAAGTACATCCACTCCTTATAATTGCAGGGTTTGACTTTCATTGCGAGTTCTGACAAATCACCTCCTGGCAGAGAGGTCCTCCCATGCACATGCAGATGGCCATGCACCAGGAAAAAGCTCATTGCTTCCCACAGTCAGCAGAGCATATGCCTAAACCCATGGGAAGGTTGTGCAGCCTAATTTTTGGTGCCACTCTGGGGAGCCTGTGACAAAAGTCATTTGTCTCCGAGTTTTCTATGCCAGTGGGGAAGAAGGAGAATCCAGCAGAGTGCCTGCATGGGCTTTCTGCCCTCTGCTGTCCACTAAAACCGGCTTCTGCTGCTTTAGTGTGTCTATTCCCCAGATCTTAGCACTGGGAGATGCCTGTTATGATCTTTAGTGCACGGTCAGGACCTGCATCATTGAAGTTATCATTGCATGTCTGGGATTTTGGCAAGATTAAAACAATTCTCTCAAGCTTTTTGAAGAAAGGGTGAAGGTATTTGGCCCAGAGATATGCCCATTGCAAAAAGAGAAGAAAGGCAGACTTCACGGTGCTTTGGATTGGGTCCTGATGCAAAAGTTCTGTCATGACGTAAGAAAAGGAGAAATATAGAAAAAAATAATATAATCACATCAGCAAATGCATGGAGCCTACAGGCAGGTCAACAGGCTGCCCTTTGTCACTGCTGTTTGCTTAGACAGGTTGGTGTCCACCTGAACAGAAGGAAAGGCAGATTTCATTGGAGTCTTCCTCACTTGCAGGTTCTGACAACAGTCCTGAATAAAGCAGCACTCAGTTTCCACCAGCTCCCATTGATAACAGAGAATGGTTTCCTCCACAGTGTAGGTGCAGAGAAACTGATAAGACTGGCAACCCATTCCCAGCACCCTCAGTCACCAGGACACAGGAATAGCCCTAGAAAGGGGAATCACTACAACAGACTCTGCACCGCATGCATAGGAAGAGCTTAGGGGTGCCTCTTTGGAAACGACATGACAGCATTTCCATAGTAAATACTGCCTAGTTAAACAGCATTGGTCCCAGTACCAGTCCCTGACAAGCACCACCCATCACTGCTCTCCACTCAGATGTAACCCCACTGTAGAAGGCCACAAAATATGTCAGGCACAATTTGCCCCTAGTGAAGACATTTTGGCTGTCACCAAATACTTCATTATTTTTCACATACCTTAGCATAGTTTCCAAGATGATCTCCTCCATGATCTTTCTGGGCAGAGATGAACCTGAGTGGCCTGTAGTTCCTTTTTTCCCTTTTTAAATGGAGTTATATTTACAAATTTCCAAACAATTGAAATTTCACCAGACTGCCACAATTTCTCAAATAAGATGGGCAGTTTTTTAACCACTTTATCTACCAGTTCCCTCTGTAACCACAGACGCGTCTCATGAAGTTCCATGGACTTGTGCAACATCAGGTTCCTAGATGTTCTCCAACCTGCACATATACATGTACCAGGTCATAAGATAGGCCTGTTCTTAAGACAGGTCGGCTGTTTTTCACCCAAAATCAGTCCTGCCTGTGAACAGTGTCAGTTGTGAATGATTGAGCTCCCAGTGCTGCCTCAGTGAAAAGCTCCATCTCATGCAGGGACGGTGAAGATGAATTAGTTAATTATGTAAAGTGCTTTGGAGATAAAAAGTGACATCTGAGTGCCAAGTATTACTATTAATAACAAAACATATACCACCTACCAGGTATTATTTTTTCTTTTCCCCCAAAAAATATAGTTCTGAAGTGCAGATAACACCAGCACAAGTAAGTAGGAAAGTACAAGATTTTCAGCAAAGAAGTATTTCAATCTAAGTAATCGAGAATTTCAGAGGAGCCCATTTTCTTTAGCTCTGCCTGTATTACCACCTATGTACTGCAATGTCTCATTACCAATATCAAATCCTAACAGATCACAAGTCTTGTAAAAAGATCTGCTCTTGCTTACTTTGGTCTTTTGTGTAGACACCTGAAGCACACTGTTCAAAGTCAAGGAAGACATCTCTGTGAGGCTAACAATAAGTTTGACTTCTCTTCAGCAAATCTTTTACACATGTACTTAAATTGAAACAAATGTTTTAGGCTTGAGAGAGCTGGGTGCCAAATTCTAGGTGGAGCCCCAGTTTTACTGAGAGCCAGAGGTGATCACAAGGAGAGGGAGAGGAGAAATTTTCTCTGAAAATTCAACCTCACATGACATTCCAAACTGTGGGATATGAAATGAGACCAAAAGTCTGCAAACCAGGAAATTTTGTACTGTACCAAGCAGAGTATAAACTGTATTTCAGACTTGTGTTTCTATTTAAACCTGTTTTGTATGTTCTGGTTGGGTCACTTCAAAACTGGACCTCCATGGCTAAAACAGCTAGTCCTTATTGATTTTGGTCTGTTACAATATTTCAAGAGAAAGTTTTTCAAAAGTGTTTTGTGAGACAACAGGCAAGTGACACACTGTAACAGTGCAGCAATTAGTAATGTAGTAATTGCTGTCGCAATGTGTCTTATTAAAAAAGGATGCATATATGGTAACCAAGGCCAATATTAATTGAACAACTCCAAACACTGCAGTATGTTTCTGCAAAGGGGAAGGACTTTTCTTTGCATGCACCATACAGCAAGCCAAATGTAATATATTTTGAGAATGAGGCAATTTGTTGAATACACATCTTTGTCCTTTTCTCTCCCCCCCTTCCCCCTTTTCCTCTCTCCTTGCACAAAATTTGAAGGCATTCAAGTAAAATGGCTCTTAGGAATATCACACACAGTTTTATTTATGGTAAATTTATTATAATAAGGATGTTCTCTGTCATTGTCTGAGAGATTTATTTATTGTATCACACTTTTGAAACTGCTGATATTGATTGTTTCAAGAGTTTGCCTTAAAGGAAGAGAAGGAGAAAAACAACAACAAAAAAAGCCTCACAAATGAAAAGAAATGACCATGTTGCTATCAATTATTTCATAATGAGATATGAGGGGAGAATTTTAAACATTATCTCTGGCATTACAGTTGAACAAACAATATATTTACTGGAAATTATACTCTGATGATGAATGGCTTGTTTTAAAATAGGGACTTCTCTAATGTGGGCTTTTCTGAGAAGCAGTGACACACAGTCCAACTCACAATTATTATTGCATTTTAATCGAAACTGAATTCCGTATTTCTGCCAGAGAGTGAGAAGAGTGAATCCCATTTGCAAATATCTCTGTCCTGATGATCCCCAAACAATAACAAATTCTAGCTGTCCAAAAATATTCTAGCGATAACTCCATTTGCCAGTAATTCATCTTTTTTTCCCTCGTGCTACAACCCCTCTTTTGCTTTCTTTCTCAGTGTCCAGGTACATTTTCAATTGCAAAGATTCAATAAAAAGGACTATAACACCAGCTTTTCCCACCACCACCAAATGAGTGCACCCTTCCCCCGCCACCACCTCATCTTATGTAGAAGAGGGAATTGAATATTACTCACTGCAGTTTCTAGCTATGACAGACAGTAATTTACCATTTTATTGTGATTCAGTGCTTTGGACAGAGGCACACATTGCCTGTCATGCTGTGTTCATCACCGACTGTAGAGACAAGCATTGCTTGTCAAATAGTAGAGCCCTTATAATGAGGACACCTAGGTGTAACATAAAAGATTCACAGGCAAAAGGACTTCTTATGGAGGGCTTAAAGCCTCTAAAGCAGTATGAGCTAGTTAGATAATATACAAACTTTAGAAGTGCTACATACAGATATTTCCCCCTTACATCTATTAGGCATACCAAAAACGTTATCAACAGAACAACATGTAAACCTTTGTGCAAAGTAGGCAGAGCAATTTATTTGCATTATCTCACCACCCCGTAGAAGGGATGAAGGAGAAGGTGTGGGTGTGTGTGTAGGACATGCACAACAAAACCTCACAATCTAAACCAGGTGTGTGCAAGAGAAAGCAAAAACCTTATACCTTTCAGTGAAGCCGTTGGACGGTCACTAATGAGATTTCCAATTATTTTCATTTGTCTTCATTTCTGCCAAGCTTGACTCTGCATGGCATTTTTTCATAAAGCGAAAGGTAAGGTGGGCCAGCAGGTTACAGCACACGCGTCACACTGTAAGCAGCTGTCAGGGGGCAGAACACTGACACCTGAGATTGGATTAATCCTCCATCAAATCTAATTGGAAATAATGGACTGGATCCTCAGCTGGGGTAAATGGACACAAACTCAGTGTTTTTCAGTGAGGCAGTCCGCGTTTGTGTCTGTTGTGGAGCTGCCAGCCCGTGTGCTGGCAATGTCACTGCCTGCCTGATGTTGCCCATGTGCCTCCCAAGGTTGGAGATGATCCCCTGAAGTTACACTCTGTAGGGCATCAGCACCCTCTTGGTTGTGTAGGAAAGGGTCTGCACAAAACAGGAGAGTGGTGAGGCCCTGGCACAGGTTGCCCAGTGAAACTGTGAATGGCTGATCCCTGGAAGTGTACAAGCCCAAATTGGACAGGGCTTGGAGCAACCTGGTCTAGTGGAAGGTGTCCCTGCCCATGGCAGGGGAGTTGGAACTAGATATTTTTGAGAGCCCTTCCAACCCAAGCCATTCCAACCCAAGCCATTCTGTAATTCTATGATTCTGTGAAGGTTTGCAGTACCACATCTCCTCTGGCAGGTGCAGTTCAGGCCTGGGCTTCACTCAGGGTTGCAGACAGTTTTGTCAATAAGACAGAGCTGAAACCTCACAAGGGGTCTGAGAAGTTGAGTGTAAAGCCAGAGCTATGCTTGTCTTCAGACATTTGGCTCCAGTGTGCGCTCAAAGCAACCTCTAAAGTGCAGAGAGCTCCTCACAGGCTGGGGCCCCCTGTAGGTACTGTTGCCTTTTGCTTTTAATCCCTTCCCTCCCCACCCCAGACTAAGATAGTTTAGGATGGCAAAGCATGCTTGGAGCGTGCACTCCCAGTGGTTAGCAGAGACATAACAACCTAAGTGGTCCTGCGCGAAGACCAGATGCTTTCCTGTGTGGGAGAGGACAGAGTAAGAGGTCCATGAGGCATCTTTTCCAGAGAGGATTTCCTCAGGATACCCTACAACTGGAAACCACATGAAGAAAGACATGTTAGCTTTTCCATGACCTAAGGGACAATGACCTTCCTCAGCGGTTCTTCCCCTGGATACCCTGTGGGAAGTAGGAGTTTTCTCCTTTTTCCTCTATATCTTCTGCCCTCCCTTGCCTGGGATAGGGAGATGGAAAGAACAAAGCTGGATGCAAATGCTGCTGGTGGAAATTGTACCATGTGTTTTTATACTTTCTTATTTCCACAGTAATGTAAGCACACACAAGTTCATCAGTGCATTATAATATGCATAGTTTTAGTCTTAGGAGCTGTGTTACCAAGATCTGCCTCCACACACAGTTCAACATCTCATTCGAAGACAAGGTTATGTTTTTCTTTAAGGGTAGTTAGAAACACAACCAATTTGAGGTACTAATACTAATTTAGGAAAGTGCATGTTCTAATAAAGGTAGTTTAAATGTATTTAGAGGCTGAGGAGTACTTGAACTTTAATATTGCCAGTTTCAGATATACATTTGAATATTAGTGAAGCTAAACTGATTGATTGAATTACTTTAGGGAAGGGTGAGACACAAATGCAACATTTTAGTTAGTCTTATTACATTTTCATTTAGCTTAAGGGAAATTGTAACTGCTTGAAGACTGGATATTAAAAATGCCCAGGTAAATTTTTGTAAGATTTTGCTTTATCAGTATGTGCATATGTCACATGCTGACATTCATTTGCTAATGCTCTTTCCCATCTTTTGTCCCACTTCTCCTAAAAAAGAAAACAATATGTGAAATTGAAAAATGGTGCTCACTGAGGGGTTTAAAGACATTTGAAATTTGGAATATATTTTAAAGGTCAATTTCAGCAGTAATTATGTTATAATGGTGAGGCTTTTAGAGAATGCGAAACGCAAGATTAATATGTTGCCAGATAAAAAGTGGCAGAAGACTCTATCTTGTGTGTGTGTATGAGTGAGTGAGTGAGAGAGTACATGTCTGCATGCACATGTTGAATCTTACAGGCTCCACCAACACATCGGAACATGTCTCACATTTACAAGGAGCATCACTACACTTTCTACATGTATAAAACTTCCACTCATATCAAGGACCCTTACACTGACCACATACTTTTAGCCCTGGAAAGGGGTTACAAATTTGCCGTTCCAGTTAATGACAACAACAGTAGCATCAGCTGATCGACACTGGAATTGAGAATCCAGTGTGCAAGGTGCTGTATGGCCAGAGAATAAAACCTATAAAATATTCATGCACATTTACTTAGTCAAGACAAAGGAAGCCTTTTCATGCGTTTTGAGAGAACCTGAGTTGTTATTAGATAAAATAAAATATTCTGATTTACAATGAGTACATTAAAAAAAAAGCCCTAAACATATTTCAGTCTTTTTAAATTCTCAGATTGCTGCTTTAACTACAGGATCATCTATGTAACTTTGTGTTTTGTCAGATGCTTTACTGGCTCATTGTGTGCTTCTTGTTGCCTGATAACCTAATGTACCTCAGCATACTCAATCAAAAAAAGAAATCTCTGAGTCATGACAATGCCAAACATCACATGAGTTTTCAGCTCTTCTAGAGCTAGTCGTGTAAGAAGTTTCAGATCCTCTGATGGAAATTACTGCATAAATCAGGGTGAGGACTTACTCAATGTAGCAAACAAACTTTTTTGTTGCCAAACCCTTTCTGTTAGAGGCAATCCTTCTACACCATGAATGACACTATTATGAAAACTCAGTCCTGGCTTTTCACTGAGGCCTGGTAGAGATGGACACTTTCATCCCAATGAAGTTTTTCAATCCTCTGGCTTCATTTTGAAAATCTAAGCCTGACACCACATTTCTAAGATAGAAAGAGCCACAGAAGCCACAGAGATGGATCAAAGCCTGAACACAGAGGGAAGTGTTCATACTGTCTAGCAGTAGCCATCTGAAGCAAAACCCTGTGAAATCCGGAGATCTCTGTGTGTCTTGATTCATTGTATAGGAGTGGGATTCCTATCTTTTATTTTTAGCATTCACAAGGCAGGGGAAAAGGTCTGAGCTTCCCTGATTTTCTTTTAGGTCCAGCAGAGAAAAACGGGCAGACAATGAGTGTGAATCACCCAACTGTTTCTAGGTGAATATCCAGGTTGTTGTTGCTCTCCTCTCACTGCACAGGGAGGCTAAGGACAGGCTCAGGGTAGGCATCTAGCTCTTAGGCACTTAATCCTTAGATGAACCTCAATTGCATGCTATTCACTCCATTTGCATTTAAATTAGATGCCTAAAGACCACAGGAAGATGGTAAGCTCCCATCTCCCCAGCGACAGAGTGAATATGAAGGCAGAGCCCCCATAGCAGGGGCTGTGATTGCTCTGGAATCTGTGAGGCACCTGGCCACTGCAGCAAGGCAGAGTAAAACAATAAACCAAACCGTGATGTATACTGAGAGAACTAGTAATTTCCCAAAGCACATTGTAAATAGTATATTTATAACATTAATTAAATGTCTGCAACTAAAATTATTTATAATAGAGTTGTGAGAACTCAATTGACTATTAGTGAAGTCAACTTGTTTCATTCCAGAAGGACTGGACAAAGACTTATTACACTGTATATGAAAGTCTAAAAGAGTTGCTGGCTTAGAAAAGTTTCTTTCCAAGATGTCTTCATAAAAATAATGAATGTGTTATAGAGCATAGCTTATGAGAGAAAGCCTAGTTTGTCTTGACTCCTCTTTGACATATTTCCCATATAAACAAGGATAAAAAAATATGTACTTGTGTCCTAATGAAATAATAGCATACAATGTTAAAGAGAGCTCCAGAAAACCTACACCATAGTATCTTTTGGCCTTGAGTTTCTCCACAGTGTGTAAAGCAAAGAGCAACTGACAGCCAAGAGGTAGCTGCCTTTCTGGGCAACAATACCTGCATCTTTACCTGTAAAAACAGAACAGCCTAGGATGTTGGCATGTACCGTCCCCTGCAGTTTCCCACACTGCTGAACCGTTAGCACATCCCTTGACAGTTTTGGCCTGACTAATCGCTGGTCCCTACATGAAAGCATATGTAATGCCAAGGACCACTCCCAAAAGTAGTGTGCCTTAATTGCTGCCAGGTTTGTCTCCTTCCACCCTAATCTGCCCACTGAGTTTCCAGCAGGCTCTACATGATCATGGGTGCTGATACATCCCAATGCCACATCTCCTGGCATTAGTACATTCCCTCATTTCCAGGCTTGGCAAACACTGGTCTGTTATAAGGGTTTTCTCTCCTGCTACTCTGAGCAGAACCCACACAAATTAACAGACCTACTTGCTGTGAGTGTGGTCAGACTGTGTCAATTTGCTATGGGGCTAGAGAATGGTCCCTACCTCTGTTCTATTAAGTCATAAAGACAGGTTCAGTGCTTCTGCTGCTTTTTGGAGGGAAGGACTAGTTCCCAGAAGCAAAAAATCTGTATCTTCGAGCACAGATAAATTTTCTGTTCCTTCTCCAACTGTGATCTTGAGCTTACAGGCTCAAGAGCTGTTAGTCAGGACAGGTCAGGTCATTCTCTTTTCATATAGCAACATTCACTCAGCTGGACCAGCCAACAAATGACCGGGGAAAGAAAGAGAAGGTGGTAAGGGCAGTTATTATCACCTGTTGTTTTTGTGATTTGGATCCCATTTTATGTGGCTATGAACAACCACCAGCCAGATAAAATTAAAAATATAGCAGGTCACTGCCAAACTCCATTGTTATGTTTAATTCTTAGTTTCTTTTTCTCTTCTTTTGCCCTACTTTCCTAGTTTTCTTTGGGGTGGTCATACCCACCTCTTGTTGCTTCTTTGTCCTCAGGGTGATGCATTATGAAGATTTATTTTCACTCAGTACACTGAAGGGTAAATAAATCAGGAGAAATCAAGTCCCTCCATACCCTTAAAGGAGGAAATTTGCCCTCAGCAACTTCTTTTGGTCCTCTTTGTTGCTGTTGTCCATTTAATAAACATAGCAACAAGGCAGCATCTCTTTGTCATCTTCCTTCAGATTCCAGGACTGTGTTGTGCATTAAAGGTTTAGAGCCACAGGGTGTGCCTAAAGCTGGGTCATATGTTTTGCTATG
This sequence comes from Campylorhamphus procurvoides, assembly GCA_013396655.1. Lineage (NCBI taxonomy): Eukaryota > Metazoa > Chordata > Aves > Passeriformes > Dendrocolaptidae > Campylorhamphus > Campylorhamphus procurvoides. Next base: position 791,044 of record WBMV01004765.1, read on the forward strand.
ATATTTCTACTATTTCAATTCTGTCTAGAGAGGGCAAATGGTCAATCATCATCCCGAGAGTTAGTGGAGCATTTCTGCAGCAAGAGGAAAAAGTGAAAAAGTTTAAAAAGAGTGGCTTATTATCTCAGTCAGTCAAAATTCACCTGGCCCATCACCTGCCTAGGAGTCTTCTTTTTCTTTATTCTTCAGATTTTTTTTTTTCTTTGCTTTCCTTCACTTTTAAAGTTTTCCTGTAATTCTGTTGCTTCAGTTTCAGTTCCACACCCCTCTTCAGTTCTCCAATTATAATATTTTGAACTTTAACATTAAAACCAGGATACCTGTCTAACATATTTCCTGTATAGGTTTCTAAGCTCTTTGTAGACAGTAATTAATGGAATCTGACAACAATTCTGAAAGTTTAGGTTAGTGGAGGCACAGAGTGCCAGAATGGTCAGATGCTTAATTAGTGGCAGAGCTAGAAAGAGAGCCTGGGATCCTGACACCTCATTCCTTGATTTGACCATCTGATGTTGCCCCACACAAATCATATGAAAATACTGTTCAGACTATCTCTCTCCCCACCCCCCTTCATCTTATTGTAATATTGTCCATATTTAATCTACTTTATCGATGCTCTGTGATACTCTGATTACTCTCTATCTTCTGGTCCAAACCCTTCCCTTGAGATATATCCCTCTGCCTCCTGTGGCACAGGAGTGGGCTATTAGTAATAGGCTCATTTTCAGCTACTTCAATCAGTTAATGCAGCCAATTAATTCAGTGCTTTTCCTTTCTCCATCAACAGGGACATAGAGTCATAGAATCATGGAATCACAGGATAGTTTGTGTTGAAAGGGACCTTCAAAGATCATCTAGTCCAATGCACCTGCAATGAGTCGGGATATCCTCAACCAGATCAGGTTTTTCAGATCCCTATCCAACCTGACCTTGAATGTTTCCTGGGAAGTGGCTTGTCCATCAAGAGCACTGAGGGACTCTTTGTGGTGAGGTTCACAAACATATCTGGGCTAATTTTTCCTCTGATATGTGCCCAGAGTTTACACCTTTCCTAAACCACTGGTAAGCACACTCCCTTATCAGTCATCCTGACAAGTTTAAATTTGTCTCTGACTTCAGGTAGGGACAATATCTTATGATCAGGGAATATGTATGTCCCTTTCCCACTTATCCCACATATTTGTATGGCTCTTAGCATGTTACTCTCTAGATTAAGCTCTTGTGCTCCCTTTTGTGTGCTTGGGAAGGACTAGGGGCCAGATGTAGGGATGGGGAGATGGTGCTGCCACGATAGGAAGAGTATAGGTGGGCTCCGGACACACACACACTCTTCACATGTTCATAACGACACATTTCAAACTACCTTGCCCACAGCTGCAGAGGAAGCTGGTGACTGTTTCCCTGCTGCTGCTTCGTGAGGTGTCTCGTTACTGGTGAGGCCAACCTTCACCTGCTCCATTCAGGTATTTCTGTACAGCTGGGGGCCACCAACCCTTGTACGTACTGAACCTGCCTGTCTCAGTGTCTGCACTGTTTCTACTGTTCATCATCCCGCCCCATGCTGCCATCTCCCTCACTAATTAATAAGTGAGTCATCTTCTCCTGTGGCCTCGAAATGCATTCAAGCTGTCAGTGGGACATTTATTTATTTATTTTGTTGTGGTTAAAGGCCTGCTCTGCTAAACAATGAAAGGATAAATAAAATCAACTCAGACAAGGTTATTTCGCATTCCTAATTTCCAACACTTTTTTTTTTTGCTAAAGTCCCACAATGCTTGTTCATGTTTTCCCCCCTTGCCTCTCCCACCTGCTAACAAAAAAACCAAAATACATTTTCGAATCAAGATAAAGCCATCAAAGAACTAACTAAACATGATTAGAAAGGACCTCTCCTTAATGGGAAAAAAATCATGATTTAGACCTGGCTGCTTTCCAAATATCCCTGTGCAATCAACCAAAGAAACACATTTTAGAAAACAGAATTGTAAAAGTAACTTTGAAGAATCGGTTGCCATGGAAACAGATCTGTAAATACTTAACTGCAAACATTAAGTGACACAGTGATATTCCAGAGCCCAGGATGCTTTAAAAGGATGGCAAATTTCACCCAGCTCTTTAAATAATCAACTCGGCTCTGCTTTGATTTTTCTTCTTTTTTTTCCCTTCTCCTTTCTTTTTTTCACACTATTCAGTGCAATCGCATCCCTGTTCTCAGGCATGTGTGATAATGGAAATGCCAGAACTATTTTGTAAAAGAGAGTCCTGATCTTTTGTAACATGGAAGCAGAGAGGGAGGACGCAACACCAAATACAGAGTCAGAGCAACCTGTGGAGTCTGAAAATATAGCTCAGATTCATTCTGTTTCCCTGTAACTGCAGGGTCAGAAGAAAGCGTGATTGATTGTGGCTTTTCACTGCAAGAAAAACCGCAAACGACCAGCAATTTCTTGTCATCTGCCAGTGAAGAATCAGATGCAAGGAAATAAAAGGGTTATGGGCAATTTTAATTTAAACAAGTGGGTGCATTTATGTTGTGCCCTAGCCTTAAATCTTTGCTCAGAGTTAACTCACTCCTAGGCTTCCCAGTACATTTCAAGACCCAGCTCCTGTTGAATTCAGTGGAATAAGAGTTCACTGATCCCTTGGGGAGTCAGGGCCCCTCTTCTTTCTTGTTGTATAGTATCTGTGCTCCACATGCTTATCTGGTCCAGTCAAGAAGGTTGACTTCATTTGAAAGCCTCAGGTGTCTGAGGAGCAAAACCTCTCTTCTCCTTCTAAGATCAGAAAAGTCAACAGCATTTGTGTTTCCTCGTGGGAAAGCAGTGAGGGATGGCTGCTGATAGGCCTTTCCCTGGCTGCAGGCACTGGTTATGGAAGACTTTTTGCAAGCCTGCTTTCTCAAGATTTTGAATGATTGAATTTTCAGGCACACTTGAAAAGATCTGCATGTTCTCCCTAGCCTCAAGGGAAGTGAGATGGGTCATCAGTACCATAGTGTGAAGGATAACTTCAGGGATGGCCATGACCCAGAGCATGAGAACACAGTGAACTGTAGTTATATACCTGGTCCCATCAGATGCTTCTTAACAGCCTTGCTCATCTGTATGAAGTTTTGGCAATGTAGGTTTTATTGCAGTTTAAAACTTAACATGGGCAGAAGCTAACTGCAGATTAATTTGACTTGTAGAAATCTTTTGGGCAAGGTGATTCCTCTTTGGCTTCTGACAGATTGTGCTCAGAGCCTATGAGCATCCCTACACTGCTAAAATAGCATATGGCTTTTCCAGTGTATGGGGCTAGGAAAGAGGAGAGGATATTTTCCCACTACAACCCTGCTGTTGGCAAACACTTGGATTTGAACCAGAGATCTTCACTGCCGAGCAACAGCCTGTGAGTATCTGCAAACATGGGTTTAGCTGTCGCTTTAGGAGAACCTTTAATAACCTGCTTGTTTTCATCGTTCTGGTTGGGTTTGAGGTTTTCTCTTCCCAGTGGGCTGGCTATGTTATCCTACTGAAAGCTGAACAGTATTATCCTTTAAGCTGATTTTTCTGCCCAGCTTAGGAAAAGAAGGGACAGGCAGAGGAAGTTAAAAAACACAGAGGCCAAGGATGCAAGAAAAAACAGGACAGAGAAAAGCAGTTTGAGAGGAGCCCTGACCTCCAGAATGATCACCTTTTACTTACACATTTTATTTGCTGGGAGTCTGTACTACTGTAAGAAATTCGTCTCTCCTCTGTCTAGTCTTGGGGTTACTAAAATGAACAGTGAAACACAGATAGAGGGATAAACCTAGACATAGATAAGTTGGCAATCAATTTATATATATAGATATATAATTTTTTTGAAGAGGTGTCTTTATCTCATGTAGCTGAAAAGTTCCCACCTGGATCTCTCCTCTGCACAACCTGCCTATCTCTGTATCTCGCATATATGCCATCTGTCTGGGAACCTCTGAGAGAAACCTGTGTGATCTTTGTGGAAGGAAAGTGAGGCAAAGCACATTTTCTTTTGCCTTTCTCCACTCCCTGCTCCCTCCTCTGGGTGCATGCTTCAAGGAGATGTGTATATGTCAGGCAGAACCCGGCACAGGGCAGGGAGAGGAGAGGTGGCTCTCATTTGCAAAATCTGCAGTGTTTTCATCCTTGGCATGGTGGTGATGGGGTGGGGGAGAGGAAGGGGGTATGGCATGTCACTTCACTTTATCACTGCCTGGGCTCTCGCCTTGTCAGTCGGCACTTGCCATGAATCTAAAGAGAGTTTGGCCTTAATAACTTCACACAAGTACTGCATTGCCAGTGACTTTAGAGACGGGTGACAGCAAGCAAGGAATTATAATGAATTGCTGCAAATGCCTTCTTCACACAAATTACAGTTATTTTCCTCTGAGCCTGCACGTCTTCCAACATCAGGATTTTGGTTCAGAAGATTGGATGTTTTTTAATCTAGGGAGACAGACATACATTTTACCATGTCAGTTGGACCCCTTCACCCCTTTCTTTCCCTACTTTCTCCCTGGAGGTTTTTTACTCATTGGTTTGTTTCAGATTTTTCTTTTTTCTTTATTTTTTTTCTCTCTTATGCAATCAGAAAACTGATTTTTCTACCAAAAGCGATACACTGCTCACAAGTCACCCTACACTTTGACAGGGAGTGGAAGGAAGTTTGCCCCTTGTTGTGACTGCAACAATTTAATTTGTGGTTAACATCTTGAACTACCACCATAGTTATCCAGATTAGGCTGTGAAGGTCCCCCTGCCACCTCCTCCAGACAGGATCATATCACCTGTCAGGTGTTTCCTGATGATGATGCTCTCAAACATCATTCCTGTATTCATCTTTTGATCTCAGTAGAGTGGAAAACTGTTTCTACAAGCATGGCTTGGCTGTTCAGCACCCACAGTGCCTGTGACTGGTTCAGATTGACTGCCACTGTTGTCTGTAAGTAGACTTAAATTAGTCTGTATTGAATTTGGGTTCTGATTATTGCAGCAAAGAGCATAAAGGTCACCCAGATACTGCATGATTTTTTTTCAATTGGTGCTAATGGCCAGCATGTGGCCGGAACCTGGCCCATAACCATTTCTCACTTCTCCATCAGTCACAGTTGTTTTCTTTGACAGATATTTAACAGTAATGAAGTGATGCAGTCCTTGGCATTACTAAGAAGAAATTGTCTGCACAGATAAGTAAATTACCCTGAAATCTCCTTGGTGTTAACACATAGCCAAACTATCTTAATGCTCATCCTGAAGACTTCTTCACTAGGGTTCAAAATGTGTTCTTGGGCTGAGACAGGAGGTTGTTTTGTTTTGCCATTCTCCGCACTGGACAGAATACTGGAGATGGCAATTTCTCAGTGTCATCTTCTCTGTGCATGCAGGTGATTTCAGTGGTGGTCTGTAGAGAGCAGAGGATACATGCCACACAAAATGAAGACTAGCCTTCAGTAAGGTGTGTAAAGAGCACTGTTAGGCAGTCAGTCTGCACAGCTCTGCAAAGATCATTTCTGTTCTGGCAGAGCATTTTCCAAAACCACGAGAGTAAGTGGGAAGATTTACTTTCTCTGCCCTGAAACTGCTTTGTTACAGTTTGGGAACATAAGCTAGTTCCTCCACATGAGTCAGTAGTATACCTCCAAGTGCACTTTAACCCATAGACTTTAGGTATTTAAAAGAATCCCTAACAAGTTTTTATGGAAACCAAGGTCAGCTGAGCTTTTTTCTGTTCAGACAGCTCTTCACTCTTCCTCAGCATAATCATCCATACAACGAGGCCTTGTTTCAAGTGTGCAGTTCTTAGAATGGTTTTAAAAGACATTATTTGTGTTATTGCCCATGTTACTTGTTTAGTTAGCAGCTGTCATATGTCAGGATCTACTGAGTGATAGCAATGTGTGGCAGAAACATTTCAATTATACATAGAGCTATTTTAAACATAAAAAAAAGAAAAAATAAAGTAAAAAGCAAAAAGCAAAAAAGCATGCTATCCCAGAGGTGAACACCTGCTGCTACTGAGTCTCAGGTGCATTCAGGACAGGCGTTTGATCTTCTGTTTTCATTGGAAATGAGTTAGTTGTTGTGAGAGAAGAGAAAGTTCAGTTACAAAATGCTCTGAGAAACAGGGGATTGAAGAGCAATATTATTAAAGAGTGAGCTATTTCAGTAAAGGCTCTGGGAGCATCACGCTTGCATTTTCCATAATCCAGTGTGTCTTTGAATTGCCACTGACTTGGTTACTGGCAGAGAGAGTCTGTTGCTACCGGCTCTGCAGTGTCAATGCAGTTAAAGGGACACTGCCAACATGCTCTACCTCCTCAGGAACAAAATATGAATTACAAGTAGTTTCAGGTGCTATGTTTGCCCTTGAGCATCCTTTGCTGATTTCTGTTGTCTCACAAACATGTTTTGAAATGCTTTTCCTCCCCTTGCTGCAATGTGAGAGCCCAGCAATGGACAGTCAGTTGTCAAAGGAGTGTCGCAAAGTCCATCCCAGGTAGAAGGGTGATAGTTTCACTTTGTCAGTCTCCCTGCAAAAAATGTGTGCAATGGTGGTACTTTGCATCATGTGCCTTGTCAATAAATTCATCAATTAAGTTTCCAGACAAGGAAGACATCCCCAGGCAGTATCAGCACCTGCTCATATGGAGCTTTTCCACACTACCACTGTTGGCCTTTGTCAGAGACAGGACGTTCTGTCTGGATCCATGGGCTCTCCCTGTGCAGCCATTTGCAGGTTATGAAGTATGGCATGTTTAATTTTTTACAGTTATGTCAAAAACTGGCTGGGTTCTTTAGTGTTCAGAACACAATTGAATTGGGCAGGGTTAGCAGTAAAGAAAATCTGTGTTTAACTTTTAGGTGACTAAACATTTCTAGTGCTATTTCACAGGTATCTGATATTGCAGTTACTTTTGTCCATGTCATCTGCAACGTTTGTACTAATGTAACCACATAGGATCAAAGTGTGGCTACTTGGCCAAAAATTATCGTGCTACCAATGCTAATGAGCTGCCATCCACCTTCTGGGCTTCTCATGGTTTCTGCTGCCTGCAGGAGTGGAAGAGCTAAGGATAGTTATTTGATGAGTTGTATCAGGCCAGCTGACAGAGGCCAATTGACTTTGTATAGCACCAAAACCTCTAGTACAGGAGCTATGCACTAAGTACAGTGTCATTAATTTGCCCAGATCAGGTGTGAGCATACAATCAAATTATACCCATGAATTAACTAGCACTGCTACAAGGTTCAAGTTTCAGCATTAGTTTTATGTAGAAGAATAGAAAATAGATTTTTGACAAGTGGGCATTAATCCCAGATTCTGTCTGAACACTATGTTCAGTCTGAAACTTTTTGAAACACAGTTAAAGCCTCGAAACCATCAAAGACATTTGAAGCAGAAGTATCTAAGATCAGCACTTTATTTCATGCACTCAAAGCTTTTGTGATCCTTCAGCTGGTGCCATATACTTGGATTGCTGTAACATTTAACCACTTACTTAAAACAGTTAAAGCGAACACTATTATTCCTTTAAGAGGGCAACAGATTCCACCTTGTTTGAAAACTTTCTAAATTAACTAAGTAGAAGTGGAAATGTCCTCACAAGTCTTCTGCTTTGCTCTAATAAAAAGAACCTAAATAGGAAAGTTGACATAAGCAATTAGAGTTTTGTCAACATTTGGTTTTGTTCTGGATTGGAATGAAAAGGCAGAATATCAAAACCCATCTTGGCACAAAGAGGTTCCAGAAACACTGAAACTTTTTAGTCTGACATCTTTGATTGAGAACATTTAGACTTTTCTCAAATTGAAATTCAATTTCCAAGCGGCCAGGCCTAAGCTGTTGTGGTGCCTCAGGCAAGTGCTGTGGATGGGGGGCACCATGGGATTTGTAGCCTGGCAGGGGAGCCCAGCCTTGTGAAGGATGGGGATGTAAGACAGCTAAACTATTGCTCTCACAAGAAATGGCTCTCAGAACTATTATTTGAATTGTGGGAAGATTCCACTTTCAACAGAAGTCCTTCAATTATCTTTTTTCAAACAACAGATAATTATCCACATTTAAAGGAGAAAATTATCTGTGGGTTTAGCAGAGAAAAGGGGACATTTGACCTAAAACACATTCTTGAAAGGTAGAATTATGTGTTCCATGCATTATTTTGAAGGAAAGGAATAAACCCCATAAAACCAAAGAAAAACCGCAGCACTACTGCATCCCCATCCCCCCACCCTGCCCCTCACACATAGAAGACAAAAAAAAAAAAGAACAAAACCCTGGTTTATTTGATGTGATGGTTGTGATTTCAGTTAGTTTTGACCAGTATTCTTCCATAATCTACTAGTCTACTAGATTTTGAGACATTCATGGCAAGGATCACAACCTATTTTTTGTTGCATAATTTATGGTTATATGTTATTAGTAATTCAGTGCAACAGTAGCCATGAATGTAGTCCTCAGGCTTGAACAAACTCAGTGACCTGAGCAATTTAGATTGCCCAGTTTAGTAAGTATGTCTAAAAAAAATAAAACAAAACGAACAAAAAAATTTGAAAACAAAAAACCCAACACCCTGTCATCTCATAAAAAAATAATAAAAAAAAGTGATGGATATTCTTTACAAAGTGAGGAGCTTGAATCTATCAAAAGACCAGTAGTTGCAAGTGGATTACAACAGCTGTCTAGTTAAAAACCTGTCTTCTTAATAGAATAACCTCGCTCTAAGACTCTTATAATTCTTTCTCTATTTCTTTTTCCTTCGGTATTTCCAGTAAGTAAAAGTGGTAAAAGACTCTGCCATAGCCACTTTGAGCAGTGCATTATCCTATTCTACCTTCTCCATGTTGGGTCAGCCAGGATTACACCACCACACAGCCAGACTGGTGATGATGGTGGTGTTGATGGTGGTGTTAATGATGGTAGGAAATTTTGTAAGAAGGAAGGGAGTTAAACATATAACTTGGTGACCTCAACTTCATTATTCTAGTACCTCAAAGAGGGAGAGGTGGAAAAAAACATAACATGTGAAGGGATTTTAAGGAAATGGGAAAGAAAACAACAAAGAGCTGGGTAGGCTGGAAAGCATTTTGCGGAAGGCAGATGTGTGGAAACACAGACTTGTGAAAGAAACTGAGAGGAGTATTGGGTGGTTCAAGAGAGAGGCAGATGCATAAAATCAGCTTTCTCTCCATCTTCTTATCCCACTGTTTTGCTGAAATTCAGTCATCACTGAGGAATGGAGAAAGATGAGCCTGCTGTTGGGAGTACAGAGTAGGGATGGTCAGTGCCGGATGGAAATCACGCAGAGGAAATGCTTGGCCAGCTTGGCTTTGAATGAGAAAGAGAGAAGCCAAGTGGCAGAGAGAGAAGGAGAGGCAATCTTGGATGCTTTGTTAATTTAAAAGTGCAGTAGCACAGCAGCCCCTGTACTTGATGTCATCGATATGAATTTCAGGCCTTTCCTTCTCAGAGAGCATCAGGGAAGGAAACAAGAAAGGCAGAGGTGACCTTCAACCTTTCCCTCCCTAAAGAGCAGAGGGAAAGGGCTGTCAGATGCAAGGAGGTCGGAGAAGCTCTGACTGTGTACACCCACCACTGGGAGAAAGGCTCATCTCTACTTGTGTTTTGAACAGCACAAAGAGGTCTTGATGGAAAGAAAACCTATTACATATCTTGCTGTAATGGATTTTAAATGCCTTTATTTACCAGCAGCAGCAATAACTTTCCGTTGATATCAAGACATCACCAGCCAAAGATAAAGGAATCTGTCAACTGACAGTGCATGGGGTCAGGAAATAATTCTCCTGCTCTCTGTCTAGCTTTGCATAATTGACCCTGTGAATTATGGGGGTGAAATGGGGAGAACACCATCTTCCAAGGCAGCAAGCACTACCTGGCAGAAGGCAGAAGGACCAACACAGTAAAGTTCAGTACAACAAATTCTGTTGTTTCTTTTAATACCCACAGTATTTTATGTGTAGAGACATCAATCAAAACCCAAAATGCTTAATGCTTAAGTAGACAAGCCTACAGTTCTTTGTCATGCTTTATGTCCTCCTTGGCTAGAATGAAATCAGATCTGTGGTGTAAATCCAAATTCCTTGTCTTGAGAACACTTGCTGACAAATAGGAGAAGAAATTATCTCAATGGTTAAGTTTTGTTTCTAGCAACCTTTATACACAGAAATGCTATGAAACATACCTAGTATGTCTATTTCCTTGTCCCTCCTCTTCAGCTTGGTTCCTAAAGATAGTTCGGCCAGGTTCAGTTCACCACAGAATAGTTGGGGTTGGAAGTGGTCTCTCGAGTTCATCTAGTTCAGCACCGGGGAGGGGTTTGAAGCTATTTTTGATTCATAACATAAAGTACCAGAACAAAGAGATGGGAGCCAGGCACACTTTGCTGCTTTTGTTTGTGGCTAGTAAAGAGCAGGTTTCCTTGTCACATATCCTACATTTTGTTTAGAAAACAAAAATATAATTTCTGTCTTCCCATTCTTGTGAAATGTGGGATTCTAAAAGTCAGTGGCAGACAGCAGTGAAATGATTGCTTTGGATTCTTAAGTTTTCAAGCAAAAAGTAGAGGGTTCAGAAAGTTCAGGTGTTCAGGTGTGGAATGCAGGAGCTCGTAGCTGAATATACAATCTTCATTTTTGTTTTGGCTGAGATGCAAGAAGATGCACATCTTAGCAGTTGGCAAAATCTGGTCCCAGAGATGATGGCCCAACCTTCCCAAAGCCTTTCCAACTTTTAGGAACGTAGTTAGGTCTTTTGTGGGAGGGAACTCACACCATGTCTGCCATACATGTATGATCTCTCCCAGACTCACCTGTGAGCTTGAAAGAGAGCCTGAGCTCCATTTGTCTTCCATGGCAGTCTGAGGTGTCCCCTGGATTTCTTCACATTAAGCTTTTGTCTTTGACCCCCTTAGGATCCTGAAAAGTCCCTGGAACCAGTTCTGTGCTTCACTATCAGTCTTGTTTTCACTGGGCATTTGATTTCCCTAACTACTGTACAACTGACAAGAGGAAATGACACAAATCCTGGTATTTTACAAATTTCAAAAATTTTACCAATTTTACAAAATTCCAAAGCATTTCATGGTTTCACTAATGTGACAACCTACAAGTGTTCAAAAGTGATGAATAAGACCCCCTAAAAACATCACTTCTTTTTTTTCTCTTTTCTTCCTTTTTATTCATTTATTTATTTATTTATTTTCAGTAGTTATGTTTTCAACTTCTTTTCACTTTTCTTGTATTTTTTAAGTCTCCAGGGTTCAGGGCCAGGTTTGCATTTTCAAGCTTTTGTTATTCACAGCAATTCATGTCTGGAAAGGTATTTATTTTTTAACTGAAACCTGTGATTTGTACATAAAACAGCAGAACCCTAGGAGGAGTCATGGTTCAACACAAAATATCCTGGCATTCAAAGCAATTGCTGGAGTTGATAATATGGATTCATTACTGCTGTTCTAGTGGCTTCTTTGAAACTATTAAGTATGTTTTTAAGGATGTTAGAAATTCAAGCAGGAAAAAAAATCTTGATAAAAAAGCCAGTAGCAAATAGCTGGTCTGCTATGGTAAAGATGGTTCTTAAACTGTGTAAGGATTTGTGGGAAATCATTTTTCATGAGATATGTGCCAGTGATCTCTTTGATGCTTGCATCCCTGAGGAGGATATGTACGTCTTCTAAAGTGTTGCTGGAGATACTCCCTGTGTATTCATGCAAGAATTCACAAAGTTTAGCATCAATTTTCTTGAGCTCTAAGCAACCTCTCAGGTGTGTTTCACTTGTATCCTAAGTATAAAAGGCAGTGGCCACTCAGTGAACCTGGAAGGTGGGGGTCTTGGATATGTTTTTCTTACCTCATTGCTAAAGAAAAGGGCTTCCTCATGTAAAACAGTCCAAAAAAAAGCTGAAGAAGATAAGAGAAAGCCTATGCAACATGCAAAGATCCCTCTGAGAGGACCCAGTGGCTTAAGAAAGACCCTTTGAATGATCAATTCCCTTATGTTGTTCATTGATTTTCTCCTGGTTTCCCTTATCTTTCCTTTCCTGTTGATATCTCTTTAATTGATTCCTGATTACAGATTACACCAGTTACACACTGTTATTTGTCAAACAATGGAGCCAGGCCTCTCTCTGTGGCTCAGGAAAACGCATGCAGGTTTTGATAGTTTTAGGATGTTGAGACTGCACAAACTGTAGAGAACATAAGATGATCTGGTGGTAATTGGCAAAGAAGGAATCTGTACAAACTCTTCTTCAAGTAACTACCTTGTTTACACTCCTAGGCCTTTATACTGCTAGGCAATCCTGTATCCTGCAAGAATTACAATGCAGTAGAATCTGCAACTGAGTTCAAAATGTGCTTCTTGGACTCATTATCAACTTCAGCTCTGTTTGCAATGCTTAGCATATAAATTATTTAAATTAAACTAACTATATAAATTATTCAAGTTTCTTCCCCCTCCCCACCCTCCCCCTTATCTCTAACAGACACTGCAGAAAGTTCAGTGCTAGTGGTGTCACACTTCACTGCCAATCAGATAGGAGTGTTAAAGGCACCTCACAACACGGCAGTGCCCAAATGACCATGAGACTCTTAGGAGGCAGCTACCAAAGGCTGAATGATAGTGACACTGGAACAACTTGTCACTACTGATGGGATGCATTATACTCACTAGTGTAAACAAGGAGGGAGTTACAAAGAGAATTACAGGAGGGATGGTTGTTCTGGAATTCATACAAGCTAATCCTGTTAAATTCTTTTCTGTTTCGCTTTTGGATGCACTCAGGTCTTTTTGCTCCTGCTATGGGAAACCCAAGATGGTCAAAAGCCATGCTGTGACCAAGCCCAGTGCAGTGTTAAGGGACTTTCCCCCCATGAGACATTATCCTGACCTGGATCCCTTATTCCCTGGTGAAGTACTTTCAAGGATCAGCAGGAATATGGTGTTGATCTCTTTGGTTTTCTCCTGTCATCTGCTGTATCAGCTTCATAGCCAAAGTCCACAACGTGTGTCTAGAATGAAGCTCTTACTTGAAGGCACGTGTAAGCAGTTCCTTTAGGGCCTCAGCTAGGCATCTGTTTAGGTGCCTCTTGTAGACAGGTATGGCTCCCAGCTCCAGAAGAGCAATAAACTGTAGAGACTGCTTAGGGGGAGGACTATCAAGGTCCAGTTTGTAGGCAGTCATCAGAGAGAGGCAGCAATAAAGTGCAATTATATTGGGAAACCAGAACAGAGCCCTTTGTTTCAGTGGAACCAGTCTGAATTGCCCTTTATCCACAGCTCTTTTCTTTCATGCTTTGTTCTTGCTATTTCCTTAATTTCAAATTTCAAATATGATATAAGAAAGCAGCCTCTGTCAGGTCTCCCGATTTTGCTCTGATTGATTTGTAAATCTGTGAGGACATGGTTGAGTTAGATTTCTGACTGTGTTCAGACATTGTGATACATCACAGCTGTGGGGTTTGTGGGGGCCATATTTCTACTGTAGGGAAACAAATAAATTCTTTTGTTCATCACAGTCCCCATGGGCCATCCCAGTGATGGTTCAATACTGGCCTAAATAATACGAGACAAAATCCAAGATATTGATGATAACTTGTTTAGTCTCGAGTTAGTGTATCTATCAAGGACTGATATCAATTCAGGGTGCAGGGGAATAAGACAGATAAACATATCATAAATATATTAAATCATTTGAAGAATGTATGGATGGGCATGGCATGATCCTTGTTGAGGGGAGAGGGCAGTACAGATCATACAACAGGAGGACATGATGCTAAAAGCTATCTGCTGTTACATTTTGTGAAGTATCAGAGCAACATTCCCTTCATCTCATTGCTTGAGCATCCCTACAGACCAGGCAGCAGTACCACAGGAGGTGTTAGGGTTAGGGTTAGTGGCACCTGTTTTGTCACTTCAGTGAATTTGAACCTGTTAGAAAGGCAGGCTTAAGGCTCAGATGATTTGAGCATGTTGGGGAAAGTAAACTGCCACCCTTGTGACTTCACAGTTAGTCTCATGATACTCAGGGTTTTCCAGTTACCTGCACAACTATTTGTGCATATAACAGCCTGCTTTTTGGTGATTTAAAAAGAGCAAAAGATTACATCTTTATCACAAGTTCTGAAGAACTGATGGCAAACCTGAACCCTCAGAGCACAGAAGACAAGAAAGAAAACAAAATTACCCAAAGTAATCCTTAAAAAAAAAAACCCAAAGCAGAACAAAAACCATTTTAATCCATCCTCATGATTCAGGGCAGACATGGAGAACAGATTCTCCTGTCACATTTCTCAGCAGTTTGGGGTTGCTGAAATACAAGTGGGTGAGAGATAGGTCATATTCATTAAAGATGGATGCAGCACACTTCTTTCTTTTTAGGCCACCAAGAGATGACGTTCTGTGTGTGGTGATAACTAAGAGGATAAGATAGTGTTTCTATTGGTTTCATACTTCCCTGTATTGGACTAGATAGACGCAATCACCCTGGAGATACTGTATTTGCTTCTCTTTCCTTATTTACTTTGTTTCTTTTATTTCACTTTAGGGAACTAGGCTGGAATTGACATTTCTTTTTCTTCAGCAGCAGCCTCCTCTCTCAATGCCGAGTCTCTGGGCACTGAGTTAAGCCAGACAGTGGAATGGACCTGCTGTAAATAGTGTTGATAAATTGGGTAGATAACACAGCATGGCCTGGTTTACCCCAGTGCACAGAGTAATAAAAAGGAGCTTCCGCCTCTGAAAGGTCATTGTATTGACAAGGGGAACGATTGTGGGAATGGCAGTTGTGAGATGCCTGTCGCTAAAGTCACTTTTCCACAGGAGATGCTGAAGGCCTTTTCTTTACTGCCCTCACCCCTGAGGTCATTTGACTTAGTGGTGCTAGGAAGTCTGGGAAGCTGAGGATCCCTGGTGCTGGACAGAACTGAACTGCAAGGCTTCCTGAACCTCTCATGATCCAGCTAAGCCCAAAACTGGTAGCTACACAGGGGCTTTTCCAACTTAACTAAAATGAGGTAGATCCCACAGGACTACCCCAGCGGTCCTTAAATATTTTGTCACTTCATCCTGTGTAGCCATGAAGTCTTAGTAAGAGGGATGATATGAGTCAAAATTCTCCCCAAGTAGTTCAGTGGTTTATTTTGATAATTACAAAAACAGTCCTTTTTCATTCAGTCTTTATACTTCTAAGTTCATATAGGGGAAAAAAGGTAAAACAGGCAGCAGAGAACCCGCTGAATAGACATCACTGAAACACAATTTTGGAGGTGCCAGATAACTATAGGTCACAGACATTGAGCAGAACTTGGGTCACTTTTATTCATCACACAATGGGCACAACGGAGTTCAGCCAGAGAAATAGCTCCAATGGATAATTAGAAGTCTCTGACCACTTTGAGGAAACCTAGACTCACAAATCTGCTCCCAAAAAACTCTGCCTTTCCCTTTGAGCTGTCAAATTAAATGTTGTGCATTCAAAGACACCAAATCAGAGATGATAGAGCAGGGAGTGCCGGGGGGTTGACATGTGTCCACAGCAGCAAATTGAATAATCTCTAAGGTCTTGCCTAGACTTGCAGTCCTCTTCATACCTCAGCACTTTTAAAGAGCTTTCCAATTAATATGCCAAATAACAGTAGCGGAAATTCAAGTCCTATAAGGTCTCATTAAAAAGCAAGGCATACAGCCCACCAACTGAATGTGGTGGACCTGAGTATCACCCTCAGTTGGCACTGGGATGTGATATGATTATATAATAATGGCCCTTCTGTGTCATATTGAAGGCCCTTGTAGTGCACCAACCTTCCCCAACACTGGTCAGCAAAACATGCTTTAAAAAAAAAATAAAAATAAAAGAGAGAGAACAAAGTGCTTGTGCAATGATTTCTGCCCCAGTTGCTCTTCCAGCCTTCAGCACGCCAGAGCTTACAGGATTCCTAAATCAAACTTGTACATAAAGCACTTTGTACATCAATGAAAAAGTATCCACAAAGTGAAGGCTTTGCTACATGGTGGGGGAAAACATTTGTTCTCCCCAAAGAAGCTAAACAAGTATGACAAAGTATTGATTCTATCATTTTATTTCAAGAATGATGTCCATGGTATGTTAGAAAAGGGAGTGTTTCTATGGTAGAGTGAGTTTCTTAGCTCTATAATGTAATGTGTTGCCCTAATGGTATTATAACATGTGTGGTTTTCTGAATGGGAGGAGAAATGGTTTTTGCAACTTTCTCTGTTTTTTGAGGATTTATTTACTACAGTATTGGCTTAATAGTAGATTCCAACAGCACTCATGGCCTACTCCCAGCTAAACACTGAACTCTCATGCGTTTTTTTATAAATGAAAGTGAGGTTTAGGCGACATTCCTATTTTGCATTGAGAATTGGCCACACAGAGGATGAAAGTCTGATGTATCATCAATTTGTGTCACTTACTACCATTCCAAATTCAAAGTGACATGGACTTGGAAACCTCTCTAGATGTGGAACTGTGGGGAAAGGGCTGAGTTTGGCTAGAGTGGGAGATTGTAATGCCTTGAGAAGATGACAGTAAACTGGCTCAGGGGATGTTTAAGCAAGACCCAAATGATGCCCTTTGAAAAGGCAATCTAATGATTTAATACCCCAATTCCTGGATAGTGGTATCATGAAGCCCAGAATGGCAACCCTTGCATCAGCCACAGGACACAGTCTTCCAGGGAGCCAAGATCAACCCATTAGATGGCAAGATCTGTACTCCTTGCAAGAAGCTGGTCCCCATCCAGTTCTGACAGTCTCAGCCAGCCTGTGCCATCTGGCTGGGACAGCTCCCCAAACACACAGCAAAGCCTTTTTCAGAGCTCCAGCCACAGAGAGGGAATATTTCAGAGCACTGGAAATGGTGGTCAGTGTCAAGTGCAGTAGCTTTGGGCCCCAAAGGCCGCTTTGTCACAGATGTTGCTAAGGTCTGTTTTGATTTTCAGGCACTTCTCGAAGGCACAAAATAATTCAGTAACCACAAAATAAGAACAGAAGTAGAAAACTAGAATTGGTAAGCACTCCACCTCTCCCTTGCCTCTGACTGTAAAATACTCCCCTCTCTTGGCAGAATGACCTGGACCTCAGTTCCTCTGAAGTGAAGTTAGTTTGGCTTAGTCTTTCAGGAGGCTCTGGGCTCTGACTGATGATGGGAAGTGAGATAATAGGGCCCTCAGCAGCTCACCCTCACCTTAGCCTCGTCCACTGGGCACAGATGGGCTAATGCATTCTGCTCCTATTGCTAAGCAAGTCAGGGTTATAAACATGATTTTCATAATTGGGTTTTAACATACACAGAAACCATCCAGCAGCGATGATAACTGTGCACCAGAAGAGCCTTAAGACAGAGGAGAACAGCTTCTCTGAAGTGTTAAGAATCCCAGCATATTTATCTTAATAAGTTTTATTACAGCCTGCCAGTTTAAACCTAATGACTAATTTATCGTACAAAATACCAGCAATATATTTTTTGATTTTGCTAATTAATTATCTCAAACAAAGGTGATATTTATAAAACTGTCCAGAAATGGTATGTGCATTAAAATTGCCTTGCAGCAGGAGATGAAATTATTACTAATATGGGATCAAATTATTACTGTATTGACTTAGTTATTTTATTACCTCATAATGGATTTCTTCATTATTTTCCCCGGGATTGTAGCATTCATGATTGCATTAAAGTCTGTTAATCTATGCAAATATCATTAGGAGCTACTAATAACCATGGCAACTTTCTTCAATTCCAACGAATGTGGTAAGTACTCCCAACACATTGTTATGTTCTGTTAGTGTGATGGGATTAACTCAGCCCCAGAGTCCTTGGGACAGTGGGTGGGCAGCAGATCGTTATGTGACTTTCCTTCCTTTAGGATAGATGATGTTGAAGGTGGAAATTTGTTCTTCTGCTAAAGAGGTGGCACTCTCAGCTCCACCACTCTAACCCTGTCTGATGTCAATCAACTCACCTGTTTGCAAAAGGACCATGTCATATAACTTTCTTCTGTATTTCTAGCCCTGCTCTTTAACCTCAAAAACAATAGAGCACCCCATAACCACATGTTTTAAAACTGCATTGGGAATCAGTTATTTTCTAGAGGTCAGGTGGATGAGGTGGTGGCTTTTCTAAATGCAGGACAAGTCAGAAGCAAATAAGGAAGGTGAATTTTCAACACTGTACACAGTTTTCGAGCATCTCGTGTGATCTAATGCTTTCACACTGATGTTTTAGAGACTATCAGTGAACCATTTTCAAGAGGACTGAGGCTGCTGCAGTGTGTGTGTGTGTCAGTGCTTGTATCGACCACTTAAAAAAATGCAGACAAATAGTAAGCCTTCAATGTTTCCCTTTTCAACAGCACTGCAAACTGAAAAGTGAATGCATAAATAGAAGAATAAGTAAGGGGAAGTACATAGCTGCTGAATGCTGTAACTATTTATCTCTATTATCTATTAGTCTAATTTCACATTTCCCATGCCTAGGTAAGGAGGTTACAGACACCTTTGTTGTAATGCACACAAAACTAAATAGAAGAAAATCAGGTTAAATTAGATCACTGAGTGACAAGAATGGAATTTCACCTCCTTACCCATAACTGTCTGTTTGACTATCTGTCAGTCTTAGCAATCTAGTGCCATAGCTTATGCTCAAGCAAGACAATCCCGACAGCAACTTTCCAGCAATGATTTCCAACTGATCAGTGCTCCTTTATTCCTTTATTCCTGCAATATTAGGGCTTATATTGGGCTGTCCTGTCATTTCTGAATGGCACCTGAAGCGTCCTCTTTGAATTGACCTTAGACTGAAATCAGCTTAGGTCCAATTATAAGAGCTACTGAACTCTGGGTGCCCTTGTTTTGCTCCATCACCATGTGCACCACAACTGAGAGGAAGACAGACTTTGAAAATGTTAAAGGCTTCAGTTTTTGACACAAAAGCTGCATTCTAAAATATAAACAAGCAAACCAGTCTTGAGATGTTGGTGAGCAATCCCACAGCCCCAGGGATTCTCAGGATTCACGTCTTCTCCCTTAAACAGTATCAAGAGTCTCCCTCCCAAAATCTCTTAAAAAAAAAAAAAGGAAAAAGAAACCAAGACAGCCCAACAACACTGCTGTGTTGTCAGAGCAAACTGCTGTTGGATTAGGCATTTGCACCTCTGTAAATGTATTCACAAAATGTGATTGTTTGGTGTTTGGCTGTCAATCTGCATTTGGCTCAGAAGGGATAATTTTTACTTGGAATGTGCTAAAAAGTAATTCAGTAGATGGAAACATTCTTGGACCCTGTGAAACTCTCAGCTTTTGTGCTGATGAGCTGACCTTGTTTTTTTAAATAAGAAGATTCCCAAAACAGTGTTCAGGAAGTGAAAAAGTAGGGTGAATCCAGGAAAAACAAAAACCAAAATGAAACAAACCCAACAAACAAACAGAAAACCCCGCAAAACCAAACAGAAAGAAAAAAATCCTAACACAACATTGTGTTATCTTTTCTGTATTCCTTCGTTCCTTTTTTTTTTTTCCAGAGTGGTTTTCCTTCATGATGAGAGGTAAAAATAAAGGGAAAAACAAACCCAGAAGAAATTCAGGCAGTAAATTAGATGGATTGGTTGAAGCTGTTATGCATTGATTGCATTTCAGGATCAGCTGGGCCCCCTCTCCACAAGGCAGCAGAGCCCCAGCCTGACAGAGAACTGAACAAAGGACAGTAAGAAAGCAGCTAAGGGGACCTATCAAGAGTCTCTCCATGTATGTCTGGCTGGTTTCCTTTCCCAGCCCGCTGCAGAATCTATGCTCATTAATTCTTTGAGGTTCTGTCAGAAAAGACTCTTTTGCAAAACTGCTGAGTGAACCTCCCAGCTTGAACTGGTTGGGAGTTTTGAGCCTAGAAATACAGGGAGCTGGTCTGCTTGGATTGTTCACCAGACAAGGGTTTTAACTCAGTGTTGTGGCTTCACCCGAGCCAGCAACCAAGCCCCACATAGCCAGTTGCTCACTCAGATCAGCCTCTCTAAGAGGTTAATCTGTAGATTTAGATGTGAAGAGCCAGACATGGTAGAAGGATAAATACCTTATTGCTACCTGAAGGACACATTTGGAAAGAGATGGGTCCTACCAGAAAGTAGTTTGGCACTGTTGTGCTCAACATTCCTTTTATGCCAGGCAGAGAGGGTAGTGGTTTAACTTAAAATGGGGTATAAAAGCACCTGTCTCCAACTGATGTGAAAGTGGGAGGTAAGGCTTTCTCCTTATTACTTAAATCAGGAGTTTTTTGAGTGTCTGACATTGTTTCTGAATGGCTGATACCTATTAATAAAAGGCTTGCTTTCAGCTTAACAGGATAGCTTTAATGTAACTTGGAACTTAGAAAAAGTCTGTATTCCAGTGATGATCCTAGTGCTGTCATCTTGAGCCCATAGCAGTGGGGGGACATAATTATGAGGTGTAAATCAGAGTGATTTCACTGACGGTGCTGATTTACACCGTCTGAGGACCTGGCTTAGCTGTGTTATGGCAGTGATCCGCACTGCCTAACCTCCCTGAATCCCCTGCATGGATTGTACACATCAGTTAACTTCAGGCAAGACTTTCTCACATTGTGTGAATGCTAATTGCACTTCTGTGCTGCAGCTTATATTAAAATTAATATATAATTCAAAAAATAGAGATAATTGAACTGACCCAAAATATAACCCCTTTTCTTATTTCTTAAGCACTTGAGTTTTAGCACAAATCTCTTTTACTGCAGGGGCTTATGTTGTGCCGTCAGCAAATGCAAAGAGCAATTAAACATTTAACATGATCACAAGGAGAAGAGGAAAGCTGCTGTTTAAATGCATCAAGGAAAAAAAAAGGCCCAGGAAAACAGACCCTTGGCTCTAATGTTAGACTAAGAAAAAATAGCACTACGGTCAGTTCAATTCAACAGCTTTGTTTATTGGGGATCTAGTATATTATTTTTAAAAGCGAAATTCTTACTTTGCTGAGCTCTTTAGAAGGAGTTTCAAACAATCCTGATGCCACAGAGAGGGCAGATTGAAGCAAATGCTTTCTAGAGAGTAAGCACTGTGATTTTCACCTTCTCTTTGCTGTCCTTATTTGGGAGGGTTACCTGGAGCTTGGAGAATATCTCCTTCTAGAAAGGACTGTACTGCATTTCCTCAAAAGAAAAAAAGAAAAAACAGTCTTCAAAAGTCTGCATCCGTACTGACATTCCCCATTTTTCTGTTTCACACATTTTCCTGTTCTGCTAAAGCACGTAATCTAACCTATGAATCAGCTTGGTCAGTGCTGCTGCTTATACTCAAAGCATTAATAAGAGGAATTAGTCCTGTTTGTCAGTCTGTCTGTGAATGAGAGACGTGGGATTAAGTCGCTAGATGATATTTGTTTTCTGTAGCTTATAGAGAATGTTTATTCAGTTGCCATAAGGACATCGGGGTCATGCAGCCTGATATGCAGCTTGAGCAGGCAACTGCATTGTACAGTCCCATTCATGGGGGAGTTCAGTCCCTATCAGAGAAAGCAATCCTGATTTGACTTTCTGGTTGTCTGAGGGTCCTTAGAATGCCTTAAAAACGTCCTTGGAGTCTGTTTCCCCAGTACAAAGGAAGGAATAGCAACACACACTCAAAGATGTCTCACTCCCTCTTAAGGGGTGGATGGGGAGAGCAGATAAGTGATGGGACTCCAGGGCTGATGTCAATCTGACAATATCTTAACAAAGATACAGAAGAATTTTGTGGGCCTTAATTTAACAGAATTTGTCAGGTCTCTTCATGGGACACTGCCATTTTCACTAAAGTATTTATCAGGGCAGTCTTATGAATTCTGGTGGGTGTTACAGAAAGGGACTAATGTCAGAAAGCCAGATAAACAGGTACTAAAATCACTTGTCTCCTCTGTGGGCTATCAGGGTATGAGCTGCTGAGATAATCTTTTTGGAAGTGTCAGACACAAGAAGACTCTGAAATGGGGTGCTGGTCCCCAGGGAGGCCACCAGGTCTGCAGAACAGTCACTCCCCAGAATGCGAAACAATGGAAGAGCATCTGAACCCGGTTCCCTACATTTTAGGAGAGCATCTAAATGTCAGAAAATGGACTCTATTTCTTATTTAGAATGCTTCTTTTTCTTTTTTTTTTCTTTTTTTTTAAATGGAAACAGCTCAAAAAGTTTTTAGGTTGAATTTAGAGAAAGTGGGAAAACTACTCAAATATCAACTGCTTCTGCCTGAAAAAACATTTTCTTCTCACCTCTTGCATTAACACCTAGAATCAGGCATGCCTGTGACACAGGGAGTCTCTTTATTTGCCATCTCAATTTTTTTTTGGGATTGCAATATCAGACACAAAGCAACATTTTCTCTAGTAGATTGTGCCACTAATACAATAAGGGTCTAATATATTAATGAATAAGGATCTGTAATATGCTAATATTTCTGCATTACATTAATATTCTATTAGACTAATGCATTATTATGCTAATAGGTCTATTAAAAATGCAAAATATAATTATACGTTCTGTATGGCTCCACTGTTGAAACCTGATTCTTGCCCTAGACACACTTGTGTGTGTATTTCTAGATATTGTATTACCTGCTGTGCAAAGTTAGCTTGATCTACACCTGATGTCTTTCATCACACACCCCAAGCAGCAGAGACAGGATTTCATACCCCCAAACCCATTAACAGGTGAAACAGATTAAGCACTTCAGCAGATCTGCATTTCAGCTGTGGGAAAGACAGCCATGCTTTACACACACCTCATTCTCTCTTGCTTTAGAGCCTGGAATTAACCTTTCCTTTTGCAGAGAAGCTGCTTGAGTGGGAACCCTCCTCTGGGTGGGTGTGTTGTGCAAGAAGGGGCTCATGCACCTAAATCCTGGCAAGTCAATCCCCTAACAAAGGGTGATATCTGAAACCCATTTAGAGAGGGGGTTTAAGACATCCCTTTCTCTGTAGCATTTTGTTTCGGCAAGTTTAGACAGCTCCCTATTCAGTGTACCCTTTATACAGTTTATTCTTTAATTCCTAATTTCCCCTGGCACCATCAAGGAGCTTAAACCACAGGCATAGCAGGCTGTGACTTCCCCTGGACAGCTAATCCCCAACACTGGGACACTGTGATGCTTACATCCCCCCTAGTCCCAGCCCTGGCTATACTCCTGCTTCTCAGTCACCGTTCAGGGAGAATTTGCAGAGTGCCTCCCACTCTCCATAAACATATCCACACTCCTGCACACTCCTGAATAATGGCATTTGGAGGAGAGGTCTCCTGCAGTTCTTTCTACACAGCTAAATGTTCACTTGATTGCTTTTAGATGGGCCAATTAAGAATGAAAAGGGAAAGTGAACAGCATGGTTTTGTTTTGTTTTAAAAATGTCATGTTTGCCAAGTTTATTAAGCAGGAGCTCAGAACGAATATTGAATTTTCAAAGACTGGCTCTGATAAAGTCTGGAAAAGGAAAGTGGGAGGACATGTCCTTCCCCTTGTCCCTGTCAGGATAACTTGCTGCCCTGTATCAATGTCTGCATCTTGTGGCACCAGCCATTTAATGGATGTTACAACAGACATCTTTAATGAGAGAACAGGATTTCTGTTACTTGTCCAAAGACCTATTCACTTTCTTATTGCCACTGGAAAGGGCAGAAAATTGAGTGGAGGGACATTCTGACTGAGAGAAATCCTTTCTAATGGTGAGAAAATTATTTTTAACTCAGTGAAGATACACAAAGCACTGAATTCCCAAGTCTGGTCTACAGAACAGGAAACTCAGGCTCAAGCCTTTATGCTGTCCATGTTTGCAACTTGCTCGTGGTGTTTCAGAGGCCCCATAGCAAATTCCATTTATGACCCTGCCATTATTACCATTATTATTTTTATACATAGCCTGTGCACCAGCATCTCCTGTGGATTCTCCAAGGTGATTGTCAGGTGGTTTCAATCTGCTTCATCAACTTGAAGTTCATTGAAGCTACACTGGTTTACATCAGCTGAGAACTTAGCCCAAAGTCCCAACTAAAAGTGACAGAAAGCTTTTTACTGGGCTTTCTCTCCCTTGGAAAGATAATGCTTTTCACAGGAAAGCTGTTATTTGCCCCCTTATGTAACAGCACTGATGGCAATGTACAGAGACCAAAAAAGATGAGGGCACTTCTAGTCATGGAAAGGCTTAAGGTGCTAAAGTGACCAACCTCTCTGCATCAGGATGCTGTGTCATTGTTGAACCAGTCCCCAGGAATAATGGAGACATCTGCAAAGCTGTTCTTCAGTTTCTGTAGATATCTTCAGTCTGAATTTGTGTGGAACAAAGGTTTAAATGTAAATTATTATTCCAGACTTTGATTATGCCTATGATAATTTGCCTAGCAAAAATCTTCCTGTCCTGCCCCTCACCTATATTTCTGTTTCAATATGTATCTAAAATAATCACAATCAAACTAGAAGGGTAATCATGTTGATTGTCCTCCTGTTAAAGTGGTATATTGGATATTTTACAGCTTTTCTTGACCTCTAATTGGTCCATCCACAAACTAACATTTGGACTTTTCCCATATTTCAGAGAGTAATTCCATTGATGTGTGCACAACTGGAAATGTAGAGCTCAGCTAACTCCTGGACATGAAGGCACATGATATCTAAACTGCAGTTGTGCTTCATATCCCTAACAGTCCCAGAAACTCCCATCTAGACAGTTCAATGGAGATAGTGGCTCCCCTTTTTCTACCCTTAGTTTTGCCACGATGTGTCACATCTGCATGGCCACAACACTGTAATATATACTGACCCTCCTGTTGCTACCCTAAGACCTCTCATAACATACTAGATGTCTTCTTATGCTGTCTTGTCACAGAACATGAGCACAGATGGACAAAAGTGCCCTTATGCGCTTGAGATAAAACTTTAGATACCTTAGATCTGCTGGATAAGTTCACAGGTGTTTCAGTGTTGGCATTTGTTGAACCATCATCATCTTTAAGAAATGTTTGGGCTAAAGAGAAGGAAAAGCCTTGCACAGGGGGGGATCATGCCACACATTTGTGTCTTAAAGCTCAGCCCAGGGGTTCCTGTGCAAGCCCCTGAAATGAGAATTTGCTGCAGGAATCCAAAGCTGTAGAAGTCTGGTAGCTCACTATCTGTCTGCAAGTGTGTCTTCTCCTCTTGGGCTTGCTTGACACCAGGATTAATAAATAAAGATTGGCCTGTACAACTTCCATAGATTGCAATAAAACTCCTGCTTTTGATGAAAAGATTTTTCCCATCTAACTTTCTCAGTTTTTCTCTCTGTCTAACTTTTCTGCAGTCTGAATGCAGGCATGTGTGAAAAATCGGGGTGAGAGGATTTGGTCTCTAGGCAAAGAAAACACCAGAGGTTAATTAAAAACAAAAGGAAGCATAACAAACAATTCCCTCTCTCTCTTTCGCTCTCCCCACGTGGACCCTTCAAATGCAGTGTTTCATGCAGGAGTGGCGTTAGCCAGGACCAGGGTGGGGGAAGAGCCCTGGAGGAGAAAAGGGTTTTTCAATCCTTGAATGAAAGTAAGGGTGGGGGAAGACCATCCCATCAGTGTAATCCCAGTGGCAATTTCATCTAGGCCTGTTGTTTCTTAATGAGTTTTTATTAATCTTTAATTTGATGAGTCTTCTTACCCAAATAAGGGCTAAAATAGCAAGAGGAAGGGGAAATACAATCGTGGGGCAGAGAGCCAGCCCTCTGACAATATTCCTTTTTTTAAATTTGTTTCTTTCTCTCTTAGCTGATTGTTAAAATGTCTTTCTAACACAGTCTGTCCTTTCACTAATATTATGGTTTTGTATCAAAATATGTGTTCTATATAAACACAAGGAAATAAGAACAGCTGCATCAAGCCAGTCTATCTAGCACAGTTCCATCTCTCCACAGGAGCCTAAAGCAGCTAAGAGTGCAAGAATGAGAAAGACATACTGCCTTGCTTTTCCTGTAATGTAGGCTCAAGATTTCCTGCAGTTACTTTCCCAGAGTGGATTTTTCCACTCGTGAATTTCTCTAATTTTTCATCCAGATATGGTTTTTCAGTTCCCTGCAGCAATGAGTTCCATGGACCAATTATAATTTGGGTGAACAGTGGTTTTTTTGGCTGTTCATTAGTATGTCCCCATGCCAACAGTCATTTGGGGGTTAATTTAGAGTTCACTACTAGAAATGAGTAGGCTATGAGCAATCATGGGTATGTTTTGAGCATGGACAGCTGAATTAATAACTGCTCTTTTGTCACATTGCCACTATTATTTTATCTTTTCACTGTGAAGTTGTTTTAGGGTAGGTTTTTCCACTCTTCCACAGACGCCCCCATTTCTGTTTGACCTCTCTCATTTCCTGTACATTGCTCAGATATGGAAGCAGCAGACCAGAGTCTCGACTGGGAAAAGACTATTTAGCAGAAATCTCCAAATACCAAATGAAATTAAGAAAGAAGATTGTAAAGGTTTGATACAGTACCCAAAGTTTTGTTCAGTGTGAGAGGGAGGCAGGAAGCCCAGACCTAGCCAGAAGCAAGCAACATTAAAACATTTAAGTAAAAAGACTAGGAGAAAAATAAATCAACCTTCCTTCCCTCCTTCCTCCCTAACAGGAATGTCAGGGGCAGGATGAGCATGGGGAATATCCAGTCATGGCATAATGGTTTAGATTGGATATGGTCCTTACCATAGAGATCAGAGGCAACTTTCCACCAAACCATTCATCGCAGATTGAAATCTAAGAGAATGTGAAGAGCACACTTGTTACTGAGGTTTCACATCTCTCTTCCTCTCCCTCTTTCAACCATACACAGGCCTAACAATTGAGGGGTAAACTTTGAATTAAATATTTTGCACATCTCTACCACGGCACTACATCCCGCTGGCCATGTCTTGACAGGCTGCCTCAGTCAATAATGATATAATATTAAAGGGTAATGACACAGCCATGCAGAGTAATGAGAGAAAGCAATTTCTCTCACTATTTATCCATTTACCAATCGACTGAAATCATCATGTCAAAATCACAAGGAATGGGATAAGTCCATGAGAGGCTAACATGTGTGCCTATTGTGTAGTGTTTCTATTCAGCTGGCTGAGAAAAAAGGTCTAAGCAAACATATTAAGTCATATTCTACTCAAGGTGTCAAGACAGAGCAGAGAGAGGAGACAAGTCCAGACACGGACTTGGGGAGTGAAAAAAATATTAGCAAGAAATAAGGACATGAAAGAAGGTAAAAGAATGCAGTTTGGGTCCACACAGTGAGCATTAGTTGAGACGTGTGTTGTTTCAGCAGAGTAATTAATACAGGTGTGTCTATTACTGTAGATTCTCTCAAGAGAGCACTCCACTTTGCAGTCCTTCCTCTGAGAGTCTCTGCAGGCTCAGAAAACATCTGTGGTTCTCACAAGCTGCCCCCAGAGAAGATTAGGATGGACAAACTTCATTTACAATCAGGCAGAAAGTGAAACCCAGATAAATCCTTAGATTAAGCAGAACGAGGACAAGACCTGCATCCTCTCCTTGTGAAAAAGGGGAAGGGCTTGTATCTGCCACAAGCAAAACTTAAAGACCAGATATGTCCTGGAAAATTACATTTGGAAAAAGTGGGAAACAGATTTTAAGCACAAATTGGTGAGGAATTCCCAGGAATTCCAGGAAACCAGTTTTCCAGCAGTGCAGTCACTATTTTGGCTTCTTCCACCAGACTACTTCAGGCTAATGTGACGGGGCTTTTCTGTACCTCTGTTTCATTGCCTCTGATTTCTATTTGGAGATACCAATATTCCCTCCTCTGAAAAGCAAATTGGATGTACCTTTCTAACACAGCTCCTCTTATTTGCAAAGAAATTTACAAAGCAGACCCTGCAAAAGTTCCATAGATCTTGGAGCTGCCCATTAGAAAAAAAAAAAAGGTGGAAAACTGCATCTGGCTGATTGTCACAAGAGTAAATGTTTGGCTTTATTAAACCCCAGACATCTTGCACCAGCTGCACACATGTGGGAAAAAGGAAAATACATACTATATTCAAAGAACAGTCCTATTTGAGGTGCTGTTCTAAAATACTGGGCTCAAGTAACTGGGCAAGGCTGTGGGAGAATGACAGAGTAGAGTGAGGTATTAATGTCACTGAGGCTCCAGCAAAGATGGGCATTCACATGTCCTGGGCCAGGGAGGTGTGGAACTCAGGGCATGGAGAAAGGAAAGGGATGAGGATGTGGCAAAATGTTTTTTCTTTTTATTTTCTTTTCTTGGAGCTGTTTATTGGTATAATCCCATAACTGCAGAGTGTAAATCCTATACAAGCCAGAGTGATTATTGCAGCTGGAGGCTCTGGGTAGCTTTGTAACCTCTCTGCTCTGCTTCAGCTGCTGAAAACCAGGAGGGGAAGAAAGGGACAGGAAACGGGTAGAGTTGGCCTCTAGCAAAAACCCAGATCTAAAATCCCAGCTATTGTCCCAGCACTTAATGCCTCATGAATACTGTCCAAAAGGGGCAAAGATGCACTGGCTTCTGGGCTGCATCAAAAGCAGTGTATCAGGAGGTCGAGAGAGGGGCTTCTCCCCCTCTGCTCTTTAGAGACTCCACCTGAAGTGCTGCATCCAGCTCTGGGGCCTTTGTCACAGGAAAGACCTGTTCGGGCAGGTCCAGAGAAGGACCACAAAGATAATCAGAGGGCTGGAGCTCCTCTGCTATGGAGACAGGCTGAGGGAGCTGGGGTTGTTCAGCAAGAAGAGAAGGCTCCAGGGTGGCCTTATAGAACCTTCTGGTACCTGAAGGGGTCTAAAAGAGAACTGGAGAGGGACTTTTTACATGTGCATGTAAAGAAGGGACAAGTGGTGATGACTTTAAACTAAAAGAGGACAGGATTAGATTAGACATTAGGAAGAAATTCTTCCCTGTTAAGGTGGTGAGGCACTGGAACAGGATACCCAGGGAAGCCGTGGATGCCCCATATCTGGAATGTTCAAGGCCAGGTTGAATGGTGCTTTGAGCAACCTTGTCTAGTGGAAGGTGACCCTGCACATTGCAGAGGGTTTGGATCTTTAAAATCCCTTCCAAACCAAACTATCCTGTGATTCTATGACTGCTCCAAAACTCCTTTCCTCTAAGGATGTTCCCCTACATTGGGTGTGTAGGAAAATGATGTGTGATATGATCCAGCACTGAATGCTGATATAACAGCCCAGGCTGCTGTCAGCAGGAGCTGGCNTTGTCACAGGAAAGACCTGTTCGGGCAGGTCCAGAGAAGGACCACAAAGATAATCAGAGGGCTGGAGCTCCTCTGCTATGGAGACAGGCTGAGGGAGCTGGGGTTGTTCAGCAAGAAGAGAAGGCTCCAGGGTGGCCTTATAGAACCTTCTGGTACCTGAAGGGGTCTAAAAGAGAACTGGAGAGGGACTTTTTACATGTGCATGTAAAGAAGGGACAAGTGGTGATGACTTTAAACTAAAAGAGGACAGGATTAGATTAGACATTAGGAAGAAATTCTTCCCTGTTAAGGTGGTGAGGCACTGGAACAGGATACCCAGGGAAGCCGTGGATGCCCCATATCTGGAATGTTCAAGGCCAGGTTGAATGGTGCTTTGAGCAACCTTGTCTAGTGGAAGGTGACCCTGCACATTGCAGAGGGTTTGGATCTTTAAAATCCCTTCCAAACCAAACTATCCTGTGATTCTATGACTGCTCCAAAACTCCTTTCCTCTAAGGATGTTCCCCTACATTGGGTGTGTAGGAAAATGATGTGTGATATGATCCAGCACTGAATGCTGATATAACAGCCCAGGCTGCTGTCAGCAGGAGCTGGCTGCACTGTTTAACTTCAGCTTTCCTAGCTCACAAACATTCCCACCTGACACACAGCAGCGCACTTGCCTGCAGCACGGCCAGGCTGGGACCAGCATGTGCCTTGTCACACAGCCCTGATAACTTTGGTGAACTGTGTTATAGCCTAGATGGAGAGTTTGTCCAGGCAAGTCGATCAGTCTGTCAGATACAGGAAGCCACATTCAGGAGTCAAATGGTTCTTTATGGGCTAATACTTTCAAACCTCAATCATATACATGTTTAAGAATGTTTTATTTCAATTTTGCTTTCTTTTTCCTTTATTGAGATCATTTAATGGTGGAAGAGCACGGCAATCTTTGGCACCTGTTTGTAGAGTGTCCCCAACTGCTTGACTGCACAAAGGCACTTCTGCTGCTCTTTCTGGCTGATCTGGTGGAGCTTCCAAAGGAAGACAGGGGGTATGTGAGTGGAGGGAGGACATTTTTTAGTCAGAGGAGTGTGATGATTTCTTCAAGTGATGCAAATGAGGAATGAAGAAGCAGTCTTCTGCCAGCACTGATGCATGCAGAGCATGGTTTTGCCCATGGAGCAATGCCAGCTCAGAGAGGAGGGGACACAAGCACATCCCTGCAGTCTCCTTAGTTAAAAGGGCTGCTCATGCCTTGGGGTGTCTCTGTACAGCACCTAGCCCAGTGGGGCTTCTAACTGTGACCATAATTGAAATAACATACAGTAATAAAGTAAATAGACAGTAAAGCTGTCTTCTACAGTGTTATTCTCCAGATGAAATGAGATGCCAAAAATGAGCAAACAGCCTCAAAATGATATCAAAATGTCTTTCACTTTTAATAATTTAAGGGATGTACTAGTGAGAAGATAAGGAACTTTAAAATACACCATTTTTCAGGCTGATGATCTCTTCCTCACACTATCTCCTGTCTGATCCACTGAGGACTCATTGACATATCCTAGGCTGAAGCAGAGCATTTTAATAAGTTATAAGTTTTCCTCTTTATTTTATTTACTAAGTTTACTTTTAGAAGAAATGCTTTAGCTTTGGGGGCTTTGCCTGTATAAATGAATTTCCTTCCTTCCTTCCTCCCTCCTTCCTTTCATTCTTCATCCCTCCCTCCCATCCCTTATTTTGCTCCCTTTCCTCCATCCCCTCCCTCCTTCCATCTCTCTTTCTCCCTCTCTCTCTTTCTTTCTCTCATTCTTTTTACTGGTTCAAAAAGCCCTAGACTGTCTCCTTGAGTGTTAAGGACAAACTGGCAATAATTTATGTTATAGTGTGATATGAAAAAAATTACATTACACTATAAATTATAATATGAAGGGTGAAATGCCAGGAAGGATGCCAAATGCCGGTGGAAGTCCCATTAGACAACAGAGTTCTATTGCCTACCACTCCCCACAGAAATCTTAGAAGGTTTGCATGAAACTGTTTACTGTGAAAGGAGAAGGGCTGGAGGGGGGAGGAAGAAATAATATAAAAGATAAAATATGTAGTCAGTCAACTGGAAATAAGAAATTTTTACTAATGCCCAAAAAGAAAGGTGACTTTTGTATAGAGCTAGAGCAATTACAAATCCGGCCACCTGGGATAATGCTGCCTCAAGCTGGAACAGAGGCTGTAGGGAGGTGCTGTGTTACGTGTGCGTAGTGCTGTTGTCGGAGAGGTTCTTGGATTTTATCCTCCCAGACAAGTCCCTGTAGAAGTCACAGAGGTTCCATGGGCTTTCAGGTATCCCTGCCCATCACTGTAGGCCCAGAAATCTGTCTGAGGTTTTGCCAGGGCCTGTCTTAAAACACACCACTCTCTGGTGGTTCTTCTCTGAGAACAGGGTGGAAATTAAAAAGGGCATTTAGAGCAAAATGGCACCAAGGACAGCTGAGAGACTGGATCCCGTCTCTGACCTTGTGGTAGACTATTGCTGATGGAGTTAGGTGGCTGGAGGTGCACTGGAGAAGGGTGTTTTCATTCTTGTTGGTATACACGTCTCTTCACACTCATCACTACTCAGCACCTGAGAAGACCCTAGGGACTTGTGGGCCATGAGACAGACCTGTGGAGTCACCCTCACCTCCCGATGTACTGTCTGTCCCCTAACTATTATTTAATTCAGGACACCTAAAAATCTTCACATTCTGTCCATTCCACCCGATCTCAGCCTGTGCCCATCTCTTCCTTAGGTATGATGGCATCAAAAATATTTTATGCAGCAGGCTGCAGGTTGTCGATACAGAGAGGGACAATTTACCCTGGGGTAGAATGGTTAGTGAAGCTGCTGTTTCTTTCCTGTCTCATGTCTGGTGAAAAGTAACTGTTTGAATCCAAAACCATCAGTCATATTTTATAACGCTGCAGTGTTAGTGGGGAAGCTAAGAGTCCTTTCTGGAAGATCAGGTAATGAAACAAGATCAGTTCGTTTTAAGAAAGGGAATATTTTTGTGGTGGACCAAGAATGAGGAAATATTTACTTTTCTTTAAATATAAAAGAAATACAAGGGAACCCCCCCATATTATTATTTTACTTTCAAAAAAACCCTAGAAAGGCTAAAACCATACCAAACGTCCCAATCAATGGAGAGAAAAGCAGCTTTGAGTGCCTTATTGAACTGACCTACAGAAAAAGCTTCAGAGTTTCAAGCCTAAACAAGTCCCTGATAAGATGTGAAATGCAATGGAAAAATCATTTAGGGGAAACAACAGAGAAGCTGATTTTACTCTAGTTTTACAGGTTGGTTCAATAAAGGTTACTGAACTCTCTTTTCTGTGTAATTCTAAAGAAGGGTCATTTAATTAATATATTTATCTGCAGGAAGAAAAAAAGGAGAGTAAGGGAGGGAGGAAAACAAACTTAAAACAAAGACTATTTCACACTGAGCATTGCAGGTTTTGGTTGAGTTTGTCTAGCATATGAACTCTCTGGGTACCCACAACCCTTCCTTTCACATGGTTGCTCTCTTAGCTTCATCCTTTAATTTGGTGTATAAATTATCACAAAAATGGTGGAATCCAGAGAGGAAAATCACATCCAAGCACATTTCTTACTTGTGTTTTTCTTCTTTAGCTCTCTGTGATTCATTTACTGCACTTTCAACCAGCTCTCCTGTTTTTATGAGAAGCTGAAAGACAGCGCAAGCATTTTATTATCTCACTGCCAGCCTCCAGAAGAGTATCTGGCAGCGTTCAGGATACCCCCTGCAGTGGGACTTGTGAATGTCAAACTGTGGGGCTCAGTCCTCAGCTCTGCAACATCACTCATGCCCTGTCCCTGCTGCTGCTGTGCGTCCTCCTGGGCATGGCACAGCTGTGCAAACCTCAGCGCATCACACACTCCCAATGGCCTCTGGTGGAGAGACCTCAGGCTGGAGCTGTCTCGCCAGCTCTTGACAGCTCTGTTTCTCATGCAGGCAGGGCTGCTGAGGGGGCACACAGCAAAAGAGTTCATCTCTCCCTAGGTTTGAGAAGGGAAGTCCATGCCCGTCTCTCAGTGCTCAGCCTAAGACACTGAATGGGTGAGTTTGTTGGCAAAGACCTGCTGTCTGTAGAAGACCTTCCTTGACCTGGGCACTAGAGCCTTCTCATAACTCTGTAGGTCTAGTCCTGCCTCAAAGAGACAAAAACTCTTTGCAGCCTAAGAGAGTAGCCCACACAGTAGCCTGTGAGCTAGGTACCTAGTCCTCTGTTAGGAACTGCAGTAACAATCACAGCAGTAGGGTTTTGCGTGCAAGAGTAGGGCAAAACATATCAAATACTGTGTGGGCCCTCTAGTGGTGCTCCCCATTTGAGACCCACGTTGGTGAAGGCAGCAGTGCATCTGGAGCTGGGACTGGCATGTTTGTGTGCAGGTTATAAACAGAGTTATTGTTGCCATCTGTGTTCTCATAGCTTTTTCATGCTATTTTTGTGTTGCTGAAGGATGGAGACCATTTCCCCTTGCCCCCTTTCTAACAGCATTTTTATTAAAAGGGTATTCTGCACAGAGGGAGGAGAAGGGTTAACAGAAAAACTTTTCAAGGTGAGAGGAAGAGCTAAGCCTTCATGCTCTCAGGAAACTGAACTGTGGAGAAGTGTGAGAAAAGGCTTTCTTCCCTCGCCCCACTACAATGCAGTCTGTCTCAAAAAAAAAAAAAGTAAGATTTTTTTTTTCTTGTTCTTCCAAATATCCCTCCTGCTTGTCACAATATTTATAAAAACCCTCTTGATATCTCAAGCTGCACAGCCTTTGGCTCAGGTTCCTGCTTATGCAAAACAGGGTCATAAACATGTCACTGTGTATTTGATAAATCCATCTTCCCCTTGTCATTGTCACCAAGAAGCTGAGATGACGGGGAGATTACTCCGTCAAATCGCCGTGGAAACGCCTGCAGAGTTTATGAATTTTCATAGGATGTAAGTCCTCTTTAATGGGAAGTGGGGCCCAGTGAAAGCTTGCTATTTTTAAGGAAAAGTGCATGCATCTGTGTATCTTCATCGGTGTGTGGGAATATACTATATGGCCAAAACTTTACCTACCATACATTAAGAGTTATGCCAATGAATCCCACTTGAGAGCACCGTTGTGAGTTTGTACCCATTTCCTTGTATCTATTTCTCTGTGACCCCAATTCACATTTACATTAAGGCTCCCCTAAGCCATACTGGAGTGTGAAAGAGATGTTAAATAAGTGCAAATGCCATTAGAGTGTATTTACTGATCTAAGATATTTCCTGTGAGCATTTTCATTACCACATTTTAACATCCTTGTCTCTGCCCTCGCCTCCTCCTTCTTCTGCAATCTAGTGAAGAAACCAACCCATCTTCAGTGAGAATTGCCTCTATGTCAGGGTTCAGAGGCCAGCTGGGTTTCTCTTTCTGTGGCAAAGCTTAAAAGCAAACACATTTCACAGTTTTCCATATAGAAAAAGTGTCCTTTTGTCATTCATCACTAAAGTGAAAAAAAGGCTGACAGTATTATGGTAAAATTTTAGCAAAATAGGAGAAAATCAATAAATATGAGTGTTAACCTTCAGGTATGAAGGTCAGTCGGGCAGGGTACTGAGCTCTGCTGAGGAACAGAGAGGAGCTTTGGTGTGGCTACACAATGCACATTGCAGGACCCAGCTCCCCTTCTAGAGAATGTCAGTGAATCATGGTGAATGGCTAGTTTGTGGACACAGACCAGAGGGATCTGGCTGCAGCTTTGTAGGATAAGGAGGCATCAGCCACAATATCATAGGGAAGTCTCTGGACTGCTGGTGAGAAGGGAAATCCAAAGGTCCCTGGTCCAACCTCTCCTTCAAATCAGGACTGATACCCACATGTGGTCAAGTTAGTGATGTCTTGACCCATCTGAGTGTCAAGAGTCCATGGATGGGATTTACAGAGTTCATGGGTGTTTTACAGAAACTCAATAAGGTCAGGTACACGAGAGAGACATCTACCTCATGCCTCCCTTGGCATACTAGAGAGGGGGAGCATGTCTGTTCACAGGCTTAAGAGGACCTCAAGCCTCAGGGTCAAGCAGTGCAGCTGTGCTTAGAGCACTGCACAGGCCACACTTAAGCTGAGCCACTGCCTGCCATGCAGAGGTGCAGCCTATGTGGGTACACCTGAGCTTGTAAGGTACCACTGGCAGCTGGGCTCTGCAGAAACACTGAGCTCAGGACAAACATCTGGTGACTCCTTCTGCTGCTCAGTGGGATTTTTTGCAACTTTCCACTGCCATTCATGCCACTGCAATTGAACAGTTAATGCCCAACCTGGGAAGCCTGCATCTAGCTCTGCTATGTAGACTCCTCTTTGTGAATTTAATTTTTATTTATGACCTATGGTAATGTCTCCTATGATCCCAGAGCTTTCTCTTTGCATTAAAGTTGTTTTCCCTTCACTTTCCAGCATGTTCAAGTAGTTGAATCTCCTGCTAGGATGTTGTTGTTTAACCCCAGTCATCAACTTGTCCCCAAGCAGCTGCTCGCTCACTCTGCTGGTGGGATGGAGGAGAGAATCAGAAAAGTCAAAGTGAGAAAATTCATGAGTTGAGATAAAGACAGGTTTATAAGTCAAGCAAAAGCTGCACACAGAAGTAAAGCAAAACCAGGAATTCTTCCAGCATTTTCATAGGCAGATAGATGTTGAGTCATGTCCCCAAAGGCACTGTTCCATCATGTATAATGGTGCCTTGGAAGACAAATATCATCATCTTGAATGTGCCTCCCTTCCTTTGTCTTCCCCCAGCTTTATAGGCTGAGCATGAAGTCATATGGTATGGAATATCGCTTGGGTCAGTTGGGGTCACCAGTCCCAACTGTGTCCCGTCCCAACTTCTTGTGTACCCTCAGCCCCTCTCACTGGTGGGGTGGGGGTGAGAAGCAGAAAAAGGTTCAATGCTGAGCAGTGCTCACACAACAATAACTAAAACAACCCTGTATTGTCAATGCTATTTCCAGCACAAATACCAAACACAGTCCCATACCAGCCACTATGAAGAATTTAAGCCAAAACAAGCTTGGGGCAAGAGTACAAAAGGTTTTCAAGCCTGTACCTCTATGTTGCTCCACCATTGTTGCAGTGCAAACAAAATCAGAACTCTTCCCAAATAGCTGCCTGCATATGAAACTGCAAAAAGTGGAGAATGTAGCTGTTTCTTAGCATCCCAAGGCTTAAGAAGAGACAACCATATGCTTTTCCATCCTCATTGCAGCAGTTACTGCATTATGTGCAGCCTCAATGTGTTGGCACATTTACCCAAACAGGGACTGAAGTAATAACTCTGGCTCAGCCTTAACCAAAGTGACCATTACTTTTAACCTGTCTGCCCTGTGTGTGTGCAAAGCAGTGCAGTATTCAGGAGACCTGGACTTCAGTGCAATTTTCAGCCAAGTGACCACAAAAGGGGAGGGACACCACTGTGCTATTTACCTGCCAAGGCCTTCAGTGAGCAGTTTCCCCATGCAGTGATACCAAGAGATGATGTTACTTGTGCTACATCTGAAGCAAAACTAAAGGAAAAAGAATGAAAATCTGGCAAAACACTACTAGGTATCACAATTCCATATATTTTGTAGAAATATCTGACCACTTGATATTTTTCAGTTGGGGTGAGGGCATACAGCATAAGGAAATCTAATAAAAGAAGGAATATAGCCTTGATTTGGTAATTGAAAATTTTCAGCTTTACAACAAAGGTTGAGATTCTGAAACTTAGCATTCTTACTTTTGGAGGAAGAAAGAAATTTGCAGAGAATTTACAAGAAAAACCTGTTTGCTAGCTTATAAGTTAAAATTAATTACAAATTGGATTCTTTAAGAAATGTAACGTCTGTGTTCACATTCTCTTCATCCAAATTATGTCAATAAGAGAATAGCTCAAACTTCAAACTTTCTGTATAGTTGCAGTTAATTGAATTCTTATGCTTGGGGTACTCTTGAAGAAATTAGGAAGTAATTAGGCTATGCTATTAACAATTGTATCTAATTGATCTGATTATATAGCCAACAAACAGGCCAAGGTCAACAGCTTATTCAGCTCTTAAGCCTGATGTGTTCTCAGAAATGATGCTCCATTTCCTCCACTGTCATAGATTTGCTTGCTGGAATTCTGCTGGCTGTACTGGGAGTTACGGCACTTTTTCAGGTCAAACCCATCTTCCACCATACAAAAGATAGCACTGCATGCCAGGCTGGACATCTCTGCTTGGGAGACTTTGTACCTCACTAAGTGGCACTGCTTCAGCTCTTCAGCTCTACCCACAGCAGTTTATCCCACAACAGGGTATCCTACAGCCCCTTTGAGCAGGTCCCTGAACCAGGTCCCTCCTTGTAGGGCTAAACCAAGCACGCAACTCTCAATGCACAAACAAACTGTGGGAGTGGAAAGGACAGTCCCAGGCCTTCATCCACTGCTAACACTCATTACCCGGTCACTAAAAAGGTATCCAGAAAGTAAAGGCTAAATTCAGTGGTGCAGTTTGGCTGCTCACACGGCTGTAGCTCTAAGCAGCAGTTACAAATCCAGTTTAACAGGCCAGCGCTCTGACTCTTTGCATTGATCCAGCACACCGGTGGATTTGTTCTTAAAGAATGAAGTCAAAACTCCCTTCGGCTTTGCCAGGCTCTGGCTTTCACCCTGCAGAGCTACAAATCAATAGAAGCAATGGAAGGCAGAACTCACCGTAAATGCCTCTGAAGGGGGAGGTATGGAAAATGCAATTACCCAGAGAAGGAAATAACAAGAGAAGCTTTTTTTATTTGCCCTTTTTATTTTTTCCCCTCTCCTTTTTCTCTCTTGGTGGAGAGTGCTATTGCAGGAATAGTCAAGAAAAAGTATTTTCAGCATTTTATAATTCTTCTAAGCTGAATACAGGAAATTTAGTTACAGACAGAAGTACAAAAATGCAGATGTGGGACAACACAGTATTTTTCAGTCTGTTCAGAAATTACATTATTAGAAAAAGAACATGTATCTGTAAAAATATGTATCATAATGTGGGATTAGAAGAGCATAACTCAGTTACTTCACAGTGCCACCGATAGCCAAGCATCAGTGCTAGGAGTGTTAGCAGTGGGCATACCACAATTGTTGTCTTCAGGTGCCTTAAAAATTAATTGCTACAAGGATTATGACAGCACTTCTTCAAGAATATTAATGTGAAGTTTCATACAAGAATGAATATATTCTTACGTATATTCTTAACCTTTAAAATAATTTCAGTAGGAATCTTGTTTTTTTGGGTGCTCTCCTGTTTTGCCTTTGTACGCAGATTGCAGTGAGCTGCTTTAGTGTTGCTGTTCTTCACCCAGGGTTAGCCCCTCTTTGGTCCCTCTGGAAAATGAAAGAGCACAGGACACTTTTTTCTGTACATACATAGCTCAGTTCTTGTGTTTTAAATGCAGCTACCTCTGGGGTTAAACACGACAGCATTTTAACAACTTTCAGTCATGAAGGATAGCTTCTGCAAGTCAAACTGATTGAGGGCTATCTGACAAGGGGAAGGGGGAAGCAAACACCATGAATTATAGATGGCAATCTGTCTATTTTACCATTACATATCCACAGTAGGAGCAGATTCATTCCTCTTGCACCTCCCATTGTGCAGTCATCCCCATTGTGCATTCATTTCTATTGTTTCTCCTTCCATGTATTGTACATTCAGACCCTGTCTCAACTGTACATTCAAGCTCCGTTGCAGGAGATCCATCCATGAGCTCAGCTGTTTCACAAACAGATCTAATAGCTGTAGTGTGCTCAGATGAGCATGATGGGTAATAGCAGAGCAGATTGAACTATATTGTCCCAGGAGTTCATATATTTTTATACACTCATAGGGTACACATCATCTTGCTATGACAATGAGGCTAAGTCAAGCATCTCGGGAATGCAATAAAGCAGATTACAATACTGTTCTTTCACTCATTTTCAGCACACTTCCCCTCCCACTTTCTTTTAATGATGTTAATCAATGCCAGGCTACTTTACACGCAATTCCCAAATCGTGCCTTGCTCTGTGTTCTCCCAGCTTCCCCCCAACCGTCTCCCCCCAAAATATTTAGTTCTTATTCCTCCTGAAACAGGCTTCCATGGAGATAAAACTAAGAATTTGTTAAATATCAAAGAAAGTTAAGGACATAAATTTCAGCAGAAAAACTCAGAGCAATTCAGGCTTAAAAATGGCAAGGTTAATAATTTTTTTCCTCCCCAAGCCATGTCACATTATGAAGTGAAATAAAGCTGACAAAGGATGTGATATTCAAATAGCCAGCATTCGCATTTACTGCATTATTATTACCACACACCTTCCTGGTGCAGTCATGGCAGGCAATTAAGAGCCCAATTATCCCCTCAGACACAGGCAAGGGGCTCCTCAGCATCTCAGAATAAGCTGTGGATGTTCTTTCAGAGAATGAAGATGTGACCCCAGATGGGCAAATCACAAACTTAGCTAAAAGCTGGAGAACACTCCTGTCCTCTCCTCAGACTGTGCCCACTTAACCAAATGACAGCTGCATTTATCTCTTGTCATCTGATGCTTTGTTCAGCTTGTCTGCTTCCAGTTCGGGCAGGGTAATACTCAGTGCTCATGTTCATCAAGCAGGTAAATTGGCCCATGCTTTTATTTACTCATTCCCACTGTAGTGTTACTGATCCCAAACATTTAAAATCAGGAGTCAAAATTTACAGAATCACAGAAGTTGCTTAAATTCATGAGGTGCTTTTTAACAGACACGTATGACATTCTTTGAGTTTGCATCCTGTCTTGCCTTATCTGTTAATTCTTTTTCATTCTCCCAAGAGCTGAGAGGTGGAAGGAGAGATAGGTCCAAAGACTGTGGTGCTTCAAAACTTATGGTAAAAATAAGTATATAATAATCTCTTTATTTCAGGATTCTAGGCACTAGTTTAAAAAGAAAAAAAAATGCTAAAAGTGGTAACATTTGTGACAGTAAAATTTACTCATGCTAACAAAATGCTGTAAAATGGTAAAGTCCATGAAATTCTGAAATCTTTTGTTCACACAGGGCACAGCCCCTCCTGGACAACAGACCCAAAAGAGCAGGATAGATAAACTTTTGTCCATAACCACACAGATACAGCTGATCCTGTCTTCTCACATGAAAAATGAGCTCTTCCTAGGTGCCTTAGAGCCCCACAGTTGTGACAGTCTGCAAACTCAATTCCACTTTGTATTCAGATAGTCCTTCCCACCTTGAAATATCCCACTGAGTGCAGCAAACCATACATAAGGAAACACATCTTCCCAATACTGACATCCGTCTGTCCCGAGGTAGCCACAAGCATCTATCTTAATGACCCGCAACACCACCAGACAACAAATATCAGAGAGAGTCTGAGATGATGGGCTGGTGTAAAATGAGTCAGAGAAGGCTCTGTATAGATTTCACCACTGGAAAGTCAGAACCAGGGACAGAAAATCATTACTACATGCTATGGAAAGTAAATGTGTACCTTGGAAGGCCAAATACTGCATTGGAGCTGGAGATTAATTGTAACATAGATGGGGCTTTAGAAAATGTATCGTAAGGTACAGTTGTCCTTAATGGTATTGACTCCTCTCACAAGGGTGCTGTGAAGCTTTGTGTGATTGTATCAGTGAGGGGTTCGGAGATGCTCCACCAGCAGGAGCCTTAGGAGTACAACTCAGAAAGGACACTGCCTTCATCTTCACACCCCCCATAATAAAGAAAAAGAGAGAACAAGATAAATCTTAGAATGATGGAGAAATAGGCCAGTTTGACAAGTTTGCTGTGATTTCCTCTTTCTTTTCTACTCTCTCTTCACCACTAATTTTTTGATCTGGACCCAACAGGACGAACACAGAAGTATCAATTCCCTTGTTACATACCTCCTTTCCTCCCTTTATTGAAAGAAGGGCTTTATGTTCAGGGTAAAACATATGTAAAGTCTATACCAGATTGAAATTAATCCATATCCAGATTCAAGAGAATGCAGGGTAAAATCTGAGCTTGAACTTAGCGAATATGCTCCTGAAGAAGTTTTGCCAAAAACTTATAAATATGTCTCCAAAGGGAGGGAAGCTTCCCAATATCGTGATGGCAGTCTATTGAGGTTAAAAGTTTTTGAGATTTTTACCAGATACAGGGCAAGTGGATACAAGTAAACAGGCAGTGCTCCTTTGTCTGTCTCTGATTCATGCCACATTTGTAACACTCACAGTGGACTTTGAGTCCTGCTTTATCCCAGACACTATAAAGTCAATTAAAAAGCCAAATATGAAGATTTGAGACAGAGAAATGCAAATACTAGTCAATCTCATTTCCCTCTCCTTCTCCTCCCTTCAGCAAACCCTTCCCACATGTTATAGTTTATTTCACTCGCAATAAGATATACATTGGAATTCTCGGAAAAAGAGAATATCTTGATTTGTTTAGTGGTAAATTAAGTGTATGTTCAAGAAGACCCACCTTCCCTAATCCCCTGTGCCTCACACAGCTAAGCCAGTCCTGGACCCCAGCTGCTGGTCAGAGCTGCCTTCATAACACTCTACAGTTTTATGACCGCAGTTCTGTACCTCATCAGCTTCCCTGTAACCACACTGAGTCTATCTTACTGACATCGAGGTATTTAGGCTTCTTGTAGCTATCAGACATGGATTTCCATTTGGTCTGATGTGCCTGAATTGCATGCTGCACTGCTTCAGTACTCTCCTCTGATTGTTAATGTTTCATTTCCAACATAGAACCAGAATGGTTATGCTATTTTTTTTTTATCTTTTTAAGACCATCTGACTTTGTTTCCTAAATCAGATGTGACAGGCAGGGATTGCATCATGGTTTTACAACCACGCGTTCACTCACTCGCTGTGCTGCTGAATGTTTATTTAGGCTGGAGCAGAGGCAGCACTGATTATATCCAAGACCCACAGTTCCTCTAAGCAAAGAACCCAGCTTTTTTTCAAAACTATTTCCAGGCATCCAGTAAGAAGCTACATAGTGTGTGTTAACTGGGTTTTGGGAAGGAGGGAAGATAGGACAAAGAAATAAGAGTGAACTGTAAGATACAGTAGAGTCACAGCGAGCTGTTAGCAGAACTGAGGAAGATGCTGTTATCTTTAAACTTTCATGTCTCACTATCCTGTTATCATTACCACATGATGCAATCTTAAAATATATATCTACTCCAGCAAATTAAACCAGCCAAGGCCCATTTTCTGGCCCACAGAACAAGAGACACAGTACAGCTTTTATCCACATGTCTAAAATCTCTTCCACACAGAACGGAGTGAGGGAAGCAGAATTTCCTCCTGGAAAGGATGCCTGGCCCATAAGAATATGTGTGGCCACAGTCTACGACTTGTTTTGGTTTAGCCACTAGAGACAAAATCCAGTATTAAGACTTTGTACCCATTTCAAAATTTGGGAAAGGACAAAAGCCCATCCAACTACCACTCATATCTGCAAACTCATCTCCAACTTATTCTCCAGTTTTGAGTTGAAAAGTCAAGAAAACCCCAAACTTGATATGAGAACCATTCCAAGAGGCTGAAAATGTAATGGAAGGAAAGGATTCATGTCGTGCTTCAATCCTGATTATTAAAAGAAAAGAGGAGCCTAAGCCGTATTTAGACAGAGATTTGAAGTCCCTACCTATGGGTACCCTGGGCTTTGTGTTTCTTCCTGTTATAAAGAACTAGGAGCAGAATGGGACTGCAGCCCAGAAATATGCATATCCAGTGAAGATCAGAGATGTTTGAGACTGAAAAATGATCCTTTTATCAAAATTGCCCTGTATAAAAAACCCACTATATGAGAATATCACACTGTGTCTTGCTCCCGGGCAGGAGAGGGTTAGAAAAAGGGCAGATGCCCACAAATCTGTCAGTGGACAGAAGAGAATGAATTGTAGTGAGGGGCTGAGGTAACAGTAAATTCAGAACAAGGGAAAATATTATTATGGTAAAAGCAGTTCAAGCAATGGACTGATGTGTGCGGGAAT
Organism: Campylorhamphus procurvoides; assembly: GCA_013396655.1. Taxonomy (NCBI): domain Eukaryota; kingdom Metazoa; phylum Chordata; class Aves; order Passeriformes; family Dendrocolaptidae; genus Campylorhamphus; species Campylorhamphus procurvoides. The sequence continues at coordinate 834,323 of WBMV01004765.1, forward strand.
GGAAGAACCTCTTTGAACTAGTTTTTCCGTTTTTCAACACAAATCCTGCCATTGTGGAGAAGTGAGGTGCTCGGGTGAGCACCACCTGACCCTGCAAGCCCTGAACTCTGCCCAAGCCACTCCCAGGTGCTGGATCTTTGCATCCCGGTGAAGCTGTCCATTTCCAAAAAACTGCAGAATTTACTACAGGGAGAAAAAAATGGAGCCCGAGTGCCATTAATAGGATCTATGGCAGCATTCTGTAATACATCAGTCCTACTTATAACATAATAGCCATATAACTCATACAAGGCTCTGGCTCATGTGAGGCATAGAGGTCTACATTACACAGGGGATGAATAAGCAACGCAGTCACATATCCTGTAGCTGGGTAAGATTACAACACAAACAGCAAGTTTTCCAAGCCTTAAATGCTGGAGGAAAGGACAAGGCATAGGAACAGTTTGATCTCTGATTTTTATGAAAGCTAGACCATTTTCATTGCAGAAGAACTGCAGCAATTCTCTACAAATCTCTCTGTGTATGTGTGTGTGATCAGCAGTAATTGTTAGTTGCCTTAGCAGTGAAAGTAAGGAATGAATTGGCGATGGGAATTAAATTTGTCTTTTTCTTTTCTCAAGAGGTGATGCCATCAGTATCAGTGAATGGTGAGGTGAAATGAGACATATTCTCAGATGTGGTAAATTGCTTCAGCTCAGCTGAAGTTGAGAGAGCTATGTTCCTTTATATTAGCTGAGTAGATATGAAAGAACAAAAATATAAGGAAAACTTTATTGTTACGAACCAAGTTTCTTTAAGGAATTGAAGAGTTCAGGACTTGCAGTATAACAGTTTTTCTGCAGCCCTCAATTCACACAGTTGGGCATAGCGGGGTGACCAACTTCAGATCAGCCACAAAATATGTGCAGTCTGAATCAAGTGGTTTTTTTAATTATTTTAAAATTTGAATTCAAAGCTTTGGTCTTCCACTATGGCAGGTGATGAACATTACAAGTAGCTACAAATGAACCTTTAAAAGGCTTGAGCCTTTTAGAGAAAGCAATCTTTGCCTTGGAGACTCAGTATCAGACCTCAATAATTCATGCATTTTAAGCCCAGAAGAGACTGGTGTGACAACCTAAGCTAGCCTGCTACATATAACAGGCCTTCAGACTTCTCAAAATTATTTCTTATTTCAAGTCCAAGAGCTATTGTCAAAGTAAAATATATATTCTTGAAAAACATCCAATCTCATTTTAAGGTAGCTAATGACAGGTTATCTTCCATAGTCCTTGCTAAAGACCTCTAATAGTTAATTACTCTTAAAAAGGGGCACCTTATTTCCTCTTTGCATGTCAAACTTTATCCTCTAGGATCTCATTCTTTCTAGCTCCCCATCTCCTAAAATAAAGAGCCCTGTATTCTCATATTTCTGTTCCACAGAAAGTGATTAAATAAAACCCTTAGTTTTCATTCTGTGAAGCTCACTGGTGCCTTAATCTTTCCTGATAATACTGGATTACGACAGATGTATGTAAAACTGAGTGTCCCAGGGAAGATGAACAGAGAATAGTCATTCACTGCTTCTCCCAGTGCAACAGCTGGGGACCATCAGAAAAAAATTATCAGTCAGCACATTTAAAATGGATCCAGGGAAATTCATTTTTAATGGGACCCAGTCAGGTGGTGTAACCCTTTTCCACAGAACATATAAATGGTCCCAAAAAGTCATTAGATGTGTTCTCCTTGCCTTGTTCCCTTCCCTTACCCCGTGTTCCTGCCCATCCCATGACAGTGTCACATGTGCCTGCATTTATCTGTAGGTTTAGATGTTTTGTGGGTCAGGTCTAAGCCTCAAATTGGGAAATACTTCAATAATAGATAATGAAAAAAAAAGGGTAAGGACCTTTAACAGGATTAGTTCTAGTATTTTCTAAATGTTCAAAGTAGCACAAATAGCAGTGGAGAGGCTCCTTTCCATGCTCAGAATTTCATGGCTCAGCTCCAGCCCCAGGATCTGAGTAGAGGTTACAGCTTCAGTGGGCAGTTTGAGGTACTGAGTAGGAGGTGAGAATTATGTTCCTTCATGGACATGAGCTGCAGAGCTTATCCAAAGAGATAGTGCTCATGAATTTTATTCTGCAGCATGGGTCTTCCCTCGAGGGTCCCCACGGGCAGCCTGGATCAGGTGTGAATACACCTGCATTGCAGCTGGCCACAGAGAACATGCACAAAATGAGAAGAATTAGTCTTATTAATCTCCATTCCCAGCTTGGATCATGGGGAGAGGGGATTAGAGCAACAGAGGTTAAAAACTAGAAAGCCTATGTTGAAATTAAGCCATAAGGTCTGACTGGACAGGGAGAGAAAGAGGGGGGTATGGATAATTGCACCCATAGGGCAATTATAGTTACAAGGAGCAATGAATCTACTCTCCAGTCCCAAGAGTGTGATTAATTGGCACTAACAACCCCCCTGGAGTTGCCTTATTGCTATTATGAAGACAAGTCTTTATTTTTTATTTTATTACTTTTTATTTATAAATGAAATATTTAAGTGCATGACTTTGATCGCCAGGATCTGCTAGTTAGTGCCGGCTTCAGCCACAAGGTGCCAAGATTAAAGATTCATCAAAGGCAAAGGATTAATCCATCCTACTGGAATGCCAAGTAGCTAGTTGGGAAGAGGATGCTGCACTAACACCCTAAGAAGTCCCTCTTTGCTTAGTTTGCTCTCTGGGGCTGTGGATTTGGAGTATCCCCCTTCCTTCAGCTTGGCTCATTTACCCTTCTGTACCTGTAACTTGCTTAGGAGGAAGAGGCTGATGCCAACATTAAAAAATACAAGTACATTGTTAACATGGAGTGTTCTCCTTCTAAAGAGAAGTAGTTGTAAAAGTGACATCTTGAGTGTCTGGGGTTGGGATACAACCTCCTCTGTCTCAGTGTCTTGTAGAAAAAAGGCACAGATAACTTTGTGGCTGGTGGTCTTCTCAAAACCAGCCAGAAAGGACACAGCAAAAACCCTATCATCTCTCTTTAGGCATTATCACCACCCATCCACATTTTTCTTTAGAGATCTCGTTTGTTTCTGTGTGGAGATAGAATATAAGGCTGCTAGACATTTCTCTGAGATTTCTGGGTACTCTGAAGTATGGACATGTGCACTGATGTGGTCACACCAACTGTGGACCAATTCTGAGGTTAACAATCAAGCTCCATGGCTGTACAGCAACACAGGACAGAGGAACAGTGATATGTTTAGCAGTCTAAATTTCTTTTACATCCTTCTTCCTAACCTAGGACTGATATTTTAGAGAACACACATTCACATGCTGAGATTCACAAAAGTGATTGGTACCTTTTTAGTCCTTCTTTTTCTCAGGCATATTAAAATAGTATCACTATTAGAGAGTGTGTTTTGTGACTTTTGGAATTCCAAACCATCATCAGGGTCTGAAGATGCAAATTGGAAATTATTCACCTGTTAAGTCCTAGCAAACACTAAATTGCTTCAACAAATCCTCCCACCCCAGAAGGGACCACTGGAAAGAAGAGATGTGTCAATATCCAGTCCCTTGCAACAGGGCTCAGCAAACCAGCTAGTTCACTGTTCAGTTTAATGGGATCTGTCAAGAGATGGAACAAATGGGGCAGGAGAGAAGCTCCCTTGGATGTACACGAGTTCATCCCAATAAGCTCTGTCTGTCTGACTACTGCCTGCCTGTCCCCTTGCACCACTGGGACTCATTCCAGGAGGAGGATTAATACATCAACTTCTTCCTTCTCACATGATGGTGGTTTCCTTTTTCTCTCTCTTTCTTTTCTTTTCTTTTCTTTTCTTTTCTTTTCTTTTCTTTTCTTTTCTTTTCTTTTCTTTTCTTTTCTTTTCTTTTCTTTTCTTTTCTTTTCTTTTCTTTTCTTTTCTTTTCTTTTCTTTTCTTTTCTTTTCTTTTCTTCTTTTCTTTTCTTTCTTTTCTTTTTT